>OZ022241.1:22325572-22415572 GCA_963978895.1 Erpobdella octoculata
GCCTCTCATTTGTCTCATCTTTGGTACAAAAGCAGAATAGTAACTAACCATACCCAAAAACGATTTTAACTGTTTTCTGTCTTTTGGTGGGGACATTTCTACAATTGCTGTTATTTTTCCTGGGTCTGGTTTTCGGCCTTCTTTGCTGATAATATGACCTAGAAATGTAATCTCATTCTTGGCAAAAGAGCACTTGTCCATCTTGACTCTAAATCCAAAATTCGTTTGAATAGTTCAAAAACATTCATATTGTGTTCTTCCAATGTTGTGCCGGTCACAATTACATGGTCCAGGTAAGCCGCACAACCTTTTAACCCTGAAGTTAAATTATCCATTGTTTCCTGGAAAATACCTGGTGCACTTTTTACTCCAAAGGGAAGTCTCTGGTACTGATATAGACCTTTAGGAAAGTTGATCGTAACAAGCTCTTTTGACGATTCGTCCATTTCCAACTATAGATATGCATCAGCAAAATCTACTTGAGTGAACCAAGCTCCTTGGTTTAATTTTTTTTAAAAATTCATCCGGTGTTGGAAGTGGATGTTGGTGCATCTCAAACGCGTTGTTAAGGCCTGTTTTAAAATCAGCACAGATGCGCACCGTTCTGCTTTTCTTTGGAACAACCACAATCGGTGCCGCCCAGTGACTGTATTCAACTTTTTTAAGAACTCCTTCATTGACTAGTCTTTCAAGTTCCCTAATGGTTATTTCTTCGTAAGCAAAAGGTATTTTTCGTGGTCTGCAAAATTTTGGCTGACACTCTGACTTAAGGAGCAATCTTGCCTTCTTTTTACTGCAATGGCCCAATTCTTCTTTAAAAACCTTTGGAAACTCTGTTTGTAACCGAACAGCTAAACTGTTTTCTTCCTGCGAAGGCTTTTCTGCAACAGAACAACAGATTGCATCAAACGCTTTTATCATTGGTGGAAGTTGATCCATCCATTCAATTCCTAGAAGTTGTGTTGTATTTTTGGTCACAAAACAGCGTCCATTGCCTGTGAATCCTGCGCACGAAAATTGGTTTGAAATTCACCTAGTACTTGAATTTCAGTACCGTTTGCAGCACCAATTTTTGTTGTTGCCTTACCTAGCCTTGGTGAACCAATCTTCACCCAAGTTTTTGTACTGACGATTGTGACATCGGCTCCGGAGTCCCAGTTGCATCCTAATCTCAACATCACCAAATTTCACCGTGGTTTATCTTCTATTAGCTGCTATAATTGTTCGCTTGCTGGGAATTGTCTTGACTTGCCGTATTTCATGTCGTCTATACGACGGACTTGGGCTTCTCTTTAAATTTGGGCTTCTCTTTCTACTGAAATGTCTTTTGGGACTTTTATCATCAGTTCTGCAGTTCGCAGCAAAATGTCCCAGTTTTCCACAGCAAAAACAAACATTTTTCTTTACGGGTGAACCCCGGATTTCTTGGCTGGAAGATTTTTTAGGTGATCTTTCTGAATAGTGATTAACCTTACTAACTAAGGTTTCTGAAATTATCATTTGTTCTGTATGTAACAGTTTTATCCTTTCACATTCTTCAATAAGATCTTCCAGTGATCACTCTTGTTCTACATGGAGCAGTAATTTGTGCTTAATGTTTAAATATTTCGGATCCTTCAATCCCCATATAAAATGTAAGCACATACTGGTTTCCTTTGTGAAATTTTCCCAGTGTGCTTCGTTGCACAGCCTGTTCACCCTTGTGCCGAATGCCCTGAAAGTCTCTGATTCCCTTATTTGAACGTTTTCAAAATCAAACCGTCTTTGATGAATGCTTTTTTTATTACCAAACAGTTTTTCTAGCCAAACTTTTGTCTCCTCATAGCTTAGACTCTCGAATGTTCTCGGCAATATACTACCTTTAAGTAGCGTGTATTCGTTTTAAAAGCTTCCCGCTCAGAGTTGCTCTTTTTTCTGAATCGCTCATTGATTCGCCTCCGACTGACTGAACAGCTTCTTCAAATCGCCCAATCCAATCAGTGAATGTAAGTCCTTGATCTGGATCGTAAACAAATTGCTCAATTCGTCTGTAGAGGTCTGGTCTTACTTCAATGGATCTATTGCCCTGCATCATTGAAATTAACTGAAGAAATTTTCTTTCAGTTTCTTCTTTTTCAATTCTCTTTTCTTCTTTTCAAGTTTTTCTTGTTTTTCTCGAGCTTATCTCTCAAGTTTCTCTTCTTTTTCTTGAGCTACTTTATCAATTAGAAACTTAAGCAATTGTGCTATGTCTGAATCTTGGTCCTTTGACATCCTGGTCGCCAATTGTTATATCTTTATTATTCTAATAAAGTGATAATAATTATAATCTAACTATTGTGGTTGCTAAACACTTATTAGATCTTTAGTTAATTATTAATGAAATTACATTTGCCTTGTTTTATGAAGTAACTAAATAGGAAATAGAATAAAACTTAAAGATATATATATATATATATATATATATATATATATATACATCATCATCATTTATTTTTGAAACGTCCCTATTGCATGCTATGCTAGGGTTGGACGTTTTTCCATATCAGGCCCCTCCACAAGTCACGATCCAGGACAGACTGCCACTTCAGGCCGAGCTCATCCATGTCTTCCCACTTCTACCTTTACTTTTCACTCTTACAACGTCCACATCTCTAATTGCCGAAACCCAATCATCTGCACTTTTACGCTCCAAATGTCCAAACCACCTTAGTCTTCCACGTCTCACCACATCAGCCACACAAGGAACATTGAGAAAGCTATACAAATCCACACTACGTGCACGATCATTCAACGAAACACCACACATCCATCATACGCTCTGCCCTTTCTAAACTTCTTAGATTCTCCACCTTCATAGACCATGTTTCAGTGCCTTAAACAAGGACACTTTAAACACATGCCCTATACACCTTTCCTTTCACATGAAAGGATGCGCCACGGGTGGTCAAGATAGGAGATAACTCTTTGAATTTAGCCCAGGCAGAACGCACTATAGCTCTCATCGCCTATTCTACACCTCCTCCTGCACCTAATGTGTCACCTAGGTAACAGAACTTGGTCACACACTCCACCTTTACGCCTGGCTCAACCTCAACCTCACCCAACAACTCTTCCTGAACAGAACCACCAGCCACACAACTCTTACAACGGAAGCCAACAAGATCTTCCAAACTACCCAAAACGCCACTGCACCTTTTATGGACCCAGCTCTTACAATCCACACAACAAATAGAATTGGAGCCAACACCTTTTCTGCATACACTGCATGGCCATTTACCCAACTTCTCCACCTGTCCCATTCCGGCCCGACACTTCATGATTTCTGTCTCAGCTAATAAAACAAGATCATCAGCATAGAGCAGTTCCATTGGCAAGCCTACCCTGAGCTCCCGTGATAAGGCCTCTAAAACAATGATAAACAACAATCGGCTGAGAACTGAACCCTGATGCACTCCAACCTTAATGCTGAAAGCATCACTCTCCATCCCATTCACTCTCACCACTGTCGCTGCATCATCATACATAGTTCTTATCACGGAAACTAACCATTCATCCACACCTAGACATCTCAGAGCCCACCACACTATCTCACGAGGTACTGTATCAAATGCCTTTTCAAGATCAACGAGCTGGATGGTGAATGTCTACAAGGGAAAAGGCAATACATTAGCATATATATATACATATACATACATATACACACACACATACATATCGCCATATATATATTTATAGCCATTCAATAAATACGGCTATAAATCCATACTTCCAACATTACTATTGGCCTGATCATTTCCGTTTTGCAGTCTTCATCAGTTATTCTTTCACTACCTTGTGTCACCAATGTATCAAGAAATGGTAAACCACTCTCATGACTTAGCTCCAGAGTAAACTTCAAAACAGAGTCTTTTTTCCAAATCTGCTTGAAGTTTTTGAAGTTCTTCATGACTGTCACAAAGCATGAAAATGTCATCCACGTATCTGACATACAACAGTGGCTTTGTAGGCCATTGATTAGGGACTTCCTCTTCTAATTTTCCCATATAGAAGTTAACAAACGTTGGGCCAAGTGGGGAGCCCATCGCTACTCCGTCAATCTGTTGGTAAAGGTCGCCATTTGGATGTTTAAATGGAACTTCGCCAGTGCACAATGTCAAGAGATCGGACAAAATTACAGAGTTCACTCTAGGTGGGTGCATGGTGGATGATGGTAAACTCTTTGAATGATTAAGTTGATTGTATCTTTCACATGAACGTTTGTGAATAGATTTTCTGCATCCAAAGTGCCATAACACCTTGGGGTTTTAAGACACTACGAGCCAATGTATTACATCCAAAGTAGAACGCACACTATATGATTCAAAGCAATATGGTGCTATTATTTTATTAATGTACTTGGCTAGCTGGTGAGTTGGTGATGGAATCTGAAATGGAATTACAGAGTTCACTCTAGGTGGGTGCATGGTGGATGATGGTAAACTCTTTGAATGATTAGGTTGATTGTATCTTTCACAGGAACGTTTGTGAATAGATTTTCTGCATCCAGAGTGCCATAACACCTTGGGGTTTTAAGACACTACGAGCCAATGTATTACATCCAAAGTAGAACGCACACTATATGATTCAAAGCAATATGGTGCTATTATTTTATTAATGTACTTGGCTAGCTGGTGAGTTGGTGATGGAATCTGACAAATTATAGGTCTCAACGGATTATTTGGTTTATGTATTTTTACATTTCCGTAAAGATATGCAGGTTCAAATTCTCCAATAATCTGAGGAAACTGATCTTCTAATTTCAGAGTGGCATTTGTTTGCTCTTTTTCTAATGTCATCGGTTGAAAATCTATTTATTCTTTTAAATTTTGAGCTGTCAGAAATGATGGCATCAATTTTTTCAAGATAATCAATTCGATTCATTAACACATAGATATTTGATTTATCAGCTTTCCTGACAACTATGTTAGTGTTTTCTTTCAAAAACCTTGCAGCTTTTTCCAATTGAGGGGAAAGAAAGGATTGTTTTGTATTTCTGTGTACAAGACTTCCGCAATGTAGTTGAGCTTTCAAACGATCCGAACACACAAGAAGTTTTTTTGAAGAGTAATGCATTATAGCTTGGTAGAGAATCTCCATTTCTACCTGTTTTTCTAGCGGCTTGTATTGAGACGGAATGTGACAGCTATAACCCATTTGCAAAAACTCGACTTCATCTTAGGTGGGTAGATAAAAAGAATTATTGATATAGTGAGATATTTTTTCTGGTAGAAGAAATTCTTTGCCGAACAGTTTTGACAACTTATTTGCAATAGAGACTGGTTTCTTCAAGTTATAACTTTGCATTAAACCATCAATATATACTCTGGCTTGTTCTTTAGTAGAAACATCTGCAATTCCATTCAAAAACAAGACAAATTGTTTATCAAAAACTTTCTCTAGGATTTTAAACCTAGCTTGTGCTAGTACTAGTCTGTTTTTCACGACCTCCATGGCTGCAGTTTTAGAACTAAGTTTTTTCCTTGGGCCATTTTGTTTATTTAAAACGTACTTAGGAATAATATATGAATTTTTTGCTGATATATATATATATATATATATATATATATATATATATATATATATATATATATAGCAAATTTTTGCAATAAATGTTGTTTTATGCATGCTCGAAGAAAACGGCTCTTAACTTAAATGAAAAGACTTTTTTCATAACGTGCTCCACTTTTCAAAACTCAAGAATAAGACAGATATTAAACAAACTTTTGTAATTAATAATTATAAATTTTCTTTATTTCTATTAATGAAATTCTTCGGAGAAAAACTTGACTATTTGACTGCTAATTGAATTTTATGTTTTCAATTTCTTTTAACTTAGACTCTAACTTTCTATTAATAGATATTTCCTGAAAATTATAAAGAAAGCAAGAAAAACAAACAAGAGAAAACTTCTAAAAACTCCTAACAACCATGTCAGTGTACTACATATACACACACACAAAATTTTATCAATGAAATTAGCAGAACAAAATAGAAAATTAAAAATTAATAGATAACATGAAAAAAAATTCAAACCGTGTTTAAGGATTGGGGCACAAAAGTTGATGGTTTACACTGTAACAATTGAACAGCCAAATTGCAATCATTCCTAAATCTTTCCTGCAATTATTCAAAATATACTTAATTAGATATGATGTTACATCTTCTAAAAGCTTTTTTTGTGGAAACATTCGATTACAGTTACATCTATTTTAAAACTTCTCTATTCAATTTTTCAAGAAAATTAGAAATAAAATTTTTAACCAGGCCTAGAGAGATGACAGATCTGGAAAGCTACATTACTTCTAAATAGTTTGATTATAATAATAACAAGTAAAGGAAAAACCGAGTTTTTCAACACAAACGTTTTTATTCTTTTTAATTGAATCATGTATTGTCATTAAGCATCTGCGTCCCGTAATCGTTATCCCGATATCAATTGGGATTTCAAAACAAAACGATACGGGAAACCCTGTATCGCTATTAAAACGATACAGCCTGCGGGGGAAGTCTCGTATCGAAATAAAATAGCGAGACTTAAATTTTGTTCTTGTATAAAGTCTCAAAAAAAATTCCGAGATTTAAATAAATATTTTCAATAAATAACAAAAGTCATACATATTTTATTAACGATTGTCACAACTGTGAATATTTGCAATTGATTCATCAACATTGATTAATTAATCTACCTATTGACAGAAGTTTATAACTATTCAAATATTATTATCCCCACTTTAAATTCGGTTTTCCTAACAGCATGTAGCCTCATTATTTACTATTTTTAGTCTGGGAACCGGCAACATTTTCAATATATATATATATATATATATATATATATATATATATATATATATATATATATATATATATATATATATATATATATATTGAATAAAACCAGCTCGTCTCTGTTCTATAGCTTTTTTTAGTGCTCGAAAGGCTCGTACTCACACATGTGCTAAAACATCTATACTCGAATAACCTATACCCATCTCTCCAATCAGCTTACCGCTCCAACAATTCAACTGAAACCGCACTTCTTAAGATCACCTCTGATCTGCTCTGGGCCGCCGACGGTGGTCCTTCTTGACTTGTCCGCTGCCTTCGATACCGTCGATCCAACGACTACATTCATCCTTCGGCTTGACTGACCTCGTCGCTGACTGGTTTCATTCATACCTATCAAGCCGCCTGTTCTACGTTCCATACAACAATTCATCATCTCCGCTCTCATCATCTGACTGTGGTGTTCCACAGGGCTCCGTCCTGGGCCCACTCCTATTATCTCTTTACACAAAGGAAATTGCGCGTGTTTTTGACAATCACAACATGCACTACCACCTCTACGCCGACAACACACAGGTCTACGGGCATTGCCTACCCGACCGGACCGTTGATCTGTCCACACGCATGTCCACTTGCGTTGCTGACATCAGTCAGTTCCTAACGAACTTAGGGAAATTTTTTATTATTGAGAAAATACTATTGAATTTTACGAAAATTTTTTTTTATTAATAAAAAGTTGTGTTTAAAAGGTAACTAGGTGACTATTTAATAAAATTTAAGCAATGCACACAAGTGAAATGTTTCGTTTGAAACTCTTCCTTAGAAAGCATTAAGAGTGTGCATTTTTGGGGAATCCACCTTCTACATTTTTCGCACTCCACCAAGTCTCCACCTGCACCCTCTCCACTGGACACGCAATACAAACAATAGTTCGTCATGTTGCCCGATGATAGCAGGATTTCTTTCAACTGTGAGCTTCATTTTGAATTTGAGTCACAGACCACTCACGGTTGCCTCTTCCCCGGACCCGCAATTCAAACAGTAAAAAGGCACCCGAGACTCAAATTCAAAATGATGCCCACAGTTGTGGAGTTTTTATTAGAAGACTGGATCTTGGGGTCTAAGTGTTTATTTTAATCCGGACATGGAAAGGGAAGAGTGTTTGAAAGAAATCCTGCTATCATCGGACAACATGACAAACTATTGTTTGTATTGCGTGTCCGGTGGAGAGGGTGCAGGTGGGGAATGGGTGGAGTGCGAAAAATGTAGAAGGTGGATTCACCAAAAATGCACACTCTAAGTCTTAATGCTTTCTAAGGAAGAGTTTCAAACGAAAAATTTCACTAGTGTGCATTGCTTAAATTTTATTAAATAGTTACCTAGTAACCTTTTAAACACAACTTTCTATTAATAAATTTTTTTTGTAAAATTCAATAGTATTTTCTCAATAATACAAAATTTCCCTAAGTTCGTTAGAATACGGCAGAAGATGTTATCGAGTAGCCACTTTGCATATTTTGCGTAATTAACCACAGTGAGCTAGACTCGATTTTCCAATCGCAGCGTTTGTTTATGTTACGGTTTGCTCAAAGAAATTGGTATACGGTCCAACGTTTTATTCGATAACTTTTTTATTTATTAACCTATAGAAGCGAAAGTTACACTGTTGGATTTAATATTAAATTATCTAAAAAGAAGCGTCTTGGATATTCCCAGTGCAGCAGTTAAAAAAAGATCGAATTTCTCAAAGAAGAGCCAAGGCTGATTTTATGCAATTTTTGTCGGAAAATCATCGTTTTTGGCTTATAACTTTTTTATTTGTTGAACCGAAAAAACCCAAATATACCATTCGATTCCATTTTTTAAGCCCCATCCAACAATGTATAACACAGCCCCAGTGCACGCAATTTTTTAAAAAATTTTAATTAGCAGCACAGCCTCAGGCTAACTTCACACACGTAAATCGGTTTATCTATTTATTTTTCGTTTTATGTGCAATAGAAGGGAGAGGAAGAAATAAAGGGAACAAGAAAGCGAGCTGGTGTGGTTAAGCAAGAAAGGAAGCAAGAATAGAAGAGCGAGCATTAAAGAGAGAGGAGGCAAGAGCAAAAAAGGGAAAAGAAGAAAAAAAATGCAAGGGAAAATGAACGATAGAAAAACCTTAAAAAACTCTGAGAAACCCCTCTATTATTCAAATAAAGTTAAAGTAAAAAAATGTGTGCACTTTGTTGAGCAGACTCTCTGCAAATAAAATATCATCCAACAAAACTTTTGTAGTAAAACTTTTAGATTTTCATAGAAATACTTAAATAATTTGTTGAAAAACCTAACTGACATTCTACATAATAATTAAACCAAACGTTCTTCTAAAACATTTGGATAAAAACTAACAGCAGTATCATGGAGGTCACAAATTAAGAGCTTTGCATCAAGAAGTTGTGAAGTTAATGCAGTAACATTTTCTCCTAAAATAGTCTTTTCCTGAAGAAGTTTCTCAACCTACAATAAATAATAATTTAGTAAACCAATAAACAAAAATTTAAGCCATGCATTCAGAAGGTCTTCATTCTTATCAGCACCAAAAGAAGAAGTCCAGACTGTTGCCGTCTGTGTTCCTCGACCTTCAAAAAACCATCCTACTGAGATGCCCAGAAGTGACATTCAATTTGAGACTCTCTTGGGATGGTTTCAGTTTTATATCATTAAATCCTTTTCTTCATTTTCCCAGGAGAATTCAAAATAATTTTTAGCTACATCAATTAGATTTTAAGAGTTGGGTCCTTAAAAGAGCTAGAGTGTGTTCTTCCTGGTCTAAATTCAAAAATTATCTTCTATCTTGGCAATCTGTAGTGCATCTTTTCATGTGAAAGGAAAGATGTATAAGGTTTGTGTCCAAAGTGTTCCTGTTTATGGCACAGAGACCTCATTCTTCCAACCTCATCTTTCCATTTACATAAATGGGTGGAGAATCATTTTGGAATACATTGTTTCTTGTGAAACAAACTGCCACCGATTTTTTTAGTTGATAATTTGAATCCCCAAATCTGTAAAAACCCCTGGAACTCCCCCAATCTATTCTGCAGATGACTATGGATGGTTCGGGGATCTTTTCCAGAATACCTTATTGCAACGTCATCCGCGAACACCGAATTACGAATTTACCAAAGGTTTCCTGACATGGTTTGTCATTCATCATAATTATAAAAACAGAGCCTTGTGGAGTACCATTTTCTAGGTGCATTGGATCTGTTAATGTTGACCCAACAAGAACCCTGGACTCTCTATTGTTCAAAGAACATTTGTATCCACTTCATCATTTTCCCTCTGACACCAAATCCTTCGAGTTTTATTATGAGTCCTTCTCGCCATAATAAGTCAAAGGCCTTTTCTAGGTCAGAAAGACCGCCATTGCCCACCCCCTTTCCCCATCGAACATTTTACGCCGTCTTGTAATCTGATAATGTGGTCCGCGTATCTCCTGCCTTTTCTAAAACCAGATTGTTCCCAGTTCAGTGGATTTTTTGTTCTAGGTAGTATCGCAATCAATTTGCAACAATACGTTCAGTGACCTTGCCCAGGGACGATGTCAAGGAAATAGGACTGTAGCTGTAGATGCTACATCTTACATATATTTGTGTAAATAGCTTATTTTATTGTCTTTTATTATGTTAATTAGTGTATTATGAATGTATATATATATATATATATGTATGTATGTATGTATGTATGTATGTATGTATATATATATATATATATATATATATATATATATATATATATATATATATATATATATATATATATATATATATATATATATATATATATATATATATATATATATATATATATATATATATCTATATATATAAAAGAATATGTCCTGACTGACAGATGACTGACTGATAATCAACGCCGAGGTCAAACGCCTCATCCTAGGAACTTGAAATTTAAAACTTATATTACTTTTATAACGTAAACATCCGCTAAGAAAGGATTTTTGAAAATTTTGCTCCTGAGGGGAAAAAAATGGAAAACAAACCTTTTTTTCTAAAAATTTTTTCTAAAATTTTTTTCTGAAATTTGGTATATAAATTCTTTTTGAAAAATAAAAAGATACGTGTTTCACCATTTTTTGAAAAATCGGTTTCCCGGACCTCAAATGTGGGTTGGAAAATTGGGTTATTTGGTTTTTAAAGTAGCTTCTACTTAAAAACTGTTAATGCTACAGGAGTAAAAATTAGTATTTAGTTTCTACTCCAAAAATAATGAAATACGTGTTTTAGCATTTTTTGAAAATTTGGTTTCCAGGACTTCAAATGTGGGGTGGAAAATAGGGCTAATTGTCTTTTATAGTAACTGCTACTCAAAAACAGTAAATACCACAGATGTAAAAATTATTATTTAGTTTCTTTTCTAAAAATAAAGATATACATGTTTCACCATTTTTTACAAATTTGGTTTCCCGGACCTCAAATGTGGGTTGGAAAATTGGGTTATTTGGTTTTTAAAGTAGCTTCTACTCAAAAACTGTTAATGCTACAAAAGTAAAAATTAGTATTTAGTTTCTACTCCAAAAATAAGGATATATGTGTTTCACCATTTTTTGAAATTTTGGTTTTCAGGACCTCAAATGTGGGGTGGAAAAAACGTTTCTTTGGTCTTTAAAGTAACTGCTACTCAAAAACTGTGAATGCTACAGATGTCAAAATTAGTATTTAGTATTTACTCAAAAAATTATGATATAAGTGTTTCAACATTTTTTTAAAAATTTGGTTACCAGGACATCAAATGTGGGGTGGAAAAAAGGGTTATTTGATTTCAAAATAACTGCTACTCAAAAACTGTAAGTTCTACAAATGTAAAAATTAGTATTTCGAAGTTTTGTGCCGGTTAAAAGTAGCTAAGTTCAGTTTATCACCGGCCGGGCCAAGCCGTTATTTTAGAGTCTTCACACGGGCCAGGCCAAACCTTAAATCAAAGTGGAACGGGCCGAGGTTTTTCACCAAGTATATAGATATTTTAGTGATTTTAGGGTCTTCAGTTGGGCCGGGCCAAACCTGAAGTCAAGGTGGGACGGGCCGAAGTTCTTCATCAAGTATATAGAACTTCTAAGCCTGTAAGAATGGGCCGGGCCTAATTCAGACGGGCTGTGCCGGGCCAGGAGTTTGGGTTTTTAAAACGCGCTGGGCTAAGTTGTAGACGGGCCGAGCCGAGACCTAAAAAATTGATCTCTACTATGGATGCACGGTTCAAACTCTCTAATTTCATGCGAGCGAAGCCGCTACGGGCACTGCTAGTATATATATATATATTCCATACATAATTGGGGACAATATTTTCCCCAAGCAAGTTTCATCGTCGCCCATTTTGCATTCAACAGTTTCTTGTATAAACCTTGCAAAACAACAATATCTTTCCTTTCTGAAATTCATAGAAATAAAAAAAGAACATTTCTTCCACAACATTTAGCTGTAGCTGCTAAAGCGCTTAAAACCAAAAATGAAATCGTTTTGTGGAAGGCGGACAAGTCGTTGACATACGTTATATTAGACAAAGCAGATTACTATAATAAGTTAAATACAATTCTTTCTGACGAAACCAAATTTTCAAAGATAAAAAAAGATCCAACTCCTTCGATAAAAAAGGAAGCAAATAAACTCATTGCGACTCTAAACTCTGGTCTGAAAAACAATAAAATCAAGCAAATAATAGGTGACTACTCACCAGCTTATCTTTACTGCAATGTTAAACTTCATAAATCAAACTGCCCAGTGCGACCAATTAACGACCAGCACCTACGTTTCAGCTAGCAAAATCAATCAATCGAATAATTGTTCCATATCTGCCCAGTCAATACTCTCTTCAATCTACTACTGATTTTGTCGAACGCATGAGAACCGTCGATAACACAAATGGACTTATGGTAAAATTAGACGCCGAAAGTCTATTTACAAGCGTCCCAGTCAACGACACATCCTCGATTGTGTTTTCAAAAATAAATCACTCAAGCCTCCTCCTGTCAAACAAAATGCTGTTAAAGAAATTCTTCAATTATGTACTCTCAACACACCATTTCTTCATCCTAATGGTGACCTTTATATCCAAACAGATGAAGTCGCTATGGGTTCACCTCTCGGGCCAATGTTTGCCAAGTTTTATATGAGTTACGTCGAGAACAAAGTTTTCACTTCTATGAGACCACCAAAATTATATGCATATACGATGACGATATTTTCGTTCTACGTCACGATATGTCAGAAGCTGAGAACATAAAAACTCAACTTCAGATAAATTCAGTTTTAAACTTCACAATCGAGATTAGCAGCTTTGACAAGCAGCTTCCGTATCTCGACATCTTAATAACTCAAACAGAATATGGTCTCATGTCTTCAGTATATTCTAAACCAAATTTTGGGGCCAACTGTCTTAGTGGCGACAGTTACTGTCTCGATCAATATAAGACAAGCATAATATTTGGCTACCTGAACAGAGCTCTTAACTACTCTTCAACTCAGGTAGACTTCGATAAAGAACTAACAAGAATAAAAAATCTTCTAATCAATAAAGATTATTCAAATAGAATGGTCGATAATACAATTAGGAAATTTATGGATACAAAAATTCTCAATTCTCGACAAAATGACGACTCGGCTAAGACATCAGTATCACTCTTTTACAAAGCTCAAATGCATCAAGAATATAAAAAAGATGATTAGGCAATAAAGAAAATAATCTACAACAATGTGCGTGTTGCAGACCCATCTTCACATGACTTGAAACTACATGTCTATTACAACAGTAGTCGAACTCATAACCTCGTGTTAAAAAATAATCCAAATAACAGTGGCAAACTTCAGAAAACCAATGTTGTGTATATGTTCACGTGTCCTTACAAACACAACCATCCAGCGACATATATAGGACATACTCGCACAACTCTTTCTCGACAATTAGCACATTGCTAAATGTACAGTTGTCGTATCTCTCGTGGTGACAGACCCGTCACCCTATCTACAACTGAAAACGAGTGTGATGTATATGATCAAGTCTTCATGATGGCTCTGGACCGCACAGAACTGTCCCTCGCTTCTGGCGTCTTTGTCGGCCATGACATTGTATTATCTGGATCCCATTCGCTGAGCGCTGGCAACCAAAGGCACCACACTTCCTTTCATTCTTTTGGATCGCGCGGTCGGCTTGATTCCGGAAGAAACGTCGATCTTCATGAAAAA
The DNA here is from genome assembly GCA_963978895.1 of Erpobdella octoculata. Taxonomy (NCBI): domain Eukaryota; kingdom Metazoa; phylum Annelida; class Clitellata; order Hirudinida; family Erpobdellidae; genus Erpobdella; species Erpobdella octoculata. Next base: position 22,339,612 of record OZ022241.1, read on the forward strand.
GCCCGCTACACACGGAGATGGCAAAACACGTTTGGCGATGTCGTCGTTTTCCCCACCAGCTTCATCTTGTCTTCGGTCGATGGTGCTGTAGGCACCTTCGGAGAAAACAATCTTCTATCGTTGTCTCATGGCTTGCTGGGCGATGAAGACAATACTTGACGCTTGCATTCCTGTTGAACTTTGTGACGTTCGGGCTGGACGCGAGGATGGTGTGGGGCTCAGCGGTGCGAATACCACTTTTGAGCATCTTACTTACAATGATAAAATCAATAAGCGGCGACGGCGCTAATTGGTGTCCGGCCGTGTACAATAACTTTGTGCCCGTCCTTGTCGTTCTTTGCGTTGTTTACAAAAGTCGTACAACGCCGCTCATTATAGTTATGTTTTGTACCTATAGAATCAGACACAACAGGTTTGGTGCTTGCAACGCCTTTTCTCACATCCTTGTCTTCCTCAGAAGCAGACTTTATTTCTTCGTCATCGTTTACAAATTCTATGACCTTTCTATTGTCCTAGTTAGATTTTTGACAATCAGTTTTTGTGTATCCACCAAAAAACCTGGGAACCGACAGTTTCATATGCTATTTTAGTTGACAATATTGGACTTTCTGTGCCTTTTTTGTATTGCTGTTTTGACCTAGTCTGAGTTCAAATAAGTTTTTGTGAAATCGTTGTGAAGTAATGCATTGATTGCAATTTATTTTTTTGTTCGTAGTGCTATGAAGTTTTTTCTGCACGAATCAGTTGTTATCATTGTAATGTTCTGCTTGACATTGTCATTGTTTCCCTCTCCTGTCCCAATTAGAGATCGAGTAGCTTCTTTATATGATGGTGTTCACGTTTTCCATGCCGAACCTCTGTACTATGAACCCAGTCATAGAAAACAAAGATGTTTCTGGATGGCAATTCTCCGTGTCTTGGCAACGGTATTGTGTTCAAGTGTTTTGTGTTCACTTGGATATCTTGATGCCTACCAGTAAAAAATCAATGAAACTCCTCTTAGAAAAATACTTCTAGCTCTTGGAAAATTTTTATTTTGAAACTCAATACCACAGCCACAAAGATGGTACTCATTTTACCAGCCCAAGAATGAATGGAAGACCAAATTATAAGTGGCTCTTTTAAAAAGAGCACTGCATCTCGAACATCTTGAGCAATCCAGTCATAATAAATCAGTTAATTTATATGTTTATAAATTTATTTTTCACTAGGCAAATGATAATTTGTAATAAATGCAAGTTTCCAAAAAATATTTAAGAAAACAAAATTACAGAATTGAGAAGATGAGTCTCAAGAAGATGATTATTCTTTTGAAGCTTTTTATGGCTGTCTAATAGCCTAAATAGTTAAAAAAAAACATATAAGTATACAAAAATACAACTAATGAACTTTCCCAACAAGCATGGCCAAACTACATTATAATAAAAGCTGATAAAGCTATGGGAAACAAAATTAATAAATTAAGTTTTGAGACCTCTTGCAAAATTCAAATTTAACACAGCATTCTTATACCAGTATCCATTGATTCAATTATGTGTGGTTAATAATTAAATTTCGTTGTTTACTTTTATAACAGTCCTTTGATTGTTTTATAACATTTTTTGCCACCCTAAAGTTAAGAACAGTAATCTGGAACTCTTTTAAATTATTTAATAAATCACAATTGGTTTGGACACTCAAATAAAGGTCGTGCATCAGGGAGACAATTTGAGCCAAAGCTAACACAAGATCAGCTCATATGGGATCAAACATTTTTACCTGCCAGAGCGGTAGAGCGTTCGCCTGTCGATCGTTAGGTTGGCAGTTCAAGCCTCACCGGCGTCACCAGCGTAACTCCCTTAAGCAAGGAGTTCACTCGCATTGCTAAAGGGGTAGGTGCCTATAAATGGCTGCCTCTGCAAAGAACCCTTCAGTGGCCTTGAAGTCCTTTAGGATTTACGCCACTCTAAATATTGTCAAACATTATTATTATTATTATTATTAACCTTAGTTTGAAGTTTTAAATGATGTATATATATATATATATATATATAATTTTTATCTTTGATATAAATTGAGTGTTTCCTATAAAAGAAGCTCAAAAAATTGTCAAAATACTTGTATTTATATTTATTAAGATTAAGATTTTTTGAGTAGATACTAAATACTAATTTTTATGTGAGGCGTGTTGGTCTGTGAGGCATGTCCAACCAATGTCCTGAACATAATGTCAGGAGTGAAGGCAATGTTTGTCAGCTGTTTTGATGCTCTGCGTTCAAGAGTTGGTTAACGACTATCATTAATTGTAAACACACTTGGAAAGTATTAATTAAATATATTCCCATTTCATAATATAAGGATCTTCTATTTCACCATTTGATTTTTGCATCTGGATAATTTTGTGTGATGTAAAGAGTGACACAGAGACAAAAACTCTCCTCCATCCCCACCCCATCCCTATTATTACTGGTTTTCTCCCCATTAAGTCCCCGCATACAAAACAATAATTCTCATAAAAAATTGTTTTAACATTTTTATTAATTAAGAAATTAGAACTGTTCATATGGTTCAAATATATTGACACACTTATTCATTATTTAAACTTTAAACCATGCAATAATAAAGTTGGTTTCGTCTCAAAAATTATATAATAACTAGAGATAGCCCGTCAAAAATGACGGAGGTTTTAAAATACGGCGCCTGTTATTATAAAAATAGTCAACAAAAACAAAATGACATTTGATAACCATAAAAAAAATTTTCTATATAAGCAAATCAAAAATTTTTGCGGCCATGGAAGCAAAAGAAACTGCGCTGTTGTATGATCGAATATGTTGTAGAAAATTTTGTCTATCTGGATTGGCCGTGTCTGACATGAGGCTTTTAAGAAAATCGGGATATTCAAGTGTATTACCGTGAATGTCAATTGGTTTTGGCAACATTACTTTGCCTTTTCGACAACATGAAGTGAATAGTCCCCTGATGGTTGCTCTGCAGCAAATTCTTGATCGACATGATACTTCATAAAACATCAAATTCACCACAATCATGTTGATCGAATTGAGTTTCGTTGAAGTTAATTACTTCGTTACGAACTGCTCACTCGCACGATCTCATGCTAAAAGTTGGGAGATCGCATTAGCAGCTCGATGTAGCTGCAATTCATTGGGAGACATTTGTTCAACTCGATGGCGTTGCGAGGCAGCATTGGTTTCTTGATGTAGTTGCAATTCATTGGGAGACATTTGTTCAATTTGATGGCATTGCGAGGCAGCATTGGTTTCTCGATGTAGGATAAAAAAACTAATATATATATATATATATATATATATATATATATATATATAAATATATATATATATATATATATATATATATTACTTTATTTGTCAATTATTAAAATTCATATATATAATTTGATATATATATATATATATATATATATATATATATATATATATATATATCAATGATAAATTTTTTTTATTTAATAACTAGTGGGGTTACCCGGCGTTGCTCGGGGTTTTCTATCATTTTTCTCTCTTGCTCGAGTTTCCTTCCCCGCTTGCTCTCCCGTTTCCGTTCCCGCTCGCGCTCATTTTTTCTTTTTCACTCTTTCATAACTTATTTTAGCCCATAAAACGTAAAATAGATTTGCACAGAATTGTCCCTCGTTTCTTGCGTTTCTGTCGGCCGTGGCAGCGGATCTCATTCGCTGAAGACAATACTTTGACCTGCGAGCAACTTGACCCTTGCGTCCCAGTTGAACTTCATGACGTTCAGCCTGGATGCGAGGATGGTGCGGGGCTCAGTGGTTCGAATACTACTTTTGAGCATCTCACTTACAATGATAATATTAATAAGCGGCGACGGCGTTAATTGCCATCCGACCAAATACAATAGCCTTGTCTTACTTTATGTTACTGCCAATATTTTTGTGCCCGTGCTTGTCGTTCTTTGTGTTGTTCAACGCCGCTCTGTATGGTTATGTTTTTCACCTATCGAGCGTGTAAGATGAAGATGGTTCATCTTACGTATTATCGTGATATTTGTTTGTTTTATTATTATGTGTGCATTTTATATTAATTAGATTTGTTTAAACAATAGTCATTTGTATGGGCATGTATATGTGTATATGTATATATGTATATTTGTGCTCTTGTGACATTGTGTGTGCGTATAATTTTTTTTATCATTAATATATATATATATATATATTAATGATAAACTTAACAATTCTTCGGTAAACTTAACTTCTACCTGTACCCAGGGTCCCGAGATTGTCGGTGGAGTTACAGGTGGTGGGACTGATTTTGAATTACACAGTGGCTACAGTGGTGAGCCCGTTTCCAGTCGTCCCGTTCCAAGTCCTGCCACCGATATCTTTTTTGATGCGGACACTTCATTTTCTTCCTTCGAGCCGTGCGAGGAGCGGTGTGGTGATCCTATTGAAGATAACTTGGATATCGGCCCCTCGTCCATGTCGACATCTGCTATGGATCATGTCGTGGACCCTGAAAGTGGCGGCGGTGAGAGCAGTAACGGCTCTCGACACGAAAGCGTTGGCCGGCCGGTCCGCGAAAACTCGTCATCTACGTGCGATCGGGTTTTGGTAGAAACGACATTGTGTGACGACCGTGCTGTTTCAGCTGTGCCTGATGAGATTGTTTCGATAAATGAAGCAGTTAATGATGAAACTGTTCTTTTGGCAAGAATGGCGGCAGCTCTGCATTGTGACAATATAACGATGCGACGTCGACGATAACGTTTTGTGTAAAATAACGTGGCATTTTAATTAATTAATTTGATTTTGGCGGTTCTTCGGGGATGGTTTCCGTTTTAACAATATATAACAGTTTTATTTATTTTTAATATCTCCCTATAATAAAATAAATTAACATGTCATTCTCGAAAAATAAATATTATTATATTGTTTCATTATCGGTTTTTTAATGAAACAATATAATAATATTTTTTTTTCGAGAATGACATGTTAATTTATTTTATTATAGGGAGATATTAAAAATAAATTATATAATAAAACTGTTATACATTTAAAAATACGGTCAAAAAGCAAATTCTATTAATTGTCAAAGGACAGATCTACGTCACATCTCGCGCAACCATGACATTGTTAAAACGGAAACCATCCCCGAAGAACCGCCAAAACCAAATTAATTAATTTCACTTTTCATTATTCTATCCATGTTTTGTTTCTTTTCGGGCTCTGATGATGACAAACTAACTGTCGAAACGTGTTAGCCCTGTTTATAACTTTAAACTTATAAGTTACACCTTTTAGTTTATTTTATTTATTTTATAACATAATTGTCTTTTTAAATTTTTTACAAATAAACGTAAATACGGCTGCAAACAAGGAATTCGTTAATAGCCTATCTTCCCAACAACGGGCTTCCCTTCGACGTTTTGAGTCTTTAGCGAAAAAATTAACAAATACAAAATGGGCAGTTATATTCAATGGAGTTTGCGTACAAGAAAATATCGTACCGCTATATGCAAGAAACAAATATATATATATATGTATGTTTGAATGTATATATATATATATGAATGTATGGGTATATGTATATGTATGTATATATATGTATGCATATGTATATATATATATATAATTGTTATTTGTCTGAATATATATGTGTGTATGAATGTATGGGTATATGTATATGTGTATATGTATGTATATATGTGTATATATATATGTGTATATATATATAATTGTTATTGGTCTTTTTCCTATTAGGGGTCTTCATTAAAGAAGTAAGATGTTTTAGGGAAGAGAAATTTTAATTATCAAAAGATTTGTTAGAACAGTGCGAAATTCTACAAAGTGAGATAATTCAGTTTTGAGTCAAGTAAAAGATTATATTCAACGAAGAATATTAAAGTTAAAATAAATTCGAGAGATATTGTGTTATAAATAACTTCGACTTTAACGTTACGAATCTCTAGAAAGCAAATTCCTCTACATTTACATTGGTGACCTCGACGTATTTATGCATTTTCATCCCTAATTATATTTTCTGAAGTTATTTGACCACAAGTTACCGAATTTTTTTTGATTTGGTAAAGATGTCCACTGATGCTGAATATATAGAAAACGGAGAGAAGCTTGGCTTCTCTGGTGGGGCGCTGCTGAAGTATGTCGAAGACTGTCGAGAGCGGGCCAAGCGACAGCAGGAGCGGGAAGAAAAAAAAGCTCAACTTGAAGGTGAACATGAATTGGAATTGAAAAGGCTGGAATTGGAAGCTGTAACAAAAAAAGAGCCAAAGGTAGAAGTAACAAAGATTCCATATCCAAAGTTCTCGGAAGGTGACGACGTGGACGCCTTTCTGCTCCGTTTTGAGGCATTGGCCAAGGCAAATGATCATCCAAAAAGGGGTTGGGGAATGCTTCTGGGTTCTCTGCTGAGTGCGAAGACATTGGAAGTGTTTGGCCAACTCAGCGATAGTCAGATGCAGGATTACGGGTCGGTAAAAGAGGCACTCCTTCGTCGTTTTGGGAAGTCGGCAGAAGACTACCGCATAAAGTTTCGAGAGTCAAAGCTTGAACCAGAAGAGACTTGGGAACAGTATCTAGTGCGACTAGATAGTTACCTCAGGCGCTGGGTGGATCTCGCGGGTACAAGAAACTTATTGTTTTTGTTTTTAAAAGAGCAGTTCTTTGGAAAGTGTCCGTCGGGAATGGCTGAATATTTGTTGGAGAAAGAAAGCGGTGACGTCAATGAGTTAAGTCGCTGGGTCAACAAGTACAATCAAGCTCACCCAGAGAAAAGATTAGCAAAAGTCGAAAACATAAGCAGGATTAGCGGAAATCGTAGTCAACCAGACATTGACTCGGGAATGGTTGGACCACGCTGTTACAATTGCAATAAGCTGGGCCATATGGCAAAGGATTGTCATCAAGTTGGACATTTGGCGAGGGACTGCAGGCAAGGCACTCAAGCAACTCCAGTCATGTGCCAAGCGCGTAGAGAGGTCACCATGACACCACCATGCAAAGATTCTGGAGTAGTGAATGCATGCGTGGCCTTGGTGATGGAAGGTAAAATGAATGAGGTCCAATTTAAATGTGGCTGCTTTTCACCGGTAATAGCGGATGGTTGTTTTCACTCAGGAGAAAAGTTTCAATTGACCAGAGGGTTTGTGAACAGAAAACCGGTAAAAGTTTTGAGGGACACTGGCTGTACTGCCATAATGGTAAAGGAATCATTAGTGCACCAGCGTCAGATGACCGGAAGAACAAGACCCTGTGTTTTGATCGACGGCACAGTTCGGGTAGCTCCAACAGCAGTGGTAAAAATCAAAACAGACTGGTTCAGAGGAACCAGAGAAGTTGTGTGCATGAAAAACCTACTTTGCGATCTGGTGCTGGGAAATGTTGAAGGAGTAAGAAGTTTGGATGCAATGGCTGCAGGGAAACGCTTTGGTTGGAAATAGAGGTGTGCAGGGTAGTGGGGACAGCGGGAATACTGCGGATTTTGCGGTGATACTGCAGAAATGGGGACGAATAAGGTGGGGATACCGCGGTAATGGGGAAGAAGTTGCGGGGTTACCGCGGGGATGGAAACAAACGCTATTTCAACAAGTCCTCTAAATCCCTAAATCCTCTTCCTTTGGTTTTGCCACCACCATCTTCTCTTTCCATTTCTCCTTCTCCCTTGATTCGTAGCTTAGGTTTTCTCTTTGACTCTAACTTGTCGCTTACCCCCCAAATTACTTCTGTTACTAAATCCTGCTACTTTCATCTTCGCCGTATTAAGCAGCTTCGTCCACTTCTGGATGATCCTTCGCTGCAACTTCTAGTCTCTTCTCTTGTCCTGTCTCGAATTGACTACTGCAATTCTCTATACTATGGTCTTCCTGACACTACCCTCTATCCTCTCTCTAAAGCCTTCAACTCGGCTGCTCGCTTAGTTTCTCGCACCTCCTACTCCTCTCACATCTCTCCATCTCTTGTTCTTCTCCATTGGCTTCCTCTCAGATATAGGGTGATTTTTAAAATATGTTTAATAATGTACAAAATAAAAAATTGCCTTTCTCCTCTCTACTTAACTAATTTAATACATATCCCTCCTAAGTCTGGTCTTCGTTCTTCTTCTCGTAATCACTCTCGCATCTTCACTATTAAGCATTCTTTTGCTAAACGCTCTTTCTCCTACTCTGGCCCCTATCTCTGGAACTCTCTTCCTTCTTCTCTTACTAACTCTACTTCTCTCACAGTTTTCCGTCGTGGACTTAAAACATATCTGTTTACCAAGTTCACGACCGAGCGCTATTGAACACTGCGGAAATAGCGCTATAGAAATAATTGATTGATTGATTGATTGATTGGCTGCGGGACTACCGCGGGAATGGGGACAAGTTTTTGCGTTACCACCGCGGGAATGGGGACAAGTTTTTGCGTTACCACCGCAAAAATAAAAAAGTATTTTATAAAAAAATTCCAATTAACCGAAAATGTGTCGAGTCCTATGGTCGAGTCAACATCATTGTTTATGTTTTTTATTCTTTGCAACGCGCCGTCGTTTTATCGCTGATAATAGTTACCGAAGGTTTTATTTGCATTATTTGTTAAATTTTTGAAGTCGTAGTTCGAATTTTCATTTAAATATGAAAAAGGCTGAAATTCAAAAATTAGCTCCAACAGTCAGTACTTTGTTGTTGCGCCTTTACATGTCACTCCTATTTGATCCTGGGCCCAGGATTCCTGGGTTAAAAGTTAAAAGATAATCTCGGTGTTCTTCCAAAGTAATGCGATAAACTGCATTTAAAGGTTTGATTAATTTGCTTTCACATTTTAAGTTTCATACATAATTGATTTTTTTAAATTTTGTTAGAGATCTACTAAAGTTCGTTCCTACATTCTGAACCCCACAAGATGACTTCATATATACATAAACTAGTCAAACAAAACTTGAAGACAACTTTTATGCAAACTTGTACTCTAAAAACTTAAAAAGCTCAGTTTCGAATGAGGTTTTGTTATTAAACTGTCTTTATAGTTTATATTAAAAGCATGAAAAAATTCTTAGAACTCAGTAATGACTTATAATTCAGCTTGTTGATTGTTAGTAATTAATTATTTTTATATGAGTAAATAACTTCACAATTCAGCTTGTTGATTGTTATTAATTAATTAATTTTATATGAGTAAATAATTTCACAATGTTAATAATTATTTTTATAAGGTTGCTGACTATTTGGCATTGAACGAAGAAGGTGCAAAAGACGATTTGCTGAGTTTTTGGAAAATAATTGATCAAAACTGTCTCAAGTTGCAAGGATTATTTTCAGTTTCCAGCAACAAGCACCTCCTCTGAGAGAGCATTCTCTACGGGTGGATTAACCATTAATGATCGAAGAACTCAGCTAAGTGGAAAAACATGGATGGACTTTTATTTAGTCATGGACTTAAATAAATAAATTGTATTGAGTCCTATTACGGTGTTATTGCAATTCTATATATCAACACTTGAGTTATAGTTGCGTTGACATGATGTACGAAAAAATAATGACTAGTCCAGGATTGATTAAAAATGGATATGAACAGCGCGGGGATGGATGGAGATGGGGATGAAAGATTGAAAGACTGCGGGGATGGGGATGAAACACTGCGGGGATGGGAATGGTGTTGGATGGGGATGGGGATAGCACTCGCGGGGATGGTTGGGGATGGGACAAAAAGTCGTCCCCGCGCACACCTCTAGTTGGAAACCGCAGAAACCCGCTCTTAACTACGACAGCACACAGAGAAATGATCGGGCAAATTATAGAAAAACGTCGGCTAACTCGGATCTGTATCAAAGCAAGAAAAGAAACACGTGTGCCACTTCAAAGTTGGGAAATAAAGTTGAGGCAAAAGTTCAAGCTTTGAATCCGCCAAAAGAAAGACCAAGGCTCAATCTTCTGCCTAGAGGCCAACATGGAGGGGTGGGGAAAGATGAAAAGTTGAATTCGGTAGTCTTCGGAGACGCCCGCCCTGTTGACACAACACGCAGAGAGATAGAGATTGAGAATATGTTTAAAGTAAACCACATCAAAGGCAAGGAAAACATCGGTGCTGACTTTCTTAGTCGTACATAGAGTGACGATGTAATCAGAAACGCTGACGCGTTCCTTTTTTCGAAGAGGGGGGATATGTAAGATGAAGATGGTTCATCTTACGTATTATAGTGATAATTGTTTGTTTAATTATGTGTGCATTTTATGTTAATTAGATTTGTTTAAACAATAGTCATTTGTATGGGTATGTATATGTGTATATGTATATATGTATATTTGTGCTCTTGTGACATTGTGTCAGGGACGTAAATTCAGCATTTTCCAGGGGGGGGCAAAATTTTCCCGCCATTATATAGCTTACTGACAGGGTTACCCGGTGTTGTCCGGGTTTTTTGTGCTTAGTTTTTTCTCATTTTTGCCAATGAAACGTCAAAGAAATAACAGATTTTTTTGTAATTTTTCAAAATTTTCTTATCAATGAAGTTACCTGCATGCCAAATGTTGTTAAAATTGCTCCTGCGGCTTGGATGTGATGAACGAATGCTCTCACACACACATTACCTTTTACATTTATATAAATACGTAGGTACAAGCAGAGAGGGATGGGGAAATGCATCCCCCATCAGAGTATCAATTGAAATTTTTTTGGGTATAATACCTTGTTTTTGGAAAACGACCGTAGCTTTTTTGGGAAGAGAAATTGGAAGTCTTTGAAAAAATTTTTGAAAAATACTTACGACTACCCCTTACCGGTTATCAGCTTTTTGGAAGAGAATATAAAAAATTTCTGAAGTGAATCCCCCACCAGAAAACTCTGGATTCGCCACGCGCCACTGGGTATAAGGGGGATGAATGATTTAATCATATTGCAGGGGCAAGTACAGGATTAGTAAAACAAGTAAAGGAAAAACGAGTTTTTCAACACAAACTTTGAATTCAAATACATTCAATTTAGAAATGCAAAAGATATTCAAAGTTTTTTTTTAATTGAATCATGTATTTTCACCAAATAAAAAGCTATGCTGAAAGTTTCAACTTCCTAGCTAGTCAAAATGCTGGTAAAATTTCACTTGCAAGATTTGCGTACAGAGAAAGACACACACAAACAAACAAACAGAGATTGTAACCTAAATAAAAGTTTGTAAAAATGATGTCCAAAATGGGGTGGTTATAATTTTGTTTTATTTTTGTGTAATAAATAATAACTTTGATGTAGACAGCTGTGAGGGAATCAACATTGTACCAATACCACTAATAGGGTAAAATTCCACGAGTTCGCTGATTGTATTTTGGCACAGAAAACAGCTAATCTTTGGACCAACACTGATACACAAATTATTACTCTGCAGTTATTGGTAAATCTAGCGTCGAGCTAAGATATAAAATTGTCTACACACGCAAAAAGAATTCCATTACGCATTGAATCATCACGAGGTTAAGTAAAGTTAAAATTAACATATTATATAGTAAACTCTAAGTAAAAAAAAATTTAATTTTGGAAATCAAGGGGGGCAAATTGTCTATACACGCCAGAAGGATTCCAATACGCATTGCATCATCACTAGGTTAAGTAAAGTTAAAATTAAATAAATATATAGTAAACTCTAGGTAAAAAAATTCAAATTTTGAAAATCAGGGGGGAGCAAATGCCCCCCCCCCCAATTTACGTCCCTGCATTGTGTGTGCGTATAATTTTTTTATCATTAATATATATATATATATATATATATATATATATATTTATATATATATATATGTTTGAATGTATATATATATATATATTCCCGCAAGCAAGTTTCATTGAACTTTGTCGCCCATTTTGCAATCAACAGTTTCTTGTATAAACCTTGCAAAACAACAATATCTTTCCTTTCTGAAACTACACCAAGCAACGTTTTAAAATCTTTATTTTTTCCAGCTGACTGGCCAGTTTCGGTTAATTTAACCATCTTCAGAGCTTCATTTATAATAATAAAACGGTATATATTAAAATCGAAAAAACACATTCTCAAATTATAATAATAAAGTTAATTAAATAGCAGTTAGTTTGTTTTCAATACATGCAGAATTAGACGTAAAATCAATAAAAGTAGCCGAGTATTAATAAACACGCTTTCAGTGAGTAAACAAGTGTCGACGCGTTCAGCCAAAGTCTCACTAAAATACAAATTAAGTACACAACCAGCAAGCCACACAGCTGATTTCACGCTCACTTTTCCCGTAGTTTTTGTTTTCTACTTTCTTCTTTTTATATTAATGTTTGGATTGCAAAGTAAATGTTCAAACACCGCAGGTGTCTCAGCCTCACCTGCACTATTAATCAAAACATTCTCAATTTCTCCGATTAGTGTAGTTCCACAATTTTTAGCCGCATCGCCATCAACCTCGACTTCACTACCTTCACAGTTACAGAAAACATCTTCATCGTCGACATTATTACTACTTTTATGTTTTTCTTCCAAGTCATTTTCTTTTCCTTCAATCATTGTCCCCAAAGTGTCCCCAATTATGTATGGAATATATATATATATGAATGTATGGGTATATGTATGTATGTATATATATGTATATATATATATATATATATATATATATATATATATATATATATATATACATATATATATAATTGTTATTTGTCTGAATATATATATGTGTGTATGAATGTATGGGTATATGTATATGTGTGTATATATGTGTATATATATATGTGTATATATATATAATTTTTATTGGTCTTTTTCCATCTTCAGAGCCCAAAGTAATAAACTAAAAGTCAGCGTAAAATAAATTCCACCAATTCTACCTACAAGACGTTTCTCGTACACTATCTCCCCTTCCCATATTCGTACACACACCTACAACTACAGTTATTCACCTTGTCTAGCTCTCTCACCTTTCAGTTGTCGCGTTCGTTGCCTTATCGCGCACTCATTTACTTAATTTGAAGTAATCTCATTTTCGTTTTACTTTTGCACTCTAATGGAATTTCATTTAATTTGTCTCGAACTCTAATGGAATTTAATTTAATTTAACTTGTTTTGATTCGTCTTGCTTCCGTTTCTTATTTTATGCTGACTTTTAGTTTATTACTTTGGGCTCTGAAGATGGAAAAGGATTTCCGAAACTGCAGTAAGCCAAATAAAACATCTGAAACAAGTCTCACGTCTTTCAATTACCGCAAAATCGAGGGCACCATAAAAAAAATGATAAACGCCAAGTGGACCATAGTTTTTAACGGAGTGTGCTTAAAAGAAAATATTATGCCAAACTACGCTCGAAATATATATATAAGCGTTACTGAATCAGTGAGTGACGTGGTCTACTATAATATAGATATAAAAACAAAAAACTTTTGCAACCTATTTAAATAAGCAATGGAAATAGATGCATTATTATCAAAGATGTTACACTAATGAAATTGCTGTATTTGATGAGAACAAAATATTATTTATTTAACGGTTGTATAACAGTTTAAACTTAATTTGCGCAAAATTGATAACCTTTACCACAGTAATAACTATAAATCAGTTGCTGCTACTGCGGGATAACCGTGCCCGCTATTACCGTAACCGCGGTATAACCATTGTTTTTTTCCAACTTCGCAATTCCCGTATCACTCTCTAGTGGGATGTAGTGAGTTTGTTGTTGACATAGCTATAGAAACATATCTATAGAACATATGCCATATGTTCTTGGACGGTCAAATCAATCAAAATATATGCTGGTAAATACAGCAACCACAGTTTTGATGAAACAGAAAACAATTCACAGGGCTTTATCATTTCAGCAGCTATTCCTCAATCTGCATCACCATTTTTACTGTTCCACAGATGAAAACATCGAGATCATTCTTGCAATCAACGTGATGATCCGTCACCGGTTCGAAGTATTCAAGAAAAATCTACACATGGCTGACAATGCTAGGAGACAAATGATTTTTTGAATGTTGAACTGTGCTGCTGAAGTGTCATAAATAAATTTTAGATTTTTTTTTATTTTGCTATTTTTCTTTTTTATTTGGCTAACACTCAATTTATGAGTTTGTGCTCTATGAATAACAAAGTTAAAAATGCCAAAACCTGAGTCGCTTTAGCAGTCTATTGAACCAACGTATGTAAAATGAAACACATGCAAATTTTTTTTTAAATATGTCTAAAACAAAAATATATATGCTAAACATAAGCAAAAATATCTATTATAAAAGCCCGCGTCACTCACTCACTGATTCTGTCACGCTTACGTAATTAGTCGTAATTAATTGTATAAACAATAAACAAATCGCTCCGGTAAAAAGTAATTAAAAATAAAAAAGAACGAAAGTTAAGGTACAAGTGACTGCGACTTCATAGGCTAAACGAATTTAAAGAAATTTAATTAACCCATATAACCCGACAATCCTTTATAAAGGATCTATGTTAAACTAATTGCAAATTCTTAATTTTTCAATATAATCTCAATGTTGCAGTAAAAATCAGTTAAGTGATATCTATAGAAAACGATAGTATTTTTTTTATTTATATTTTTCATGTTGGTTAAATTATAGATACGTTTTGAAGTTCATTTGTTTTTTATGGAAACCGGAAATAGGTTAGCTCATAAAGTTTTGTAGAAACAGTGCACTAGAACCCTAATAATGTTTTTTTTTGTGTTGTTATGTTGATGCAGAATATCTTTTAAAAATGTAAATATAAAAAAAGTAAAAAATGTTCTGCTGTGTGCCTACAATCCTTTACAGAGGATCAATCTTCATAAGAGAAAAAAATACTAAATGTTAAAATATATTTTTTAAAAATTCAAATTATCAATAAGACCAATATGAAAAACAGCTCATATCAATATAACATGCAAAGTCAAACTTCGGCATATATGGGTAGGCGCCTATAAATGGCTGCCTCTGCAAGTACCCTTTCTCGCCTTCGAGCAAGACTTGTCTTGGAAAAGGCGTTGTGAAAAAAAAATGGGTTAATAAGAAAGAAAAACGAATTAGTACGAGTTAGGACTAGGTATTGTGGGAATTCCGAGCGTGGCTAAAAATAGCATCGGCTATGTGCCGAAAATTAATGCTATAGATTACGTTACCAATTTTGTAACGGGCTAAATAAACGGGTGCCACAGTCTGTAGCCTAAACAGCAAAGGATCCCGCACGGGACCCGTTCGGGATAACAACGGGTTTTCCTGTTTAGCTCAGCTTGCTGGGATTGGCAGATATTCAAAAATAATCTATAATGGGATTTTAAAAAATTCGTCATTTTTGACGGGCTATTTCTAGTCCTAAAATAATCAATTAAACAATAAAAATCTCAATAATAAAGTTTTGGTCCTAAACAGATTAGGAAAAATTGTTAAAAATTTTACAATAATTTGTTGTTTTCATATTTTGCAATCAAATAAATTTTTTAATAAATTTTATTAAATTTTAAAAATAAATTAAATTAAATAAGCTAGTAATTATAGGTTTTTATTGATTTAGGTGGTCACTTGATAAGTTTTTTTCTCCTAATTACCACTTTTGTTCACATAATTCTTTTTCATAAAAATAAAACATAATTCAAATATATGGCTCTTTAAAATGGATTAAAATAATACATGGGACATTTCAAGTTTAAAGTTGAGACTCCAGCCAACATTAAGTTTGGCCACCCCTGATACCAGAGTTGTCCACGGGTTGGGTTTATAATTTTTATATAAGCACACTTTTATAAAATTCTCTAAAAAGTATCAAATAAATTATAAGCATAAAAGCATGGGACACAATCGTTGCAATCTTATGACGGTTAAATAAAATGCCCCATGTTTTTTATGTTTATAATTGTCGGGTCAATTTTGCTGGCTGGTCCTGAAAATTTGACACATGGATAACTCTGCCTGATACAGTAAGAAATAAAAAAATCCAGCCTTTCATATCTGTCCCTCAATTTATTGAGATCATCTTGAAGCTTACAGTTTTCTTGTAAAAGGATTTCATGTTTAGCATCAGCATCATTTTGAAACTGAACCAGTTTACTGCTACTTTCACTAAGCTTGGCCTTCAATTTTTCTAGTTCCAGAGCATGATGCAAGTCCATGATAGAAAAAACTTTCAAACTGTAATAAATGTAATGTAAAAGTAACTAAAATAATTCCTGATAATAACTTTAAGAGAATCATACAACTTTTCAGCATACAGGTTCTTTAATGTCTAGGTTTTAATCAAAATTAGAGTATTAATCTTTATGTAAATTCATGTGCTGTGTCAACTAAGTCATTTCACATTTCTACCAGATAAAAAATTAGAGCCGACACTGACCAGTTAATTAATAAGAAGTTTTGAAAGTGGTATGCAAACTAAACTTAGTGCAAAGTAGATGCATTGAATAGACTGCACATAAATGGTGACCACAACAATATTTTTGAGTTAAACTTAATTAAGTTGGTGACCTGATAAAAAATGATAACCAGTGTTGAAATGAAATGAAAATTTAACAATATTTAGCATGGTGTTAGGCCACGGAACAAGTGTGTAATTAAGTCTCTTCTAAAGCACTGAAGTGTCGCAGCCGATGAAAAAGAAACAGGGAAAGAGAAAAGGCGAGAAAGATCACAAGCTTTATTCAATTGAGCTGACACTTGGAATAGAAATGTATTATCGGTGACAATTTTTTACTAAATTCGAGTCACAAAAATGTTTAATAAAAATATAATCTATATATATATATATATATATATATATATATATATTCCTTAAGGCATGCTCCATTAAAAATAATGGCCCATTTTGCGTTTATCAGTTTTCACGACAAAAACCGCCAAAAACCAAACCGAGACCAATAAACACAAAACAGGCGTTGACTCCGTCGACACTCACCGTCCACTAGGACAACACGCCATCAGTCTGCAAAACAACACTTCAGATCAACAGATCGCCGCTCGCAACAGCTCTTCTGAAAATACTATGATTTGTCATAATACCCTGGCGCCTGATAATCTATGCCACTCTATTGTCGACGCTTCTTCTATACCAAAGATTGCTCTAAAGATAACCTTCAACACGATCGCTCCCCCTCCAAAAACGTTAACGACTCCGATTTAATTGCCTATCACAGCGACACTCAACCGCAACAATACGTCACCACTCAACCGTCCCATGATTCCTCACCAGCCCTTAATAATGCAAGTTCGCCTACTAAACACATCTTTCCTGATATCATTAATAATCCTAATATTACTTCTCGTCGAAAACGAGATAAAAAAGATACCGATAGAGATTGATTCTTCATTCCTTTCCGATACCGTGTAACAATAGTTATATTTTATTTATAGTTATAAACCTCATTTTACCATATATTACTAAATATTTTCAATAATTTCTCATTTTATTTATTTATTTTATTTATTTATTTCTCCAACAGAAGGACCCGTAGGCCACTAACACCGTTCGGACAACATAAAGCGTACGTTCAAACAGAATTCAAAGCAAAAATATATATATATATTTTAATAACAACTTTCGCCCTATCATAGCAACATACTTACTAACTACACCTGCTTCCATTCATGTTACCTAAGTTGTTTACATTTCAGTTGTGCCCTTCGACGTTTTGATTTCTGTTCTGTTTTTTGCATTTATAGTACGTGGTATGTTCATTTTATTTTGTTAAACAGTTACTTTATTTTCGGGCTCTGAGGATGGAAAAAAGTTTTCCGAAACTGCAGTCAGCCCATGTCCAGCTAATAATAAAATGACTGACATCAAAAATTGTCTTTCGTCTTCTAAGTTACGATTTATTGAGGCTTTGTCGCGAAAACTGATAAACGCAAAATGGGCCATTATTTTTAATGGAGCGTGCCTTAAGGAAAATATATATATATATAAATAAATGAATGTTTGTGAGTCTGTGAGTTTGTCCTTTATAGAAATCTGAACCGCTGGAGCGATCTTGATGAAATTTGCCAAGGAGGTAGTTCTCATACAAGGGAAGAAAGGAATGTTGAGAAGGTTTGGATTCCCTACTCCGATCCCCCGGCTCAGGGGGGCCAAAAAACCCTTTCCAGGCCAAAAGTGCCTATGTACGACCATCAAAGGTAATTTATATATATAAAATTATATAGCTGTGCGATGTCTCACTAAAACTCAAAAACAGATTTTATTGAAATTTGGAACACTTAATTAAAACATTTAGCAGGTTGTATATATCAATTTTGGAAAAAATTTATTAATCCGATGATGTTTTATGATTTTAACGTTTCAGTGAGCGGTTGTAAAGGAAAGTAAAGTTTTTTTTAAATAAAAATAAATTAATTCATAATTAAATTCTTTGAAAAATTTTTAACAGTCATTTTTATAAGTTTCTAATATTCACTCTATTAAGTTTCTAATATAAATATCAAATAAATTTGTGTGTTGTAAAAATAAATTAATTCATAATTAAATTTTATGAAAAATTTTTAACAGTCATTTTTATAAGTTTCTAATATAAATATCAAATAAATTTGTGTTGTTTAGTAGCACCTTATACTTATGTTTTTTTATCAGCTCATTCCTACCTGAAACCGAAGCTGTACTTTTGGTGGTTTATATTTGATATTTCGATTGCGAGAAAGTTATTTTTGAAATACAGATAATTTTGCTTTTATTATTTGCAATGCCGAAGGAGAAGACGAGCTGACAGATCGTAAAAGTCGACCAGCAACTTCACGTGCTAACCGCACTGATAACCAGCGAGCGACAGAAAATGTTAACAATTCGAGCGTGAGTGAAAATAAACGAGAAAAGAATAGGCTTAGAATGCATATTGTGCAGGAAAATTTCATGCCCACTTTCAAGGTAAGATTCAAATTATTATAAATAACAATAAAATAAATAAAAAATTTCTATAACCATTTCAGATCCAAGGACAATATATCACTTATTAGGAGGGCTGTTACCACTACTGACTAGCAGATGCGGATCATCGCTTTTTACAAATTTATATCATGGAAAATTTGGATGCAGAAGTTGAACAGCTTTGTGCTCGCAATCCAACTATGAAGCGCACTATTGTGCAAGAATTGAAAATGTTTCTTCATCAAAATAATGATTTAATCAAGATGTTCCAAATTGCATTGGATTGGATGCCATCTGATAGCCATCATATCGTCATCAGAGCTAACAAAACACCTGCGGGTGAGCAGTCGAGAAGGTTTAATACACTGACAATCGATGAAGTGGCTATTGTTATTGTTGGAGAAAATAAGCAATCTAGTGCTTTGTCGTCGGAATAATGAATTGAAAAGTGTTTACGAAACGGACAGGAGTTACGACACGCTACAATACCCATTAATATTCTGGCAGGGTGAAGACGAATACCATTTCAATATTAAAATTGTTAATCAAGTAACAGGTAAGCACAGCTGATTAAATAATTAATTTTTTAAATATAAGATTTAAATAGATATAACCGAATCTTTTGTAATAACAGATAGTGAAACCAACAAAAAGGTCAGTGCTTTTATTCATACAGACTCCTGATTCATGAAGGTGAAATATATCACATTTTGATGTGTCGTCTTTTCCACCAGTTTGCGGTTGACGTGTATGTCAAAATTGAGACTGAACGATTAACATACATCCGTTTCAACCAACAGCACCTCCAATCTGAAGAATACATTCATCTTTGCAATGCTATTAACACCAACGGCAATGCAAACAACATGGGAAGGGTGACAATTTTGCCAGCAACTTACATTAGAAGTCTGCGTTACATGACCAAGTTTTGCACAAGATGCGATGTCATATGTTAGACAATATGGCCGTCCAGATCTATTTCTGTCAGACTCTTCCAGTAATTCTCCGATCAACCGGATAAATCGCATTACCCACCAATTTCTGTAACATGGCAGGCTCGAAAGAGGAGCTTATTCAGCCTGTATTTCTGGACGTAGAGCAACATTTCAAAAACCATAATTGGATCAGCACACAAGCGATTTTGGCAGCAAAAAACAATGATGTCAATGATGTCAATGCGATCATTCAAAATTCTCTTCCTTCAAGACAGACAATATTAATAACTACATTAAAGGAATTCATTGAAAAAAAATATATAAATATTAAAAAATTTCAAAATTTATAAAAATTTACCAAATTTAATTTTTTTTTACAACTTGAAATAAGTTTCATTTGTTTAGTTTCGGTACATCTATTTGTCTAAATTTAGACTCTAAATAAAACGCTACCGCCGATAGTAAGTATATATTTACTTTATTTAGTTCGCATTATGCGGTAGTTTATCAATTTGATATTGTCCACTAAGTGAGAAAACCATAATTGCGGATCGGTCTCTTCATCAGCTCTGTCAACAGCTATCTTAACTTCTTCTATTTCTTCTGAAGCCGTGAGTTCAACTGTGACTATTGGAAGAATGGATACTACCATTTTGCAAATGCATGGTGAGGCGTCTCGACAAAGTAGTCATTGTGGATCCGATGTATTTACCCACCTTACAATGTAGAATTAATTGGACATTGAAATTCATACACCAGATGAGTTGACTGCAATTTGTTTTTAGTTGGAGAGCAATTGTTTCGGATTACTAAGTTTTGGGTTTTTTTATTTCTGTAGTAAATATTTATATTAACTGGAACATTTGTTGTGGAAGTGACTTTGGTGGCCAATATTCCTTTGAGAACTTTCTCATCAACTTGGTAGCGTGTATGCATTTGCCCACAATAATATAATGGAATGGATGTAGGAATTTGAGTTTTATTTTTATTAATAGTTGTAGATTTCAAAATGTTGTTAACAAAAATCTTAATGGAATGGTCAACAAATCTGTTAGTGTAGTTGTTGTTGATCAGGGTTTGTTTAATACGTTGTACTTCGGAATGGAATGAGCTCCAATTTTCGCTAAATTTATAAGCTCTAAAAAGATAATTATTAATGACATTCCTCTTATATCGATCGGGACAATCACTATCTGCATTCAAACATGAACCATTATTCGTTGGTTTAACATATACTTGGCTGTGGCATCTCAGATCATCACAGGTTATCAAGGTATCCAAAAAGTGAATTTGGTTTTTATTATTAGATAATTCATACATAAAGTTGAGAACAGAGTTTTCCTGAAGACGTTCTCGCAGAAGTGTTATATCTTCAACTGAATCAACCATCAGAAAGATATCATCGACGTATATTATATAAATGGTGGGCTTAGGGTACAACACAAATACCATTTATATATATATAAATAGTGAGTGAGTGAGTATATATATATATATATATATATATATATATATATATATATATATATATATCTGTGTGTGTGTGTTATTTTTATCTTTGTTACAAATGCACTGTTTTCTTTAAAAGTAACTTAATCAAATGTCATAACCAAAATTATCATTTATTCAAATATCATCTTAGTTATCGTCACTTGCCAAATAAAACTTTACATTAAGGATAAATTGATATTTAAGATATAACACTAAGGCTGAAATATATATATATATATATATATATATATATATATATATATATATATTAGGTATAGAAAGTTTCTATATGATAATACAATGCAAAATTTCAGTTCATTTGAATATTTAGAGGTCCCTCAAGTCTGTTGAATTTTATTGTCTCGGCCGTCGAATGTCTCGTGATATCGTATAGTTTGACAAGGTATTGAAAATTATTTATTGTCATTTTTAGTTGTTTTATACCATTGGAAAGCTTTTAGAGTATGTACTATATTTATAAACTGTGCTAGTTCAAACAATATAATAAGACTATTTCAAGGCAAAAACATCAAAATTCAAAAAATTATTCATTGATCGGCGGTATTTTTTGTAAGAAATGAGGTCGAGTTCATACTACATATAGAAAAGTTTGTCTATAGTGCAAGTTGCAAATTCATTTCTATATTTTTCTGCTACTTGCAACAGAAACTGATTCTGTTCTTCATTTCTTGTTATTGATGAATTTAAATTCTGGATCAGGGCAACGCCAAGTTCAGCATTAACGTCATTAACGCCAGCCAGGAATGAAGCATTGTTTTTCCAATAGTCAACTGGCGAATTCAGAAAACTGTCATCAATGCCTGCAGTTTGTAAGAAGCTGCTTGAAATAGCTATATCCTCCAATGTTTCTGGAAGTGACTGGAGTAAATGTGGACCTCTTGCAGATTTTATCTCTCACAAGCTAAATTTTCTCATCATTAGAAATTTTCTCTGAGAATAAGCAGTGTATTTTTTTTATCATAGTTTATAGTCATTTACACCAGGTGTTTTAAGACTGTAAGCACAGTGTAGCCAACTCTTGGCTTATATACCACAAATGGCGTTTCTTCAGTTTCAGTCCAGTAGACTTTAGTGCATCATCATCATATACTTTCAAGCGTTGGATTAGCAGTAAATCATTGATTGGTGCATCGACTACCAACCTACTAGTGAATCACAACAAATCGATTGAATCTCTGGAATTCACAACCTGTCAAAGAAAAAGTTTGTTCATTTCCATCTAACAGAAGCTCAATTTTCAGCGAATATATCACCGACGCCATCCAGCGAGCACGATGTAAAGAACCAGGTTTGCAAATGTTTTCCTTGAAATCCAATCCAACCATTAACACAGCTAGGCATATAAACTTGCAATAATCTTCTCAAGGATAACTTTTGTTACAAGCTCAAAATGAATTCTTTCAATTGATCCGAAACGATTACCAGTGGTACTGTTCGTGTTTGTTGTTTGAAGATATCTTGATTTAGATTAGACTATTTCTCGCGGAATCGCTTAAAAATAAGGATATCTGGACCAGTTGCAGTTGATGGTCCAAGACATACTTGAAAGCTATCTGCCAAATAAACCTCAAACATATCGTGCCTGCACGCCATCCATAACAGATTCCGACCAATGTCGTTTTTAAGAAATGTACATGCTCCATTAATTCTCCCTGTGTTTGAGGCAGTCGTATCGAAACACATACCAATAGCATGATTATCAAACTCCCATGATCGCAGAAGGTCAAGTACTGCATTAGCAGCTATTCGTCCAGTCCCAGAAGTCAACATGGGTATGAGAGAGGAAACAAGAACAGGCAGGTGATTTACAAGTTTGCTTTCTAGGCCAATGACATCAGGCAGCAGTTTGCCATCCCAATGAACAACAGATCTAGATTTCCTTCACCTAACAAACCTTTACAGAGCTGTAAAGTGTAAGTTAAGAAGGTCCATTTTTTGTGTAAAAACTGAAAAAAATTTGAAATTACAGTTTTTCAAAGATTTCTTAGCAAAATAATTGTTTACTGATCAATCAAGGCCAAGCCAGCATATCAATATATTTATAAAAACTACTTTCCAACAGCTGTCTAGACTCTAGAGGTGTTAAATAATAAATAATGTAATATAATTTATAAGCATCTGCGTCCCGATATCGTTATCTCGAATTCAATCGAGATTTCAAAACGATACGGGAGATCCCGTATTGCCATTGAAACGATACAGCCTGCGGAAGAAGTCTCGTATCGATATAATTAGCAATACTTAAAATTTCGTTCCCGAATAAAATCCCGAAAAAATATCGAGATTTTTAAAAAATATTTTCCAATAAATAACGAAAGTCATACATATTTAATTAACGATTGTCACAACTGTGAATATTTGCAATTGATTCATCAACATTGATTAATTAATCTACCTATTGACAGAAGTTTATAACTATTATCATCCCCACTTTAAATTCGGTTTTCCAGACAGCCTGTAGCCCCATTATTTACTATTTTTAGTCTGGGAACCGGCAGCAAAAAAGCCACGCTCCTCTTAGGCTGCTAGTCGACCTCTGCATACTACTGATTCTACAAGCCCGACAAGGCAATCGTACTCGCTGACATCGATGACTATTATTATTAATGAGAATAATGAGTAATGTAATGGTAATGATCATTCTATGTTTATGTTTTGGTTTAGAATGATTATTTTAGTGCTTCGACATCCGTAATTGACCGTAATAGTAGCTCATCTAAGATATATCTTTATAATCTCGATGATATTTTTGGTTGTGTGTGCCACCTGTAGTGTGCACGACAGTGCCGTAGCCCGTATCGTCTGCAGCTGGAATTCGAAACTTTCTCAGCTTCTTTCTTGCTATTGCTAACCGCATTCGCCATCGCCAATAAATAAACACGCTGGGTTTTTTTCACTTTCTTAATTCTTGCATAGAGGCACTTTCTCGTGCCGCGTCACCAAGGTCAAATCTGGGAGTACTTTGAGGAAGAGACGGTCACGCAGAAAGTCAATGACAAGGATGTAGAAGTAAATCTTGCCAGATGCAAAGACTGCGGGAAACAGTATCCTTTTAATTTAATCTTAGTAATCTAGTAATCTCAATCTCAGTAATCTGCAATCTATTTCTATCTCCATTGGTTTTTCCACTTTCACTATTGAATTGCCTAAAAATGTCGTTCTTTTTGTGTGCTAGAAGGTTTTCTACTTTTCAATTACTTGAAAAAATAATTTTAATTTTTCTTTTCAGCATAATGCGTACTAAATAAAGTAAATAAATACTTACTATCGGCGGTAGCGTCTTATTTAGAGTCTAAATTTAGAGAAATAGATGTACCGAAACTAAACAAATGAAACTTATTTCAAGTTGTAAAAAAAAATTAAATTTGGTAAATTTTTATAAATTTTTTAATATTTATATATTTTTTTCAATGAATTCTTTTAATGTAGTTATTAATATTGTCTGTCGCGTATAGTTCATCATTATATGTTATCTCGTTTCATTCAAGACAAAATTTCCACTTCAGTCGAGATCCCGATATCGTATCGTATCGATATCGTATCGTTATTGTTCGAGGCGTCTCGTATCGTATCGTGTAATTCGAGGCAAATTTCAGAAATCGTATCGTATCGTTCCAAAAAAATAACGGGACGCAGAAGCTTAATAATTTACTATGGATGCACTGCATAATTTACATTACACGTTTGAGTTCTCGCAAGACATCGATCAAGTTGGAGAAATTCAAAATCTTTGAGGGACCTCTAAATATTATTCAAATGAACTGAAATTTTTCCAGTAGCATTGTATTATCATATAGAAACTTTCTAGAATGTGCCTCTTGACTTCCTGAAATTTTTTTTTTCTGGGACACCCTAATATATATATGTGACGCACGAATTGTGATGAAATTATTCGGACGTACGTTCGAATAGTGGTGAAATTATTTGGATGTCCGAATAGTGGTAAAATTAATCGGTCGTATGTCCGAATAGCATCTGCCTTATCTCTAACATCTTTAAATTTACTTTTTATTTTATTATTTTATCTCTATTTTAACTCTTCCTTACTTTTCATTCCTTGAATTGTATTATTCCGCGTGTAAACACAGCCTTTAGAAATGTTTGCTTAAAGTCACTTTTTAGTAAGTTTTTCTATCAAAAAATTGTTTGCAAAATGTTCTGTACTTAATCTATTAAAGTTATTAAACCGTTTTTTAAACCGTGTTTTTCATCTAAATCAGTCCGCGACGCTTACTACTAGATAACACCCGGTAATCCCGTCAGAGAGGTTATAATGACAAAAATATTTTTTGAAAACGCACAATCAGTGACTCCGGCCCTAACCCGGGGCCACTGATTGTGCGTTTAAAAAAAATATTTTTTGTCAATGCACCTCTCTTCCTACGGGATTACCGTGCCCGTTATCCTGTGAAAGAATAGCCCAATAAACATTTTACCTCAAGTAATATTATCAAAAATTTAGAAAAACTGAATACAAACCTTTCGCCGGAACACTTTAGTTCACCTACGTAAAGAGGTAAATAATGTAAACCTATATATAGTACAATAAACAGAGTAGAGAACCTAGAAAAAACTGGTATAGAAATAATTTTTTTTATTGCTGGATGCAGGATGATGTCCTGAATAAGAAAATAAAAATCCCCATCGATCTCACTTGAGGAATTTTTTTATCACACTTTTACCAAATCCACCCAAAAACACAATTTTTCAGAAACGGATTCACGCAAAAAATATTGCTGAAAATTAAAAAATCTAAAGTTTTTAAAATAATAAACACTTTTAATGATAAGTGAAGTCCTAAAACAAAAATGTGTAATATAAACATTAAAATTTATATATCTATCACAAAAGCACATTTCTATTTATGTAATGCTTTATCAGAGTAGATTACTAGATAGTAAACAAAAATCATCTTACTTCCCATAGTTTGAAACTGTGATTAAGCAGAATTGTCAGTAATAACTGTTTTATCATTTATCCAATGTAAGAAATTGTCATAAATGACATCCATTAATAACTCATTCTGTAAATCGCAATGGCAGAGGTAGACTACAACCTGCTCTAGAATGGTCTCTTCTGTATCACAGAAAAAGTTCTCACTCTTATGAACAGTTTCATCTAATTGCTGATCTAAAAGATACTGTCATATGTTTCAGAATGTCTTGCACATTTGTTACATTCACTGCCATGACAATTGGAACAAATAAATTTGCACAAAAGTCCATTACATTTACTGGAACAAAGCTTATTTCCACAAACATTGCTAAATGTTTTTTGGAAACAACATTTAATAACCTCAGAAATATCATAAAGACAGCATGTTCTCCTATATCGGAGATAATAGGTCTACCAGGTGGGGTGGAAGAGTTAAACCATTTATCAGATGGTTTATGGATTTTAGGAAGGGTGTAGAAAGTACGTTCTTTAAAGGATGAAGAAGGTAATAAATAGTCATACACTTTAGTAGGAATTAATCGTTTTTTAAGTGCCCAATCTAATAATTTAGATAATTTTTCAACTGGTTTAATGGAACTCCTAATTGGCGAATAAAATCTGAAATCAGATAACTGGTGGAGGCCTTCATTTATGTAATCAGTCCTATTTAGGATAACGAAAACATTACTTTTATCAGCCTTTCTGATAATGATATTAGTATTATTTTTAAGGGAATAAAGCGCATTTCATTCCTCTTTAGAGAGATTAGATTTCAATCCAGTTTTTAAATTGTTATGGATATTAGAGTTAGGTAGAGAGAAGGAAAAGATAATATGATTGGTAGAATGCAAAAAGAGGTCAGTAGTTTTTTTGGTAATAGAGGATACGTCGTTAAGATCTGGCTGCCAATGGCTACGTATAAAAGATGGTATAGTAGAGACAGTGTTAGACGAGGTGTGTCTGATAAAATAATCTTTTATGTGAAGTTGCCTAATAAGCTTTAAAGTGAATTTATCAATTATTAAGGAATTTGTAAGTGTTTTAGAAGGTACAAAGGATGTACCTTTTTTAGGTATTCTTTTTTCCATGTCGGTTAGAATATATGAACTTAAGTTAAGGAATCCATCTAGATAAGGGCGAGGGCAAGAGATTCCTGTATACTTTTCTATAAAAAACACGATCCATTAATAGGTGTAAACAGTGTCATACATGTATGACCCTTAGAGTTACATTTTTGAGAAGACAAATATTTTTTTTTTATAAAATAGCAAATAACTTATTTCAGTTCACGATGCGTGTTCGTGATTAAAAACCAATTAAAAATATCACTATGTTGACATTCAAAAATCTTATCAGGGATATTTTTATCGATATCTGGAATATTTTCAGTAGGGAAAAAAACAACAGGAGGAATGAAGAGAGTAGGAGGATTATCCCTATTGGGGTGGGTAAAGAGATATCGTTAGTGTAATTTTCATGCAATTTTGTAAAAAATGTGATGAAAAAGTTTCCTTAGCAGTAGGGCAAGACGTAGCTCTAATTCGAAACTTATGTCTTAAAGATTCTGGTAGGGGGCACTCGTCAAAGAGAGAGCGAATAGATACAGTGGAACCAAAAGAATCATTTAAGTTATCAATAGGAGAGGTGTCTACTAAGGGGGAAGGAAGAAAGGAAGGTGGGAGGTTGGAAGGTGGAATAGAAGGGATAAGAAAAGGTTGTGGGAGGGGAGTAGAAGAAGAATGAAGAAGGGAAGGTAAAGGATTAGGGGAAATGGGAGGAGGGAGTAAAGTGGAAGATGGGGTATTAAGAAAAATATTGTTGGACTTAGTAAGGAAAGAAATGGAAGTAAGAGAGATGCGTGGTATTTGTGTAAGATCGAATTTGCTTTTTTTTGGTAGAAATATTCGGTGATGGGTTTGAATGAGCCCGACGTTTCTTGGTAGGCGGTGGTTTAGAAAATGGAAGGATGGGAATGGGTGGAGGGAGGGGAGAGGTGCGGGTAGGGGTGGAGGAAAGAGGACTAGAAAGAGAAAAGGGGGAAGTGTGAGAAAGGAGTGGGATAAGAGAAGGAAGAGTGGTTTTTTTCTGGTGGGATATGATTAGGTGAGACAGAACGAGTATTACTGTTGAATGAGAAATATTTTGGCAGATTCTCTTTCACCCAAGATATACAACGTGAGGCTCTTTTATGGTTCCTAATTAAGAATCTGATTCGAGCCTCTAAACGTCTCATATTGAGACCATCAAGTAGTTTGTCCACATAATTATTAGTACGGAGGTCATTATGGTAGAAATCCATTGTAGTTAATAAATGTTTTAAAATAATGTTTCTATTATTTTTTAGAAAGTTAGTTAAATTCTCCTTCATATTCAGTGTTGGAAAAAGTACTGTGTTTCAGTACTTAAGTAAAAGTACAAGTAACGCCTCAAAAAGTTACTTAAGTAAAAGTAAAAGTATTTGCTAAAAAATGTACTTAAGTAAAAGTAAAAAGTAACAGCACTTTAAAGTTACTTTTAAAGTAAAAAGTAAAAGTATTGAAGTCGCTTTTGTAATGATCATTCGTCAATCATCTAACTTTATTTTATCGTAATTCCATCGTCTTTCAAACGCTACTGCCCTAATTAATCAACTGGATAAACATTTTCTTTAAGCTCTCATTTCCAGCAATGATGTTCATGTCATCTGATCGGTTCTGGAGATACTGCATAAGAACTTCATTGTCAGACACAGTTGACTTTCTGCGATCGAAGAAACTGTCTTCTTCGTCACCATCGGCTACTGAAGAATGAGATAATCCAGTAAATTAATAATGTCTAAGAATAAAAGCATTATGGAATTGTAAATTGCATGACTCAGCAAGGATAACTACAAACAGCATATGTAACTTAGTTATGATAACATATAAGATAAATCTACAAGACTTATATAAAAGGTATGTATAATTTAACATAAGTACTGTCACTTCCGTACAATTACTTTCGACGAACGGTTACGTTCTGAGTGAGGTGGGAAAAGGTTGTCATATCAACAGAAACCGGACAGTCATACCAATCCTCCACCCCTTCGCACCCGTCCAGAGATGACAGAGGCCCACCTGACTCCGCACCAATCACCAATGAGCTCGTCTCAACTCCAGCACCTTCAACCAAAACACCAGTTTTCCAGGAACTCCGTGCAACACTAGACTTCGGAAAATGTGTATCCTCAACCATCGAACCGTGCTGGTCAGAAGACTAAGTATTCATCACCAACGACTTTCTCTCGCCTCCGGTTCCTTCAATCAAAATACCAGTTTCACAGGAACCCTGTGAATCACCCGACTTCAGAGAACGTGTGTCATCAACTATTAAATTTTCAAGTTTATTGGTTGTCAGATCGGTCTGAAACACGGAGGTCGATGAATGAACAATTGGCTCTTCAGTTCTATAGCCAGCTACATCATTATGTTCATTATTGACGATCGTGTTTTTATTATTAACATCTGCATTTGGAATATTTTTGACTTTCACTTTGGTGACGCGACAACAAGCCTTAGGAGGGAGCATATAACAAGCAGCGGGCTTGGTAGAACTAGCTATTGACGGGTTAACGGCCCCTGGGACATGCGCCGAAGTCAAATATGGTCAAATCTATCATCTATATATATATATATATATATATATATATATATATATATATATATACTACCGGACCCGGCAAACTTCGTTTCACCTTAAATATACATGTATATATAGCGTCATGATAAAGTTTAAAAGAAAACAAAATAAAAAAACGTTAACTTTAATAATTTATTAGAAAAATATTGGTTGCACTCGGGTCGATTCTCTTTAATCCATCACTTTATGATACACCACGTCCTTTGTTTTATTAGCGGGCAAAAAATCAAATAAATCGGATGGTCTGCCGACACGTGAACACGCCACATACAATTGACCATGAGAAAAACATGCATTATCCAAGTTCAGACCACAAACACTCTAATATTGGCCTTGTGATTTGTTAATCGTCATAGCAAATGCTGGGCGAATCGGAAATTGAATTCTTTTAAACTCAAAGGGCTCATAGGAATCCTCGGAATGAGTATTTCCTCGCCTTTAAACTTTCCTTTGAGGATCGTGGCGTGAAGCACATTGACCATTAGTTTTTTTTAAAACCAAACGCGTTCCATTACATAGTTTTGGTTGCTTTAGATTTCTAAGCATAATAACTACTGATCCAACCTTCAGTTGTAAATTGTGCGGTGGTAAGCCAGGCACATCCAAGGAGTTCAAAAATTCAGTTGGCTTCATCTTCACTTGTTACACAGTCATAGATTTGAATGAATGCTGAGTATTAAAGATTTGATTCTGTTTTAGAATATTTAAGTCATCCACATCTTTATTCTTAGCCACAAAAATTGCTCTCTCACACAACCATTTGTTATTTTTATGACTAGCAATTGTGTCTGGGGAAACTTTTGTTATATATATATATATATATATATATATATATATATATATATATATATATATATATATATATATATATATATATATATATATATATATATATATATATATATATATATATATATATATATATATATATATATATATATATTCTTGTAAGCAAACTCGATTGAAAAAAGTGGCACACTTGGCTGAATCGATTTTATTTTTAATTTTTTCCAATAGTCTAAATCGGTTTAAAAATAATTTATTATCAAACACAAACTCCATAATCTTATAGGCTTATAGATCTATTTCGGCAAATTTTGCCATCTTCAGAGCCGTTTAACTTTTTTAAAAATAAAATGCAGTGACTAAATGGTAAAAGGTACAACTAATTAAAAGGAATTAAAATACAATTTAAATAAAATTTAAATTCATTAAGTACAAATGTAACAACATAAAAAATATTTAAATTAAAATAATTATAATAATAACAGTAATAACTAAATAATTAAGATCAGTTAGCAAAGCCTTTAACATCGGAATTAGACCTCCTAGCCGAGTTTTTTTATGTTTGTGGCTGGCTGAACAAATATTTCGGCTGATATCCGGATTAGCCGAATTAACGCGTAAAATTATTATTCGGCTTGAATTTTAAATTATCCGGCTCATGATTCAAATTTGTGGCTGATAATTATTTTAAATTAGGCTAAAATCTAATATAAAATTAAATACTAAAGTTAATAAAGTTCAAAATTTATTACCAATATATAAATTATCAAATTAATAGCAATTGTCATAAAAGTTAGTTAAATCATCAAAAATGTCATATGATAAACAAAATTACATCATAAAAAATAATATGAAAAAATTTTTTACATTGCAAATTTAAAATTGTCATGTATAAATTATCTATAATATCTAATTAACTATTAACACGAGAAAAGAATTGTGATACTTAAATTTATTCCTATTTTAAAGCGTCTGTCAGTAGCGATAATAAGTAAAGCAAAGATAATATAATGAAAATTAGACAACGTAATTGATTTCAGGAAACTCAGGAAATTAAACATTGCACACCAATGTATACATAATAGTTGATTTTGCACTGATTGTGTGTATATATGTATATGTATATATACATACATACATAGTCACACACACACATATATATATATATATATATATATATATATATATATATATATATATATATATATATATATATATATATATATATATATATATATATATATATATATATATATATATATATATATATATATATATATATATATATATATATATATATATATATATATATATATATATATATATATATATATATATATATATATATATATATATATATATATATATATATATATATATATATATATATATATATATATATATATATATATATATATATATATATATATATATATATATATATTTGTGTGTGTGTGTGTATGTATATGTGTGTATATATATGTGTATATGTATGTATATTTATATATATTTATCTATAAGTTTTATTCTATTTCCTATTTAGTCATTTCATAAGAAACAAAGCAGAAATAATTTCATTAATAATCAATAAGATCTAATAAGTGTTTAGCAACCACAATAGTTAGATTATAATTATTATCATTTAATTAGAATAATAAAGATATAACAATTGGCGACCAGGATGTCAAAGGACCAAGATTCAAACATAGCACAATTGCTTAAGTTTCTAATGGAAGAGAAACTTAAGAGGGAAGCTCGAGAAAAACAAGAAAAACTTGAAAAAGAGGCTCGAGAAAAACAAGAAAAACTTAAAAAATGGCTCGAGAAAAAGAAGAAAAGAGAATTGAAAAAGAAGAGAAACTTGAGAGGGATGCTCGAGAAAAAGAAGACAAGAGAATTGAAAAAGAAGAAACTGAAAAAAAATTTCTTTAGTTAATCTCAATGATGCAGGAAAATAGATCTGTCAAAGTAAGACCAGACCTCTACAAACGAATTGAGCAATTTGTTTACGATCCAGATCAAGGCCTTACATTCACTGATTGGATTGGGCGATATGAAGAAGCTGTTCAGTCAGTCGGAGGAGAATCAATGAGCGATTCAGAAAAAAGAGCAACTCTGACCGGGAAGCTTCAACAAAACGAATACACACTACTTAAGGGTAGTATATTGCCGAGAACAATCGAAAGTCTAAGCTATGAGGAGACAAAGTTTGGCTAGAAAAACAGTTTGGTAATAAAAAAAGCATTCATCAAAGACGGTTTGATTTTGAAAACGTCCAAATAAGGGACTAAGAGACTTTCAGGGCATTCGGCACTAGGGTGAACAGGCTGTGCAACGAAGCAAAATGGGAAAATTTTACAAAAGAAGCCAGTATGTGCTTACATTTTATATGGGGATTGAAGGATCCGAAATATTTAAACATTAAGCACAAATTACTGCTCAGGGTAGAACAAGAGTGCTCACTGGAAGACCTTATTGAAGAATGTGAAAGGATAAAACTGTTACATACAGAACAAATGATGATTTCAGAAACCTTAGTTAGAAAGATCACCTAAAAAATCTTCCAGCCAAGAAATCCGGGATTCACCCGTAAACAAAAATGTTTGTTTTCGCTGTGGAAAACTGGGACATTTTGCTGCCAACTGCAGAACTGATGATAAAAGTCTCAAAAGACTTTTCAGTAGAAAGAGAAGTCCCAACTTAAGGAGGAGTCCAAGTCTGTCGTATAGACGACACGAAATACGGCAAGTCAAGACAATTCCCAGCAAGCGAACAATTATAGCAGCTAATAGAAGAAACACCACTGTGAAATTTGGTGATGTCGAAATTAGGATGCAACTGGACTCCGGAGCCGATGTCACAATCATCAGTACAAAAACTTGGGTGAAGATTGGTTCACCAAGGCTAGATAGGGCAACAACAAAAATTGGTGCTGCAAACGGTACTGAAATTCATGTACTAGGTGAATTTCAAACCAAATTTTCGTGCGCAGGATTTACAGGCAATGGGCGCTGTTTTGTGGTCAAAAATACAACACAACTTCTATGAATTGATTAGGATGGATCAACTTCCACCAATGATAAAAGCGTTTGATGCAATCTGTTGTTCTATTGCAGAAAAGCCTTCGCAGGAAGAAAACAGTTTAGCTGTTCGTTTACAAAACAGAGTTTCCAAATGTTTTCAAAGAAGAATTGGGCCATTGCAGTAAAAAGAAGGCAAGATTGCTCCTTAAGTCAGAGTCTCAGCAAAAATTTTGCAGACCACGAAAAATACCTTTTGCTTACGAAGAAATAACCATTAGGGAGCTTGAAAGACTAGTCAATGAAGGAGTTCTTAAAAGAGTTGAATACAGTCACTGGGCGGCACCGATTGTGGTTGTTCCAAATAAAAGCGGAACGGTGCGCATCTGTGCTGATTTTAAAACAGGCCTTAACGACGCGCTTGAGATGCACCAGCATCCACTTCCAACACCGGATGAATTTTTTTTCAAAATTAAACCAAGGAGCTTGGGTCACTCAAGTAGATTTTGCTGATGCATATCTATAGTTGGAAATAGACGAATCGTCAAAAGAGCTCGTTACGATCAACACTCCTAAAGGTCTATATCAGTACCAGAGACTTCCCTTTGGAGTAAAAGTGCACCAAGTATTTTCCAGGAAACAATGGATAATTTAACTTCAGGGTTAAAAGGTTGTGCGGCTTATCTGGACGATGTAATTGTGACCGGCACAACATTGGAAGAACACAATATGAATGTTTTTGAACTATTCAAACGGATTTCAGATTTTGGATTTAGAGTCAAGATGGACAAGTGCTCTTTTGCCAAGAAAAAGATTACGTTTTTAGGTCATATTATCAGCAAAGAAGGCCGAAACCAGACCCAGAAAAAATAACAGCAATTGTAGAAATGACCCCACCAAAAGACAGAAAACAGTTAAAATCGTTTTTGGGTATGGTTAGTTACTATTCTGACCCAAGCAGAAAAGAATTACGGCCAAATAGAAAAGCTTTAGCCATAGTTTTGCAGTAAGAAAATTCTATAGATTTGTTTATGGAAGGCGGTTTACGCTATTGACCGATCACAAGCCTCTCTTGGTTCAAAGAAAGGAATATCTGCACACGCTGCAAACAGACTGCAGAGATGGGAACTGATACTCTATGATTTTGAGATCGAATATCGACGAACAGCAAATTTTGGTCAAGCTGATGCTTTATCAAGACTCATTGATTCCAAGAAAACAACAGGAAATGAGGATTTGATAATAGCAGGTATAAACGAAGACATCACAATGATACAAGAGGATACGATGAAACAATTACCTGTTAGTAAGAAAGATATTCAAATCATGACAGAAGAAGACTCTGAACTCAGAGAGTTAAGTGAGATCATTAAAAAGGGATTTTGGCCAAAAGTTAAACCTGGATCAAATTGGAATGCATTCCAAAGTATAGCAACTGATTTGACTTTACATGATGGCATTCTATTTATGGGTGTAAGAGCAGTAATTCCAAAAAAACTGCAACAACGTATATTGAGGATGCTACACCAGGGTCATCCAGGAATTACGAGAATGAAAATGCAGGCCAGACAGTCGGTGTATTGGCATTGAATCGATAGAGATATTGAAACTATGGTGAAAACCTGTGATGCATGTCAAAAAGCAGCTAAAATGCCTATAAAAACACGTTGTCACCATGGCCTGAACCATCACAGGCCTGGGAGAGAATTAACATTGATTTTGCGGGACCAATGGAGAATTAAATGTTTCTGGTTGTTGTGGACGCATATTCAAAATGGCCAGAAATAATACAAATGAGTGCAGCTACCTCAACAACGACAATTCGCGAGCTGAACAGAATGTTTGCTCGGTATGGATTTCCCAAGACATTGGTATCAGGTAACGGAACACAGTTTACTTCTATGGAATATGAAAGGTTTTGTCAGTCAACATTTATCAGTCATATCCGAATACCTCCCTTTCATCCACAAAGTAATGGTCAAGCAGAAAGATTTGTTGATACTTTCAAAAGAACCATACAAAAGCTAAAAGGTGAAGGAATTACCGAGGAATTTGTGCAAAAGTTTTTATTGTGTTATAGATCTACACCATGCCTATCTAGTCCACATCCAAAATCTCCCGCAGAAAATTTTTTGTTGAGACAAATTAAAACACCACTATTAGACTTACAACTAAGTGCTAAAAATGACGAAAAGTATTCAGAAAAAAAATCTTGCATGAAGAGACAGTTTGACAAAAGGAATGGGGCAAGACCGAGAGTCTTTAAAGAACAAGATGCGGTGTACGCTAGAGATTATAAAAATCCAAACTATCCCAGATGGACACCAGGGAAGATTTTAAAAAGAATTGGAAAAACGGTTTACGAAGTTGAGATTGACAGAAGGATTACAAAAAGGCATACAAATCAATTAAGACCAAGTAATTTAGATTGGGCACTTAAAGAAATGTTTGAGATATTCGACATGCCAGTACCTCTGCAATATAAAAGTGATGGGAAAAAAGCCCCAGTAAGAATTGTGTTCCCAGGAGAGGAAGAGTTGAAACCAGACATAAACGCAACCCTTCGGGTTACGGAGAATGAGGATGGAGAGAATAGACAAGGAGACCATGTTCCGAGGGGTACATTCGATTGAAGTAATTGATCAAATTCATGTCGATTATAGCCACGTTCACGTTCTAATTCTCGATTAAAAGCATCATTCAATCTACGATCTGGCGCTGGCATTCCTAACTTGACAAACAAACTACCACACATAAGGTAACACATGTCTTCAATCAAGAGAAAAGCCTTGTTATGCATCTCCTCATTCACTTCAAGGTCGGGATTAATTGAACTGACCCGTATTTGATGTAAAATGTCTTCTGACATGCTATTTTTGTATTTGTTCCACAGTTCACGTGGATTTGATGGAAAGCAGGTGGAAATTATAATAGCAAATAATATGCGTATCTGACTTGGAGATGCTGAAATAATTTCTTCAGACATTGTCGTGTCTCAATGATTATGATTTTCAAGCAAATTCAGCTCTTGACATCAGTGATATTTTAGTAACGAAAACTAATACTTAAAGATCCACCATAGTTAAACTAAAACTATAACGAAACGAAAATTGAATTTCACTAAAACTCGAATGGTTTGTCCTAGAACGAACTAAAACTCAAATAAAAAAAACTCAAATATTTAGTTACTTTTTCGTTATTTGACAAAAGTTTGTAATTAAAATTTTTAATGATCGATGTATTACATAAACAAAATTAATTTCATTTCTTTGGTTTCTCAATATCGGCCTGAAATTATTTTCCGTATTTGACAGAAGTTGGTGTGTTGTTTTTGCAACCGATATTAATTTGGCAAGTTTAGTTAAACAGTTTTCTGGTCGCTAGCGGGCATAAGTGTGTGGACTTATTTTAAATTTGAAGAAACAGAAAACAAAAGTCGATGTCTCGTGGCTTTAGCGAATGGTTCAAAATGCGACGCACTTGTTGCAACTAAGAATCCGACTAATCTTAAAAACCATCTTCAACATCACCACAAAGAAATTTTTAATGACATGATTGAGTTGGAACAAAATCAATTGAGTGTTGATGCAAGCAAGAAGATTCGAATTGATGGTTAGTTTTAATTGGCTACTATAGTATACTTTACTGAAAGATTATATAAATATATAGTAATATAGTTGATAGTATAAGTACTCTCGATAATGTAGCTAGCATGATAACTTTTTTAGAATTATTTGATTTTAACTTATTTATGTAATTTGTTTTCAGTCGAAACATATTTTATGTGTATAAGTTAAATTCCAACCCTATCTACATAAGCAGCCATCAAGTCAACCGCAATTGTCGACCGTCCACTCAACGATGAAAGATTTTCCCCTGCTTTCAGCAAAACTGGCTTGACAGTCAACAAGGCAATTGGTTCTTGATGTGGATGCTGTACTCCTAAAAAACCATCTCACTCAATATATTAAAAAAGTCAGCTCATCCCCATATAATTACAGCCTCTCCTCAATTGAGTTCTGGTACCAGAAACAGTTGAATACTTCAGTCTTCCGATTGCGCTGGATCTGATATCGGCACAAGCTTCGCAAGCTTTTGTAGGATTTTGACAGCTGACAGACGCAACAAGATGGAAAAATCATTGAATATGCGTGATTGGTTTAAAGTAAACCAAGATATACTTGTTGAAATGGACAGTTAATAATTATTATATTGAAATAAAAATATATGAGCAAAAATTTCAATCGTGTCGGAATAAACTAATAATAACTAAACTAGAATGATAGCACCAAAACAATATAGAAACTAAAATAATTGCATTTAGGAAAACTAAATAAAATAAAAATGACTTTAGTCAAAACTAAAATGATTTTCATAACTAAAATATCACTGCTTGACATGCAGCACGAAATGTTGGGAACACTATACCATTGATAGTTCGTAGTGATCCAAAAGATGTTGGGCCACGAACATTGACCAACAACAACCTCAAATAGAAGCATTCATCGTTTTTTGGGTGAACTGTATAAATAAGACCAAGAGCATCAGTAGAATGCACACCTGGATGTCCAGAAACCGCACTGCTTCGCTTCCGACGTTGAAATTTTTTTGATGAAGCGTTCCAAGTGTAATAACGTGGCATCTCCGAGTAAAGCAACGTTTGTGCAAATGGATCGCTTTGGAAAATCGCAAAAAACTCGTTAATGTTGTTGCTGGAAGTGTTTCAGAACGTTGAATAATATTCGACGTGTTAAAATAAACTCGACCATTCTCCAGATGCACAGATGAATAGAGAATGAGAATATACGCCAAATTACCTCATTGCAGTTCACATATCTACCAATTTGATAGCGTCTAATCTCGTCGTTATCTGAGCTTTGAATGCCAAAAACTGCCATATCGCTGCCTTTCGTTACATATTTGCAGATGTACTTAATTGACTTAACTGAATTGCAAAACTCAACATTGCAATGTGTCTTGAATGTGAATGTTTTGGAAAGAAGTGGCAAATATGGAACAATCCAACTGTTGTCAACCACGAAATCGTTTCCTTTCACTTTCTTTGTGACAGTTCGACCGTTATCATCGGGTGATCGACGTTGATATAATGGATAGCCATCAGTGCCAGTGTCGTAAATTTTCGTGGATAACGTTTGGAACACCTGCCGTCGACCACGCACGGTGATTGGCGGTTGATGGCGCCACACGGTCCATGAATCATATTCATAACTACAACATCATGTAGGTCTGGATCGATTTCGGGATCAGCAATCTCGGCATTTATGATATCATTATTTGGTCAGGTCTAATTTTTTCGACTAACCAAATGAGAATGTGTGCATGAGGCAAGCCTCGTTTTTGCCATTCGATTGAATACATCCAGCATCGAGTATCACCAAAGACGTGCTGCTTTACAATGTAGTTCATCAGCGACCAAAGGTTTTGTTTGAAGACACGTGCGGTGATGTCGTGCCGATCACTTGATGTTTGTCCGGGAAACAGCATGTGAACAATTTCAATCCACTTTGGATTACAGGTGAAGGTAATCAATAGATCTGGCCGACCGTAATGACAAACATATGTCATTGCATCCTGTGCATATTCATGCATATGACGCGGACTACCTATGTAAGTAGCCGGTAGAATAGTTTATCGACCAATGTTAGCTGGATCTCCTTTGGTGCTGATTGCGTCGCGTAAATGGATATACTCCTCTTAACGCAGTTTGGCTTGATTCAGTCGAATGAAAGTTAGGCGTTCCGTTTCAATTTTGACATACATGTCGACGCAGTATTGCCGAAACAATTTAAGAAATCGAAGCAAATGGTTTCGTCACCTGAAATAAAAATATTAAAATTAGTATTCCGAAGTTTGAGCCCATTTATAATCAACTGAGTGATTGAAAATAAAAAATCGGTGTAAAAATTATATCATGTTGAAATATAAATTGATATCGATACTCACTATTCAATGGATTTATCATCTTGATATTGAAATGATATCCATCCTCTCCTTGCCAAAACATCCGTGGATATTGCAAAGTGTCATATGAACGGTGTGTTTCACATATTTGCTGTATTTGCCCAGTATCACGATGTGTAAGCGCAATATCACGTCTTTCCAAGTTTTCACCAACGATCAGTATTGCTACTTCATCTATTGTTGGAGCGTTAAATGTGCGTACTTGTGTTCCAGTTGGTCGTTTATCTGCTCTGATCACGACTTTGTAGTCATCATTTGGCATGCGCTCTAACGCAGTCATGAACAGCCTGACCAATGCATGATGTTCATGAAGTAGATGCTGAAGATCATGAAGAGCTGCTTTTTTCACTGCTGTGTTGATCTCTTGACGCCGATCAAGTTGTTCCTCCATATTGCCCATGAAGTATATTTGTAAAATTTATGACGTGCATCTTCAAGAGGTAACAATGATCCAATTCGATGGTGAATCTTGACTTGAATCTGTAAATTTGAAAACGAAGTAAGTATTACTGGTTTGTAATTGATTAGAAATTTCATTAAATGATTTACAAAAATATAACAAAACTTTTCCGAAGTATTATTGAAGCTAAATTTAATCAAATTTTTTAAAGAAAATGAACGTTTACTTTATTAAACATAAATAACCTTGAAAGTGGGATTAAATCCGTATTCTCCAACAATGTCTGCTCCGAATGAAGTCATTTGAAAACACCTATTGTATTTTTAAGTGTTTGCTAGAAAATGACG
Source organism: Erpobdella octoculata (assembly GCA_963978895.1). Taxonomy (NCBI): domain Eukaryota; kingdom Metazoa; phylum Annelida; class Clitellata; order Hirudinida; family Erpobdellidae; genus Erpobdella; species Erpobdella octoculata. The sequence goes on from OZ022241.1 coordinate 22,379,995, forward strand.
TGATTCTGGTGTATCGCCACGAAGCAATGAATGCAGTGGCTCTGGCGGTGGTGTCAACAATGGCAATTTCACTTTACCATTAAGGCAGCACAATCCAGGCGTTTCTCCAGAAAACTTCAATGCGGTACGATGTTCGCAAACAATGTCCATTGGACCAATGCACACGAAAGGATGAGAGCCGTAATCAATTGTGCAATCGTAGAGAAATGCTGCTCGATTCAAATTAGCAATTGTGTGTCAAAAATAACTGTTTGTTGATCACTGACATAAGCAGTTTCTTTGCTCTTGTCTTCGAAACTTCATTATATATATATATATATATATATATATATATATATATATATATATATATATATATATATATATATATATATATATATATATATATATATATATATATATATATATATATATATATATATATATATATATATATATATATATATATATATATATATATATATATTCCATACATAATTGGGGAAAGGAAAATATTGTTGTTTTGCAAGGTTCATACAAGAAACTGTTGAATGCAAAATGGGCGACGATGAAACTTGCTTGGGGAAAATATTGTCCCCAATTATATATATATATATATATATATATATATATATATATATATATATATATATATATTTTATTATGAACATAATTTGGCGTTATATTTTCTTTAATACACGCTCCGTTAAATATTACTGACCATTTGGCGTTAATTAATTTTCTAGCCAAATTCTCGACGTTGCGAAATGCAGGAGAAAAACGAATATTTTCGGGTTTGTCAGTCATTTTATTTCAGAGGCCGACTGCAGTTTCGGAAGAAATCCATCGTCAGGGCCAAAAAACAAAACAACTTAAAACAGAAATCAGAACAGAAAATCAGCAAACTGACGCAAGCGAATGAAATAAACAAACTTCGTAAGGTGAATTAGGCCAGGTAAAGATAGTAAGTATGCTAGTAAGGTAAGATGAAAACAATTATGAATAGGATAAAATTATATTAAAAGTTGATTAATTATTATTAGGATAAAAAATAAAGTATTAGAGTGAATATAAGAATAGTAACTATTACAAAGATATATGTACAGTGCGTGGTAAAAAAGTAGACATCGATTATGATTAAAAAGATAAAAATGTATGACAAGTAATTATTAATAGGATATAACATAAAATTATTAAAGTCAGAAAATGAATATTAACTATTACAAGGATATAGAAAAATGGCGTAGTAAAAGTAGAAAATCAATTTCATTTCTTCCGACGCAAAGTAATGTTAGGGTTGTTAAGGAGGTGTGGAAGGATGTCGTCATTGGATGAGTTTGATGGAAAATCGTCGGAAGGTTGAGTTGTAGCATGTAGTGGTGGTGGAGTAGGAGTGCGAGAAATGTTCAATTGAGATTGATTATCGTCTCCGAGGGACGAATGGTTGTTTTGGAGAGTATTTACAGAACTATCGTCGGGTTGAAGGATGTCAACAAGAGACTGGTAGTGATCGTTTTCAGAGATTGGTAGTTTTTCGTTAGCGAGACTAGGTGTAGGCTCTCCTGTTCTGTAGCCAAAAGATAAAGGAACATTAGTCTGCTCTTTGCTTGGAGTGAGTGAACTAGGTGTAAGAAATTCGTGTTCGGAACTATTGTCGGATGTAGAGATGGGAACGAAAGGTTGGGAAAGATCTTCAGACGATAGGATCAGATCACAAACAGGACTACATCCAGCAACAGTGCTGGCAACGTCAATCAAGCGATCAGAAGAATCGTTTACGAGATTAATGACGTGCTGTATAGTGGGGCAAGGGTTGTTTGCCGAATCGACGTGAGGTACAGGTTGAACAATATTGATCTCATTGTTGGAGGTTTGTACTTTTTCGTGTTCTTTAGCGAGACTAGGTTTAGGCTTTCCCGTTCTGTAGCCAATTGATGAAGAAACGTTAGTCTGCTCTGTACCTGAAGTGGGGAGACCAACGAGAACTTTCTGTCTTTGTGTGAAGTGGGTATGTCGGTCGCTGTGATCGAACAACTGCAAGGTATGATCAAAGTGGTCATCCTGAATATTCATGCTGGGCCGGATTTTTAATATATATAGAGCTTCTAAAATTTTTAGTCGTATGGGATCATTGTTCCTCCAATTTATCTTGAATATTATTGATGTCGTTTAACAGCGCGTTTCGATGTTCGTCGTACATATCTTGAAGCTTGAGCAACTTGGTATTAGCAATATGTAATTCACTTTCGACAACCGAAGAGGTTGCACGCATTGTTTTATTGGTATTAGACGCCGTTTTGGAGCGATGGTATATTTTATTATGAACATAATTTGGCGTTATATTTTCTTTAATACACGCTCCGTTAAATATTACTGACCATTTGGCGTTAATTAATTTTCTAGCCAAATTCTCGACGTTGCGAAATGCAGGAGAAAAACGAATATTTTCGGGTTTGTCAGTCATTTTATTTCAGAGGCCGACTGCAGTTTCGGAAGAAATCCATCGTCAGGGCCAAAAAACAAAACAACTTAAAACAGAAATCAGAACAGAAAATCATATATATATATATATATATATATATATATATATATATATATATATATATATATATATATATATATATATATATATATATATATATATATATATATATATATATATATATATATATATATATATTCCCGCAAGCAAGTTTCATTGAACTTTGTCGCCTATTTGGCATTCAACAGTTTCTTGTATACACCTTGCAAAACAGCTAAATAAGTTTAAAATTAAAAATTGGTGCTTTTATAATGCTTTTTCGAAATTTAAACCCAATAAAGGGTTTGTTAAATGGAACGCGACTGGTAATCAGAAGTCTCCTTAAAAAATTGCTTTAAAGCTGAAATTATTACAGGAAGTAATAAAGGCGAAAGGTTTGCCTGCCTCTAATTGATTTGGAACCGAACAATTGATGCGTCATTCAGAATGAAACGGCGACAATTTCCAGTAATGTAAGCTTTCGCAATGACTATTAATAAGAGTCAATGACAGTCTTTTGTTCACGCCGGTGTATATCTTCCTGAGCCAAAGTTTTAGTGGAAGATACCTTGTATCTAGGAGATTTATTGTAAAACTCAGGAATTTTTACAAAAAACATTGTTATCAAAGAAATCCTTTACTGAATGAACAAATTGCAAATAATTGTGAATTAGCCAATTATTCTAATCATTTACATGCATAATTTCTTATGTATGTATGTATGTATGTATGTATGTATGTATGTATGTATGTATGTATGTATGTATGTATGTATGTATGTATGTATGTATGTATGTATGTATGTATGTATGTATGTATGTATGTATGTATGTATGTATGTATGTATGTATGTATGTATGTATGTATGTATGTATGTATGTATGTCTGTATGTATGTATGTATGTATGTATGTATGTATGTATGTATGTATGTATGTATGTATGTATGTATGTATGTATGTATGTATGTATGTATGTATGTATGTATGTATGTATGTATGTATGTATGTATGTATGTATGTACCGTATTTTTTCGCATATAACGCGCGCGTTTTTACATAGCATGGACCCCTTAGCGCGTTATATGCGTGTGCGCGTTATATGCGGTTTTACATAGCATGGACCCCTTAGCGCGTTATATATCTATTCACTTGGGCTCCGTAGTATAACGCTATGGGAACTTTTTCTCCACAATCAGCAACGACTCCAATAGTATTTGCGAGCTTTTTGTTCAAAAACACACAAAACAAACGTGAAATGTAATACAGAATGTTCCTCAAAAGTATCACACAAAACCATTAATTCGGACACGTCGCGGCAACAGACAAAAATATCGTCGACATATCGTCCAAATGTCCCATATACAATTCTGTAAATGTAGAACCCAGTGGGGATCCCATAGCCACACCGTCAGCCTGTACATAGAGATCACCATCGGGGCAGTGAACGGAACCTCAGTGGTGCATAAGCGCAATAAATCGGACAAGACATTTTCTTGAAGATGGTTGAGAACTTCTTATTAAATCGATTAACTGAGGGGTAGATTTTAAACTGTATGTATGTTGATTGTATGGAGAGATCAGGCTATTAATAGATTTGGAGAGAGAATATACAGCAGTAGGACACTGCGATATTATAGGTCTTGATGGAAATTCTTTTTTATGTATTTTTATGTTGCCGTAAATATAAGCCGTACTCACCGATGATCTGGCAAAACCAAGTGTCTGGGCGTAATTGTGAATTTGCAATGGAAATCAATCTATTGGCATTTCTCTTGAGATCGTCCAAAGAACTAGAACTGATTTTTCTAAATTTATTAGTATCCTGAAGAGTAATATTAATTTTATTGATGTAATCAGAATGATTCATTAGAACGTATGTATTAGTTTTATCAGCCTTTTTGATAATTATGTTTTTATTATCTTTTAAGGATTTTGCAGCTTTTACGAGTTTCTGAGGAAGATACTTGAGTAAATGTATAATACCTTTCCTTGCTGTAAATTAAATCTTTTATATTATAATTTTGAGTTTAAACAAAAATGATTTATTGTGTCTGAGCTTTCGAACAAACTGCGTTCTTTTCCAAAGACTGAATATCTGTGTAAATGTATAATACCTTTCCTTGCTTTAAATTAAATCCTTTATATTATAATCTTGAGTTTAAACAAAAATGATTTATTGTGTCTGAGCTTTCGAACAAACTGGCATTCTTTCTTTTGAGCCTCGGATTACATGTTAAAGAACCATTAGAAACGAACTGCATAATATTACGATACAGCACTTCTAATTCAGTTTGCTTTACCAGAGGGTCATATCTTAGCTGAACATGGCAGCTATATAACCCATCTAACATTTCGAGTTCATCAGGAGTAGGTGTATAGTCTGAGATATTCACAAAATGTTTAATTTTTTCTTTCAAACAAATTTTACCTCCATACAGACGAGAAAACTCTGAATGATTGATCTTTTTTCAGAATCAAGATGGTTAACAAAAGAAGTAATATATAAGTTAAGATCCGTTTTCCATGAAGAATCAGAAAATGAATCAAGTAAGGCGTGCGTTGAGACCAGTGTTTGGGAAGTTACTTTGAAAATGTAACTAGTTACAGTTACAGTTACAGTCACAAGTTACAGATTTTTAAATGTAACTAGTTACAGTCACAAGTTACAGATTTTCAAATGTAACTAGTTACAGTCACAAGTTACAGATTTTCAAATGTAACTAGTTACAGTCACAAGTTACAGATTTTCAAATGTAACTAGTTACAGTCACAAGTTACAGATTTTCAAATGTAACTAGTTACAATCACAAGTTACAGATTTTCAAATGTAACTAGTTACAGTCACAAATTACAGATTTTCAAATGTAACTAGTTACAGTTACAAGTTACTAAATAATGTAACTAGTTACTTTTATTGAGAGACGTGTTGGTCCAGTGCTGCCATAATCGCCATTAACACCGCATTTGCTAGTCTTATCTGCGAGCTGTTAACATTGTAAAAGAGGTCGCTGGTCTGCTCCTTTATTTAATAAGCAGTGATATTCAAGTTAACTGTAACACTAACTGAAATCGGAAAATAATAGAAAAATAATGGTCAGTTAAGTGTAATAGTAACTGAAATACGGCGAATAACTCTAACTGTAATAGTAACTGAATAATAAATTCAGTTAAATAATACAAAAATAATTAATAACTGAAAAATATTTTTAATGTAATTTTTTTCTAAATAAATTAAATATTAGATTTATTTTTTTATCTAAAGATAAAAATCGAGTTCTTTGGTGTTACCTAACAAATGGTGCTGTTTAGTTATTCGCGGCCTTTTGTTATTATTGATAGTTGATAGTGCTGTTGCAATCGTTCCGTGAAAAATGTTCAAGAACAATAGTGGCAGAAAACAAAAAAGTAGTGTATGGAAATATTTTGATTATGAGCAATCAGTTGACAATCTTCTGATGAATTGTGCCAACCTCCTTTAAAAAGATTTAAAAGGCTTGCCCAAGAAATTGAAGCTTCCAGTTCTCCGAGCAAGCAATCTAGGCAGGGGATTTATGTTGAGAAAGAACTTAATGCTTATCTTGGGGCTTCAAAAAGATTAGCTGCTAATCAAACTGGATTAAGTTTCTGGACAGCCTCAGAGACAGTGTATCCTCTAATAGCGGCCTTCGCTAAGGACCCAGGGCAGTAGGCAGTAACCAGGAATTTGGAAGTGGGGGGCCCAAGAATTTTTTGGGGGGGCACTGTATAAATTTTTTTTACATAAGTTGTGCGTGGCAGTGATTTGACCCTCAAAATGAGCTTTACGCAAAAAAACAGGTTCAGCGATTGAAATTTGAATCTTTTTCTACCTTATTCTATCAAATTAATTTGAATTTGAAATAAAACAAATGCTGAAGATAAAATGTCGATCTTGAACGCTGAGAAAGAAAGTGACGAGGACGCAAACAAACAACAATGAAATTTATGTTAATGTGTAGTAGAGTGTTCTTGCATGCGGTCACTGCATCCGGTCACTGTGGTAAGTCTCTTCTATTAGCATCTCTCTTTTCCTCTTTCTGTGAGCGGTGATATTCTCTAGCCATTAACTTATTTAGCATATCTCATTCCTTCTCAACGTGAGCTGCCTATTCTGCTAGGCTCCTAAGTTCTTTAACAGTACTCTCTCCCTCTATATGTTGGTAGCCTCGCCTCTTTACAGTCTCTCTTTCATTCTCTACTGGACAGCAGTGATATTCAAGTTAACTGTAACACTAACTGAAATCGGAAAATAATAGAAAAATAATGGTCAGTCAAGTGTAATAGTAATAGTAACTGAAATACGGCGAATAACTCTAACTGTAATAGTAACTAAATAATAAATTCAGTTAAATAATACAAAAATAATAAATAACTGAAAAATATTTTTAATGTAATTCTTTTCTAAATAAATTAAATAATAGATTTATTTTTTTATCTAAAGATAAAAATCGAGTTCTTTGGTGTTACCTAACAAATAGTATATATGGTGCTGTTTAGTTATTCGCGGCCTTTTGTTATCTATATATATAAAAGAACATGTCCTGACTGACTGACTGATAATCAACGCCGAGCTCAAACGCCTTGTCACGCCCGCGTTTACGCGTGTGCGTGCCTGGACCTATAACTTTGGGATTTCCGGCGCAGGTGGTGCAAGGGGTATTGCACAACGTTGCATGTTCGGATTGTTGCGCGAATATTTGAACGTTTTAGCCTGTAGCCTGTAGCCTGGAGGGCTTGTATATATAAGGCTGTCGCGATCTACTTCTTCCCTTCTGGTTCTTGTTCGCCATTGTTCGCCATTGCTTGATCGAAGTTGAAACTGTGTTTTTTATATCTGTCGTGTTATTGCTGATAGTTTTGATAATCTTGATTGGTATTCGTGAAAGAGTGTCTTTAACTTTATTTCGACTTAAATTTTCTCCGGCATATCGACTATCGCAAAGGCGAAGTCGTGACACGCCTCATCCTAGGAACGTGAAATTTGAAACTTATATTACTTTTATTGCGTAAGCATCCACTAAAAAAGGATTTGTGAAAATTTTGCTCCTGAGGGGAAGAAACTGGAAAACAAACGTTTTTCTAAAACAATGTATATCTCGAAAACCAAAAATGAGGAGATTTTGAAATTTGGTATATAAATTTTTCTTGAAAAATAAAAACCTACGTGTTTTACAATTTTTTGAAAATTTGGTTTCCCGGACCTCAAATGTGGGCTGGACAATTGGGTTATTTGGTTTTTAAAGTAGCTGCTACTCAAAAACTGTGAATGCTACAGGAGTAAAAATTAGTATTTAGTTTCTACTCCAAAAATAATAAAATACGTGTTTTAGCATTTTATGAAAATTTGGTTTCCAGGACTTCAAATGTGCGGTGGAAAATAGGATTATTTGTTTTTTAAAGTAACTGCTACTCAAAAACTGTAAATACCACAGATGTAAAAATTAGTATTTAGTTTTTATTCTAAGAATAAAAATATACGTATTTCACAATTTTTTACAAATTTGGTTTCCAGGACCTTAAATGTGGGGTGGACAATAGGATTACTTGGTTTTTAAAGTAGCTGCTACTCAAAAACTGTGAATGCTACAAAAGTAAAAATTAGTATTTAGTTTCTACTCTAAAAATAATGATATACGTGTTTCACCATTTTTTGAAAATTTGGTTTCCAGGACTTCAAATGTGGGGTGGAAAAGTGGAAAATAAGTTTATTCGGTTTTTAAAGTAACTGCTACTCAACAACTGTAAATGCTACATAAGTAAAAATTAGTATTTAGTTTCTACTCTAAAAATAAGGATATATGTGTTTCACCATTTTTTGAGATTGTGGTTTTCAGTACCTCAAATGTGGGGTGGAAAAAAAGGTTTCTTTAGTTTTTAAAGTAACTGCTACTCAAAAACTGTGAATGCTAAAAATGTCAAAATTAGTATTTAGTATTTACTCAAAAAATAATGATATAAGTGTTTCAACATTTTTTAAAAATTTGGTTTTCAGGACCTCAAATGTGGGGTGGAAATAAGAGTTATTTGATTTCAAAATAACTGCTACTCAAAAACTGTAAATGCTACAAATGTAAAAATTAGTATTTTGAAGTTTTGTGCCGGTTAAAAGTAGCTAAGTCCAGTTTATCACCGGCCGGGCCAAGCCGTTATTCTAGAGTCTTCACACGGGCCAGGCCAAACCTTAAATCAAAGTGGGACGAGCCGAGGTTTTCACCAAGTATATAGATATTTTAGTGATTTTAGGGTCTTCAGTTGGGCGGGGCCAAACCTGAAGTCAAGGTGGGACGGGCCAAATTTTTTCATCAAGTATATAGAACTTCTAGGCCTGTAAGGATGGGCCGGGCCTAATTCAGACAGGCTGTGCCGGGCCAGGAGTTTGGGTTTTTAAAACGGGCTGGGCTAAGTTGTCGACGGGCCGAGCCGAGACCTAAAAAATTGATCTCTACTATGGATGCACGGTTCAAACTCTCTAATTTCATGCGAGCGAAGCCGCTACGGGCACTGCTAGTTATTGATAGTTGATAGTGCTGTTGCAATCGTTCCGTGAAAAATGTTCAAGTACAATAGTGGCAGAAAACAAGAAAGTAGTGTATGGAAATATTTTGGTTATGAGCAATCAGTTGACAATCTTCTGACGAATTGTGCCAACCTCCTTTAAAAAGATTTAAGAGGCTTGCCCAAGAAATTGAAGCTTCCAGTTCTCCGAGCAAGCAATCTAGGCACGGAAGTTCTGTTGAGGAAGAACTTAATGCTTATCTTGGGGCTTCAAAAAGATTAGCTACAAATCAAACTGGATTAAGTTTCTGGACAGCTTCAGAGACAGTGTATCCTCTAATAGCGGCCTTCGCTAAAGACCTTATCTCTGCACCTGCTTCAGAAGCATATGTGGAGCGCATCTTCTCGGTTTGCAGGAAGATGACTGCAGGAAAAAGAAACAGGCTCTCCAAGAATCTATAAACTCGTGTTTTTTTTAAATGAACTCGACGTTTTACCATTTTGTAAATAAATATAAAAAAAAATTTTTTGGCTGTGTATAGAATCTACAGTTAACTGTAACTTTAACTTAAAAATAAATAAGTGTAATAGTAACTGAAAAATGTTTGTTTAAAAATAACTTTAACTGAAACTGAAAAATGTTGTAACTTTAACTGTAACTGTAACTGAAAAGTTGTAACTGAAATATCACTGCTGGACAGCTTATTTTGCTGGTTCTTTAACTTTTCAGCATCTCTCGTTTTTTTGGCCTCTCAGTAGCTCTTTCTCTTGTATTATTATTAGAGAAATTGTGCGGTTTTATATTAACTGGACAACAATACAAAAAACTGGGGGGGGGGCTGAATGAGCTGGGGGCCCGACCAAAACTGGGAAGGCCTGAACAAAACTGGGGAGCCTGGGCCCCACCGGCCCCATAGCTGGTTACGGCCCTGGAAAGACCTTATCTCTGCACCTGCTTCAGAAACATATGTGGAGCGCATCTTCTCGGTTTGCAGTGATATGACTGCAGGAAAAAGAAACAGGCTCTCCAAGAATCTAGAAACTCGTGTTTTTTGAAAAAGAACTCGAAGTTTTACCATTGTGTAAATAAATAAATAAATTTTTTTGGCTGTGTATAGAATCTACAGTTAACTGTAACTTTAACTTAAAAATAAATAAGTGTAATAGTAACTGAAAAATGTTTGTGGAAAAATAACTTTAACTGAAACTGAAAAATGTTGTAACTTTAACTGTAACTGTAACTGAAAAGTTGTAACTGAAATATCACTGGTAATAAGTGGCACTCAAAATTGATGTACTCTAACTTTAAAAAAACACAAAACGTTGTTTAACACACTAAATCCAATTTATTGCAAAAAATCACTAAAAAAAAATTCAAATTGCCTTATTGGCTCTTAAAAGAAACTGTTCTTCAAACTAGTCACCACTAAGGCGATTTCGTCGAGGAGTGAAAATCTGACCACCCATGCTGACTAGTCTTTCAACTGGTACACTTGGCGGTAGGGCAGAATTATATTTTAAAAACAGCTTTTTTACCCTAGGATACTCGTGGAGATGTAAGCTATTATACAGATTAGATTCATTGACAATCAATATACTTTTTCATTATCTTATCTAAACATCGAAATTTACTTTTCAATACAACATTATTCAAAATTAAGGCTAACGCGTTTCGACAGCCATCAACTGTCATCTTCAGAGCCAATATAATATAAGCGGACAACGTACACAAGTTTATAAACAGAGTAAGAGTAAACTCCAAAATAAAACCAAAGGAGAAGAAAAGGGGCAGTAACACTAAATAATATAAGCTAAAACGAAACTGGATTTAAAATAAAATAAATTAAATTAAGGTTCAAATAAAGAATAAATTATAAACAGATAAAATCAAATTAAACTAATACAGACAAACTACAATACATTCAAAACTTTCGATACCGCTTAAGCCCAGTACACACTGACCAGTTTTCGCTGGTACCAGTCGTTCGGCACCAGAATCTGGAGTGTGTGTCACGAAAACCGCGTCCAGAAATTATGTTAATTTATGCAAGTCCAGATTCTGGTGCCAGATTTTGCCGGCCGATGCATGTTCTATTTCTCTCCAGAATTGGTTGAGAAACTCACGCTCTGATTGGGTGATTGGTTTGTTTACTTTTATTTTAATTAATAGAAGTTACGATGGAGTGGACCGATAATAAAGTCCTTGAATTATCAGACTGTTTGACCTCTTTATGACAAAATATTGAAGCCACAATAAAAATGATTACATAAAAATACTCGTACGATGTTTTCTGATCCAAGAAAGTCTATTTAAACGAGTTCATACAGTTCATTTTCTTTGAAAGTCTATTTAAACGAGTTATATACACCACTACACATTGTTTTATTACTTTTTACAAGCTTTTTGATGTAAAAATTAAAAGATAGACAGGAACTTTCGAGTTACACTATTTCTTGTAAACCCTTTAAAGTGCTATCTAAACTAGAGATGGGAATCGAACCGAACCCGAACCGAACTCGAACCCTACTTTTACCGAACCGAACCCGAACTTAGTTGTTGACCGAACCAAACCCGAACTCTGTTTCCCTCGGAACGAACCGAACCCGAACGAACCCATGCTAAATTCATCGAACCTATTTTTTTTATTTAAATTATGACTATGAAATATTCTTGAAATAAAAATCGTTATTTTGTTTTCTGTATTTAATATCGCTGTTATTGTTTGTCTTATGTCTACTTTCTTTCTCACGTAGCTTATTACACCGTGCGGTCGTGTTGCTTGAATTACCTGATTTGTTGTTTGTTGTATTTATTATATAGAATAACTTAAATAATATGGCAAATACTAATAAGTTAGCAAACGGTTCTAAATGGAGCAAGCAAGAGCTGGGAACGTTTGTTACAGAAGGAAAGGAACGCTTATTATTATTATTATTATTATTATTATTATTATTATTATTATAACTTAGGTAAAGTTACAAAATGGCATTCGGCGACGACGTAGTTCTGAACGCGTAAAGTAATATGAAAAGCGGTTTTTGATCTAAAACTGTTAAAAATTAATATTGAAAAAGATTTACAAAAAAAAAAAGTTTAAACGCCAATAAAATTTGAATTTAAAGACTTTTACGATTTTGGCGCGATTTCACATTTTTCGAATAATAAGAAGAAATAAATACTTTTAAAAGCTGGAACTTCTAGTAACTCCTTAAAAATACTTATTATTAACTATTATTCATAATTCGTTTCTTATTACTCTATTAATTTTTGAGCTTCGAAAAAAAAATCACTTAGATCGTCTAAGTAATGCACTCGACCTGAAGCTCGAAGTCAATTTCACTTCAGACGTAACATGCCTTAGGTTTTGTTGCTTCGTATTTTGTTAATAATTTTTTAACCGATTAAGATTTTTCAACGAAATTTTGTAGGCAATAAATATTGCTATGTTTTTACATAATTCCAAATTTTCAATTTTGTAACTCAACGTTTAATGTCCAAATAACAATACTTCATAGATGTTAGGTCCACAATAGCTTCATTTTATTGGTTTTTCTCAAATAACTTTTCAACCCCTTGAAAAAAATTAACCAAAATTTTACATGTCAAATGTCTAAATAAGATTTAAAAATTGTGTTAAAATTGAAGTTTGTAGCTGTGCGTTTACAATTAATTTAGAAGTATTTAGTTAATGCTTGAAATTTAAGCAATTTCGTGGCTCGGTTTTTTGGAAATAATTTTTCAACCAAGCGAAATTTTTTAACCAAATTTTTTCAAATTTTGAAGAAGATAAATTTTAATGATAATCTGCATTTTTAGTTTTCTAACTCAACGTTTAGCTGTTTCATTCATAAAAACGATTAATTCAAAATTCGTTAATAGCTTTTTAACCAATTGATGTTTTAAAACCAAACTCATTATTTGCAAAATATTTACGTTTCTAAATAATTATCAAAAATTCAAATTTTGTAGTTAAAGGTTTAATGTCAAATTTGAGCAACAGTATTTTGTATTTTGTTTTGCTAAATCTATTCGTTTTTTGCATTTAATTTTTAAATCAAATGATATTTTTCAACCAAACTTGGGGAAATTAAAACCAACATATTGTTTAGTAGATATCAGAAATTAAATTTTTTTAGCTAATCGTATACTTGTTTATGTAATATAAAAACATTTTATTTATTTTTAATAACTCTTTAATCAATTAGACTATTTTAACTAAACGTGATATTTTAAAAATTTAAACAGTTTAAAAAAGTTATCCTAGTTTTAATGTTTTAGTTAAGCGTCAATGTTAAATTTAAACTACAGTATTACACTGGCTAAACTTTAAATTGTGAAAATATAAGTATTTTTTTTACAAATATTTGAGATTATAGGTAGTTCTGTCGATCAGCGTTTAGCAAATTCCAAAATTGACATGATTATTGTGGCGATTTCTGTTACATCGTAGAACTAGCGTGCATCCCAGCACGCCCAGTGCTGATAAAGTTACCAGTGAGCGCGCACTTGCACGCGCTCACATAAAAATGTGCTGAAACACTATGAAACGAAGCGAACACCAGCGCACATCACATAAAAAGTTCTGAAGGATGGATGGTAGCGGGAAATTCCAGAGCTAAACGATGCACGCATACAGGGTGAAACGCGCCAAAACTTTTAAATGAATGCCACAAATATTACAAACATAATTGGGCCATTATATCGTGCTATGGGCTTTAAATACAACGTCTCATGCAATACTGTATATATTCTGGTCCTAAACGCTGAAAAAGTGACAAGGACTTAAATAAACAACAACAACAACAATACTGTATGTCGCATGTTGACGACAACTATATCCGAAATTCAGACGAAGCGAAGATATGTGGTAGCCCGTCATATGGGGTATTTAGGCGCGGTCCCACCATTGGGGATGCTGGGGATGCGTCTCCCCCACCAGCCTAAGAGCTCAATTTTTTCAATGAATAAATAAAGTTAAACGTATTACTAAACAACCCCCCGTCAAACACCGAATATCTATCCAACCTAGATAGTTATAAAATGCGAAGAAATCTGTGGGCATCAGAATAGCGCAATTAATATCTCATTACTATACCTAAGTAAGATATGCATGACCAACCGAAAGCGATTATGTCCTGCCAACCAACAGCTTATAAATTCGGTTTTCTATTCTTCGTTGTTTGCTGGCGCTAATCGTTAAAAATTTTTACTACAAAATTGAGTGTGTGCGAGTTTAAAACACTAGTTTTTCCATTACCTATATTAATCAAAAAGGGAAAATACCCACTGTTTTCTGTGAAGTCTAGAGGTGGTATAGTACTTAATTTTATAATTCTTAAATCAGTTTTTGTTTTACTAATTCAATTGCACAAACTCTAATTATTGTGTAAAAGATGTCAAGCAAAAATCAGCAACTTCATTAAGATTACGTCATTCTTTAAATCGGCACCCACTGAGCATTGAGAATGCGAAAGTTCTAGCAAAACCTCTAACTCTGAACAACAAGATTGTCATTTATCTACTCGTTCTTTCAAATTCTCGACGAACAAAAATACATTTGAGTCAAACTTGACCAACAAAACTCTCAAATTTTTGTTTCAAACCATTCAAACCTAACACTATTTGAATATTGCATTTGCGTTTACTGAGGTTGAAGGAAAGTGCATGTTCGTCATTCTATAGACATTAAACAAGTTAAAATTAGATTACAGACATCTTTTTAATAAGTTTTTTGATTAGGAGATGCTGATGAACTGCGCGCCTTTGCGAAATAATTGTTTTTTTCATAAGGGCACGATATAAATGTTATTTTGTATTGTATTTTTACGGAGATTGAATAGAAACATACACATTTCTTATGTTCAAAAACGCCATTTTCTTACAACACACTCATTACTTGATGATAACGTTAAAATCTATAAAAAAGAAATATATATAATATAAGACTCCCAATCAACAATGACTTAATCATTCCCTCCTCCAGAAAATCCTGGGACAACGCCTGGGGGCTTTCGACACAAACCGCTGAAGTGCATTATGCAGTTCATTCTAAAAGTACAAGTTCAGCTCTCATGGAAAAGAGCGTCAATAATGTTTATAAACACATAGACACATCTCATACAGACATAGAGTCAAATAGTTCATTTCATGTACACATGCCATCTTATACAGACATACAGTCAGCTAGTACATTTCATGCACACATGCCATCTGATACAGACATAGATGTCAACTAGTTTAATTAATACACACATACAATCAACTAGTTCATTTCATACACACATACACGCTTTTACTTCAAACAACGAACCACCGTCACCTGAAAAACAACTCTAAAGGCCCCTAAGAGTTCACTGGGATTTAAATCAAGCATACACCATCAGAGAAATATATTCGGAATACATTAATTTCCATAAAATTCCTACTCTAAATCAACTTCGTGATGTATTAGATTCAAATAAAAAAAGTTTTACAGATTTATGTAACAAAAAGCATATTGATAGAAAAAATATTGCAGATATAAATAAATTAGAATACGCAATCAAAGCTAAAGTAGTAAGATTTATTGAAAAACAGTAAAAATAAAAATAAAGATTTTATGAGCCTGCATAGTTAAATATACTCTTACAGCTGGAGAAAACTAGTAAAACAATAGGAAAAAGACAACCTCCAAACAAAACAGACAAATCAAAATGAATCAAATTTGTATTTATTTCAACTGCTAAAAGCAAAAGAACAAAAAAAAATCATCTCAAAAGAAATGAAAAAATAAACAAAAGATCAATCTTTTTAAATACTTAGAATGTATAAATTTCTTATCTATTGCTGCTAAATTATTAAAAAAAATGAGCTATATCATGAGCTACTACTATTTATTCTTTTGGAAGAAATGACATAAATAGCAAGAACAATGAGCAAAAGTGTCAAAATATTAATATAGTATCCATAGAAACCTGTTGACAAATTTTGACATCGAATACAAGACCAAAACATAGAATCAATTGAAATGCAAACACTTCAGAGCATGTAATGTTATTTAAACAGTACAACCCAAATAAAAAATGTTTAGAAATTTATTGAAGTTGCAATTTTGTGTTGTTCCAGTTAAATAAGAGGCACTTGATTTCAAGTTGAACAGTTCATACTTCTGATGGCAAAACTTCAAAGATATATTTAATTAAGAGTTTGACAACACTTCTTAGCTCCTCTGTTATTATTTCCATACTGTATAAAGTACCTGGGAATAAATTTGTTAAATGAAATAAAATAAAATTCCTTATTATAATTATTAATATCTACCTAGCATGAATGTTTTCATATGTTTATTATAACTGGTTTTCTAAATTACTTGTTTCAAATATACTATGAAACAATGTGTAACTGTAACTGAAAAACATGTTATGGAGTCTGTAGAACTAACAGCAATTACCAGGAAATAATGCTAATATTTTCACTTGAATAGATAGAATCATTTTTTAAGTGACAAATAAATGGTTTAAAAAATAATTCTAACAAAGATAGGTTTTTTATTTTTATTGCTACTTTGAAAATATATCAATCTGAGTTAGTTAATCAAATCCAGCATGCTAAACTAGTAACACTATTAGAGAATTACTCTATTCTATAATTATTAGTATAAGAAATGGCAGACAGTAATAGATATAAATTTATAAATTGCTATAAGTAAAATATAATAATATAATATATACTAACAAAAAGTCGTCTCTCAATCCATCTGCCAAGACTCGGATTGAAGAACTGGTGTAAATTAATCAAAAAGCAGAATATTTGAATAATTATAGCTTTTAATACTAACAACATGAGTGCTTTATCAAACCGATTAACTAAACTTTTAATTATTGTTACTATTACTATTGTGACCACTGGAAAATTCCCCGCTTGTGCTGTAACGTTATAGCGGCAAATATCTAAAATTTTTCATCTAAAATGTTATATTAAAATTCCTTCCTAAGTCAATAGTTAACAGATTTTTTGCTATCAATTTTATATGAACTTTATTTTAAAAGTTAAAATCAAAAGAACTCTTTGAATTTTGCGCGCAATAACACGACTTGGCCTGGCAAGCCACTTGTTGGCGTTTAATACCATTCGTTCGGCGCTTGATGCCATTTTTCTTTTCTCTAATGCCACAGCGGCATCGGAGGCGGCGCTTAATGCCATTTTTTGGCGTTTAATACCCAATCTAAGTTATTATTATTATTATTATTATTATTATTATTATTATTATTATTATTATTATTATTATTATTATTATTATTATTATTATTATTATTATTATTATTATTATTATTATTATTATTATTATTATTATTATTATTAATATTATTATTATTATTATTATTATTATTATTATTATTATTATTATTATTATTATTATTATTATTATTATTATTATTATTATTATTATTATTATTATTATTATTATTATTATTATTATTATTATTAATATTATTATTATTATTATTATTATTATTATTATTATTATTATTATTATTATTATTATTATTATTATTATTATTATTATTATTATTATTATTATTATTATTATTATTATTATTATTATTATTATTATTATTATTATTATTATTATTATTATTATTATTATTATTATTATTATTATTATTATTTAGTCCGTAGCCGGCGCTTGGGGAGGAGGATGTCCTCGAAGCCAATACGCTGCTTCGGTGCCACGGGACCACGAATGTCTTCCACGACAATCTTCCATTTTCCTCGATCGGCTGCAACCCTTCTCACCCCATCGGCGGTCAGTCGCTTCCTCTTGAGGTCCCCATTAATAATTTTCAACCATGTTTTCTTTGGCGCCGAACGTTGGATGCGCCAGCCAGGCGCTCGCTCCCGCCATAGTAAACTATTGGGAAGCCGTTTACCATCCATTCGGGAGACGTGCCCGTACCACCGTAGTCTCCTTTTTTGGATGTGTTCGTCGATCAGTGGTTGTCGATCACACCGTTCACGGATCGTCTCGTTTCGAATGCGGTCGCGGATAGAGACTCCCAGTATTCGCCGCAGGCATTGCATTTGGAATACTTCAAGTCTATTCACATCGGATTTAAACAATGTCCATGTCTCCGAGCCATATAGGAGGATCGTAAGAATCAATGTTCGGTAAAGACAAACTTTTGTCTTGATTGCTGTTAGTTCTCTTCCAGACGCACCATCTGAGCGCTGCAAATGCCGCAGTTGCCTGGCCACGCGGCTGTGGACGTCGGCCGACGACGACGTCTTCTTTTCCTGCACGATCAATCCAAGGTATTTAAATTTCGTCACTTGCTCGATCTGTACATCATATAGATGGACATGAGCTGGCGACCCGTCGGTTGTTAATACCTTGGTCTTCTCGGCGTTGATCTTTAGGCCGTATGACTTGGCAATATTGGCGATGTCGTATAGGCAATCTGTAGCTTCCATGTCGGTGTCGGCAAATACGGCGCTATCGTCCGCGAACATCAGATCAGTGATAAAGTTGTTTTTGTCGTATTGAACACCACGCCTTCCTTCGAACGATTTCTTCATGATCGCATCGATCACGACGTTAAATAAAAGTGGAAAGGCGACGTCTCCCTGCCAAACACCGGTTTGAATGTTAAACTCGTCGGATAGGTCGTTTCGAATTCGGATGCAGTTGGTCGAACCACTATGCCGTCCACAATGATGGCCAATGGATGCAGTCGAAAGCCGATTTGAAGTCGATGAAGACAACAACAGTCCGCTGGCCACATCAAACCCTCTCTTCTACGAGTTGGCGTAGTGCGAAGATTTGATCGATGCATCCACGATTCGGTCAAAATCCGGCCTGTTCCTCACGGCACGATTGTTCACAATGTTTTTGTAGTCGTGACTGAATGATCTTTGTAAATACTTTCCCAAAGATTGAATGGAGACTAATGCCGCGGTAGTTTTTGCATTCTCGACTGTCTCCTTTCTTCAAAA
The DNA here is from genome assembly GCA_963978895.1 of Erpobdella octoculata. Lineage (NCBI taxonomy): Eukaryota > Metazoa > Annelida > Clitellata > Hirudinida > Erpobdellidae > Erpobdella > Erpobdella octoculata. The sequence goes on from OZ022241.1 coordinate 22,398,982, forward strand.
TGGGAACGACGATCGCTTTCTTCCACGCTGATGGTACGTACTCCGTGTCCCAAATGAATGTTAGTAGGACGTGTGGACGTTGCAATAGAGTGTCACCACCAGCTTTGATCATCTCGGCTGTAATTTGATCGATGCCCGGCGCTTTTCCGTTCTTGAGCAATTTGACGGCCGCTTTCATTTCGGCGATTGTTGGAACGTCGACGGGAAATGGGATCTGCGGTTGATCGATTTGTGGCGGGTCCGCGGCTGGTCCTGCAGGCGGATCGTGGTTGTAGAGTTCGTGGAAGAATTCCCGCCACCTCTGCAACCAATCGGAGGACGAACTAACAAAATTTCCATCCGTTTTCCTGATGTTATCGTTGATCGATTTCGTTTTTCCGCCTACACGTTGTAGTGTCTGATACAATGTTCGATATTCACGTCGTGATGGGGCTTCTTTTATTTCGGCTGCAACATCGTTCCAATACGTCTCTCGCCTAATCTTCATTTTCCGCTTTTCTTGATTAAGTCGCCGGTATTGTTCAAAATCGACGTGCTTGATTTTTTCAGCTCAGCTACCAAATCCAGACAATCATCCAAAATCCATGGCTGCGTTCGTCGACGGATCGGCGGACATAACGGCGCCGCACATTCGATGACGGATTTAGTTATTTGTTTTTCTTCATCATTGACATCGTCCAATGTATTGAGGATCGCAAACTTGTTCGATAAAGCAAGCTGGAATTGGGGTCGAACTGCCGGATCGCGTAGGCACGTCCAGTTTCCCTTACAGCCGCCGGTGTCTTCTTCTTTGCTTTTTGGAGTCGAAGTTGTATTTTGGCTCGCACGAGGTAGTGATCAAATCCGCAATCAGGGCCAGGCATTGCTCGAACGTCGTTGAGCGTCGATCGAAAACGCTTGTTGATCAGAACGTAGTCGAGCATGGCCGAATCTTTCCCCGACGGGTTTCTCCACGTTAGCCGATGCTTCTTCGGATGTTGGAAGAGGCTGTTGCCAATGACGAGGTTGTTTACTGACGCAAACGACAACAGTCGCTGCCCATTGTAGTTGATTTTTCCGTGGCCGAATCGTACAAGCGTTTCTTCCCAGCCACTACGGTTGTCGCTGACGTGAGCGTTAAAGTCGCCTGCTAATATGGTAACTTCGGTTTGCGGTATAGAATCAGTCGCAGTTGTAGATCGGCGTAGAAAGCGTCTTTTGCTGCATCTGAGCTTGTTTCGGTCGACGCATAGACGGATAGGATGTGCGTCTTGATTGTGCCATCGATGGAAAGGACTGCCAGACGTTCAGAAATTGGTTGGAAGGCGACGACACTGTGGGCAGCCCGCTGGCCGACCATAAATCCAACACCCGCCTCTCGCTTGTCACCACCGGAGTAGAAGAGCGTAATAGTCTCGTCGGTCGTCGGCGGACTAATCATCATCGTCCCGGATCCCGTGAGTCGTAGTTCCGATATGGCGGCGATCGATATTTTGTAATTGGTAATTTCGGTGGCGATAATCTCCTTTTGGCCGACGTGATGACCCGTTCGTACGTTCCACGCGGCAATTTGTATTTGATTCTTTGGTTTGATAAATTTAGTCGTTCGCCAGTAGTCCATTTTTTGTCCACACCATGGGTCCCCAATGCTAACACATCGGCTGCCCCAGTTGAGGTAGCATTTATCGATAAATTCGTTTGTAGTAGATCCTTGGTTTCTTGCCTTGTTTTACTGGTTTCCCAGCTGTGATCACTGCGGCGAGGTGACCACCCAATACAGCACCCAGGTGCTGAACGAAGATCAGGAGTAGATGAAGAGGAAGTTGGTACTACACGGGCGGCACCAGCGGAAGAAGCCAGAAGTCTCGGTCTGAAGGAGGTTCGAGAACGATGGCCAGCCCGTCGCCCCCTGTAGTGGTATTGTCGTACATTTGAGTGCAGCAAATTCATTTTCTCAAGAGTGAGGAGAAAAACTCTAGTTGGGTAACAGTTGTTCTGAAAATTGACCGAAAGAAGTTCACTTCGAGAATAAGTATGTAGAGTGGGTTTACACATGATGCTGCTGTTGGAATGGATTTATTTCAACGATTTATTTTTGTAGACTGTTTATTTAGTTATTTGGTTCTTCTTCCGTTGATGTACGACGTACGACGCCATTGTTGTTTAACGCCATTGTCTGTGCAGTGTGCCAGTGTACGAAACTTTATATTCGATTTAAGTTTGGTTTTTTTAATAAATATCGCAACTTAGTTTTATATTATAACAGTTGACACGGCTTTAAACCATGTAACAGGCGAGCGCATAACCGGCAGCTATGGAAACAATTAGTCCGACAATATAATATCGCATTTAATCATTTTAGTCCGAAACCAGCACTTGACGCACGCTTCGCGCGCGTATGAGTTTTTACATATTAATAGTAAAGGTAGTCGCACTCAAATAGCACTTTAAGCTCAAAAACAACACCAATGCGCTTATATAGTAATAACTTTACGCAAATTTCGTAGATATTATTGAGAATAACATGTATTAGAGTTCAAAGTAATATGGAGAATTCCCAACTATATATGATTTGAGATTACTTAGAATTTGCTTATATTTTATGATTTCTTGTAACTTATCTCCTGCTTTAAGTTTTACTTCACTTATTGTTTTTATTTCAATATTTTGATGACAATTAGTAGGTTATAATTGTTGAAAATTTGCGTAAAATGGATTGTTATTATATTAGAAACAGATTTCAACGTAGGTTTTAAAATAAATTCAGCGAAATTTCAATTGTATTTATAGATATTTTGTGTTTACAACTTTTAATAGATTAACTGTTACTTAAATAATTTGTTATAAGCGATTTGGAAAAGAACAGGTTTCAACGTATTTAATTTATATTTATTAATGTAGTAAATTAAATAATAGAACTTTTACTATTTCGCCGTAAACAATTTTATTTAATGTAAATATTAATATAATTTTCTCTAAATAATAATGATCAAATTTCACGCGAACTGAAACTCCGTCTGATTTGATCATATATGTGTCATTGCACATGCGCACATAGGCGTAGACTTCGGGGGGAAGCGGGGCAAGCTTCCCCACCGGACCAAATCTTGCCCCCCCCCCCGGGAAAAATTATGAATATTTCCTTTTATAGTTTATGGATGTGAACATCTTGTAAAGCGCTATATATTTTCAGTTAAAAATATATTGTCGGTACCAGGGTTGTTAACAATATCCAAAAATTGTATTGACAATACCAATCCCAATAGGCATATGAAAAGTATTGACAATACCAACATCAATACCAACTTTAAAAAGTATTGTTAGTATTACCAAATATCAAACACCAATACTTCCGAAAACATATAGTCAATTATTTTATTTTTTAGTACAAAAAAGTCTATTAATTTAAAAACACATCCAATGGCACAAAAGTAAAAAAAACAAGTGAAAATAGAGAAAAGCTCAAAATGAAACAAGTCAGATATTATTGCACAATGATAAAAAAATAGTTAGTCACTCACTATTTCGCTAAACGAAGAAAAACCATTATTTCAAAGTGTTGGCTGTTCAGCCTTGAGCGCAATGGTGCAAACACCCGCCCACTCAACGAAAACCAATGCTCCACAGCAGCGCTTCCAGGCAATCCAGTATTCATTTCAACGTAGTTTACGAATACTTGGAAGGGTAGTTAACGAATTTAAAGACGAAGATGAGTCAGCCAAGTACTTGTCCACTTCATCTTAGCCTTCACTGGATTTTTCTGTTTGTCGTCTAGCTTGTAGGACTGCAAAAAAATCCTGTGATGGTTGCAATGATACTGGCGCTGCTTCTTCTTCCTGTGTATTTTTAGAAAACACGTGCGTCGACTTGTCTAACAGTCAGCTGTAGTACATACGGTCTCAACAGTTGCTAACTTATTTTTAAGTTTTAACTTTTGCAAAAGGAACCGGTCTTCAAGATGCTTTGTTACCGTCTGTCTGCATCTCGGAACAAAACGTTGCTGAGTCAGACGCTTAACAAGCAAACAAAAACCAGGAGCATTAACATGACTAACTGGCAAAAGACTATCAACCAAAGAGCCCATAACCCATTCATCTATCAAATGTTGTGTAACTGCTTGAGTATCTTACTTGTGCTGTTTTAAAGGCAGACCACAAGTACCATCGTTAATGTAAATGTAAATGTTTCATAATTTAATATAGCGATTTTTCCGGGTTGTTCAAAGGCGCTTTTCTTTTACATGCCCCACGGAGAGAACGATTTTACCCGCTAAGTTTTCCGTTGACATGGGCTACTAGGCAGTGAGTGGGAGTCGAACCGTGAAGCTCTCACATTCAAGGCTAACACTTTACCAACTCAGCAAACCTAGCACCTTAAATTTGGATCGTTAGAGTTTTGCCTTTCGATAGCATCTGGTGAATTGGATGGCTTTCTTTTTCTTCTTTTATTCTCATATAGTTCTGCACATGCAGTTGTGAATTTAGTTAGTTTATTGCCATGACATGCCTAAAAAATTTTATAATTGATATTAGGCCAATAATGCAAAATATATTTGAATCTATTCTATATGTAATTCAATAATTCTGTAATAATGAACTACAACATCGAAATGAGTTTTACAGATCTAATTTTTTTTAAATACCACTAAATGCAATATATAATTATAAACTCACTTTAATATGCTGTTTCAAATTCTGGCGTGACTTGTTGTGAGACGAAATAGATTTTTTCAATAAACTAAACTAAAAATAGGTGGACAAAGCAGGCCGCAATAAAGGGAATTATCAGCTTTATCAGCAGGACCGATATACACGAAAAAGTTTTGCGGAACTTCTAACCTCTAACCGATCACTAATTGTTGTTGACAGAGACATTATAACTATAACGTCTTAGAAAACAAACTTATCGAACGAAACCACACCAATCAAACGGGAAAAAGGAAACAAGTTACCAAAACACGATTCGATATCTACGATAATAAGTTTCCTATGTTAATTTTAATTTTAATTTTTTTACTAAAAAATTCAGTTTTTTAATAATTAAAAAAAAAATATTGGCTATTGGCTAATTTTGGCTTAAAAAGTATTTACAATACCGAGTCAATACTTCAGCGTAAAAGTATTGACAATATCATCCCCAATAACAAAAACATATTGCCAATAGTGTATTGGTATTTGGCCAATACCAATCTTAACAACCCAGGTCGGTACAACGTATATTGCCAGTTAAAAAGATGTCGGTACAAATATAATGTTAGCTACGCTGTATGATGAGAGCGCACACCAGTACACACACATGTAGGAAAGTGCAGACCATGCAGCACAATAAACATCCTCATTATCTATATATATAAAAATGAATGTTTGTATGTAGGGGAGAACCGTACTGAATGGCCACTGTACTGAACGGCCACTGAGATTTTCTCATTTGTTAAATTATTTTTTACGCCCATCTCTTTTTTAAAATGTCTATATATATGAACTCTTTGTTCAGTGTTATTTTTTTGTGTCTCGTGTATTTCGTTCGGCATTTATTGAGCTTTTTGGTTTTTCGCAAGAAAAAGTGAAAACGAGTCAGGTCAGAACTATTCTATTCTCATCAAATATTGAAAGTTATTGTTGTGACGAGACACTCCAGGTGCGCCTTCCAAGCTAGCTACCGAGTTGTTGCGAGAAAGTTCTGTTTAGTGTTTTGCAAGTTGCGCGGTATTTACATTACATGTTTCTTGTTATTTATATTGTGTTTTGAAAGAATAAAGTTTTCGGAAAGACACAACAATTGGCGCAGTCGACATGTCTGAAGTTGATAAATTAATTAAATTGTTCGCTGAGCAAGAGAGATATCGCTCAGAACAAGAAAGACTTCGCGAAAAAGAACGAGCAGAACACATAAAACAAATGGAGAGGTTGATTTTGAGTTTACAACCATCGGCAACAAATATTCCAAGTTTCGAAGCTTTCGACCCTTTGAAAGAATTATGGAAAGATTACTGGGCAAGGTTTGAAACTTTCACTAGTGCTCATTCGATTCCTGGTCGAAAAATACCTCAAGTTTTCTTGACTAATCAAACCTCGTCGACATACAAGTTTCTTGATACGTTAGCAAGTCAGCAAACACCGCCAAAGAAAGCGAATGACTTAACGATAGAAGAAATCGAAATGTTTATGGGAAATCAATTTAACCCATCAAAGTTTGTCGTCCGAGAAAGGTACAAATTCTGGACCGGAATAAAACGAGAACCAGGTGAAACCATCAACCAGTTGGCGGCAAGAATTCGTCAAGCAGCGACAACTTGTCATTTCGCTTCCATCGAGAATCCACAAGACGAAGCAATGAGGACCAGATTCATATGTTCCGTCAACAATGAAGCAGTTCTCCGAGCTCTGTTCCGCATGAATGACGATGAGTTATCTTTTGCAAGAGCAATAGAGATAGCATGCGAAACCGAAGATGCAGCTCAAGTTGCAAAAGAAACCGTTTGCGAAAAAGCCCCATCACCGGAGAGAACGTCTCAGATATTCAAAGTTGATCGAAGAAAGCAGAAGAAACATACGGAATATGATCAGCAGCACGCAACTGATAAAACGCCAAATGTTCCTAAAGAAAAGTGTCGACGTTGCGGTAAGAACAACCACACTTTTAAAGAATGTCGTTTTGCAAACTACATATGCAATTTCTGTCAAAAGAAAGGACATCTGCAAGCTGTTTGTCTAAAAATGAAAAGACAAGTTCAGTGTGTATTTGCAAAAGATGAATTCGTGAAAGAACACGTGTTCACCATGAAAGGACGAAATCCTTTGTTGCAACAGTTGACTCTCAACAGTCAACCCTTCAGTTTTCTCATCGATAGTGGTTCCAGAGACAACTTTTGTTCACGAGCTGCATGGATCAAACTGGGGAAACCGAAGTTGCAGCTGAATGATAAAAGATATTGTTCAGCAACGGGAAATGACATCCCAACAATGGGCACATTTGAAACAGAAGTAAAATTGAAAAACTCAGACATCCAAAGAAGAGTGTGGTTCAATGTCACAAAAACACATGATCTCAACCTACTGGGATTTGAGGCGATACGTGATATGAAGATTGACGTCACCGCATTGCTGTCAAAGAACTTCAGTTCCGTTCAGCTTATAACGGAAACAACAGAAAACCACCTTCAAAATGAATGTCAACTTTTGTGCTCTGAATACAGCGAATTGTTCGATCAACAACTGGGGTGTCTTAAAGATGTCGAACTAGAAATAAAGTTCAAACCAGATTCGGAACCGATTTTCTGCAAGCCCCGGACAGTACCGTTTGCTATCCTGGAAGAATTGAACAGTGTGTATGATGCAGGAATAAGAAAAGGTATATGGATTCCAGCTCAGTTCAATCATTATGGAACTCCGGTAGTTCCAGTCAGAAAACGGATTCAACCGAATCAGAAAAAGGCAGGACTAAGAATCTGTGGAGACTACTCGGTAACGATCAACTCTCAACTTGAAACACATCGTTACCCAATGCCACTTCCAGAAGATCTGATGAGAAAACTAGGAGGAAGTTTTTGCTTCAGTAAAATCGATCTCGCAGATGCATACCTCCAGATTAAACTGGCACCAGAAAGTCAAAGAAGACTAGCGTTGAGCACGCACAAAGGTGTACTTCTACAAACACGTCTACCTTTTGGCATCACTTCAGCTCCAGGTTATTTTCAAGAAATAATGGACAAATTAACGTGTGATCTACCAGGAGTAGCGGTGTACTTAGATGACATTCTAGTGAGCGGAACCACAGCTGACGAGCATCTGAGAAACCTACGGAATCTTTTTCAACGTTTACAAGAAAGAGGTTTAAAGTGCAATCAAAGGAAATGCGTTTTTGCTCAACCGTCAGTGGAATACTTGGGACATCGACTCACCAGAAACGGCATAGAAAAAGGAAAACATGTAGATGCAGTGACGAAAAATGGACGACAAATCAGAAACAAATTAGATTCTCTTTTGCCATGTCCTCCTTGCCTTGTTCGAGAGATGCAGGATAAACGAAGTCAAAGAACAAACAAAGAATCTTTCCAAATACAACACAAGTACAAAATTGGAGATTTTTGTTACGCTCTACACTGTGGTCCCAGACAGGGTAAACAACCAAGATGGATTCCTGCAATCGTCAACAAAATATTGGGAGCACGAAACATCCAAGTACGATTATGCTCAAATGGGTCGATTTGGAAACGCCATGTGGAACAACTCCGCCCACGTTATGTTACACGTTACTCCACATCATCGAGTCCTGGAGACGACGCATTTGACACCACGTCAACGAGGAGTCCAGCGACAACGTCAACAAAGAGTCCAGCGACCACGTCAACGAAGAGTCCAGCGACCACGTCAACGAAGAGTCCAGCGACCACGTCAACGAGGAGTCCAGCGACCACGTCAACGAAGAGTCCAATCACGACGAAAAGTCCGGCAACCGTGTCAACAGGAAATCAAGCGACCAGTTTGCCAATGAGTTCTTTATCCAGTGCGACAGCCGTACCAGGAGAAATTCTACCGACGGATCTGACAAGATCAGCAACGCAAGCGAATACTTCAGTTGAAACCGGACCACGACGTTCGGAGCGCCTGCGGTTGAAGAATTTAAGATTTTGACACGATTTTTTTTTCGTTAGAAGACGTTTTTACATTTAGTTTTCGCTTTTGAAAAGACTCAAAAGCTTGTGGGAAGGTGTTGTGACGAGACACTCCAGGTGTAGTCAGGTGCGCCTTCCAAGCTAGCTACCGAGTTGTTGCGAGAAAGTTCTGTTTAGTGTTTTGCAAGTTGCGCGGTATTTACATTACATGTTTCTTGTTATTTATATTGTGTTTTGAAAGAATAAAGTTTTCTGAAAGACACAACAGTTATATTTTGTAAGATATTTTTTGTAGATAAAGATATGTATGATTAATATTTTAATCTAAATTTTTTATGTCTAAAATTATTATTTTGCTCGTAGCACACTAAAATGCTCGTACATCTCGGTTCGTACTGAATGGCCAACGTGAGGTCGGACTGAATGGCCATAGTCATTCAGTATTGCTGAATGTTTAAATTTTCATAAATGTGTTGAGGTTCATTCTTGATTGAAATTTTAATGTAATAGAATAAAATTGTTTAATATATTCAAGACATATACATATCATGGGCATAATGGGCATATCAAATTTTCTTTTGACTTTTCATCATATAGTATTGGATTGTAGGCTACAACTTTTTAATAAAATGACAAAATACTTTTATGATTTTTTAATTAACATTAATAAACAGTTGTCTGTGAAATAAAACATTTTGGCTTACCATTTTGTGAGAATTGTGTCTTCTATAATAAAAATTGCATGAGTGGCCATTCAGGACTAGGGGGTGGCCATTCAGTACTACCAGGTTGTACTGAATGGCCACCCAGAAATTTTAGGAGAGGTTGCGTTATTTATCGTTTTTTTATAAAATTGTTACAATTTGAAAAGTTTTAATAAGCGGTTTTTAGTAGTGAAATGTTTTTGCTTTCATTATGAGAAAAAAATTTAATTCTATCACTTATAGTTTTTTTGTATGATTGATTTGAATAAAAATGTAAAATTGTGTGGCCATTCGGTACTACTCTCCCCTATGTATGTATGTATGTATGTATGTATGTATGTATGTATGTATGTATGTATGTATGTATGTATGTATGTATGTATGTATGTATGTATGTATGTATGTATGTATGTATGTATGTATGTATGTATGTATGTATGTATGTATGTATGTATGTATGTATGTATGTATATATGTATGTTTTTTATGCATTGCTACACCATTCATCCGATCGTAATGAAATTTTCACACAACCTTGAGAGTCAAGGGAAATCAAATATAGAGAAAATAAATTTGAAATCCGTCACAAAATGAGCGCAGCGGGTGAGCGAGCAGGAACTATATATATATAGCAAGATCCGTCATCTAAAGATACTTTAGAAAATATCCTCACAGAAAGTCCTTGTTCTTTCACGACCGTTGTTGATGACTTGGATCAACCTGTTAGTCCTGATGATACCGCGCGCACCTGTGTCGAAGAAAAATGTCCGATTGATGACAATTGTTCGTACTCATCCAGTTCCTTCCTCCATTTACTTTCAAACGAGAACATATCTTATGTAATTTCGACTTAATTTAATCATTTATTATCATAATACTTGCTTTTATTATTATTATTATTATTATTATTATTATTATTACTGCTACTATTATTTTATCCTTTAATTAAATGTTTTTAATAATACTTATTTTATCCTCATAACTCCAGTTTATTTTATGTACGTTAATTTAATTACATAGTCTAAATTTGATTATTTTTATTAATATCCTTCTATTGAGATAATTCCTTGAGGATATTAGTTTATTTGTATATTTAGTTATTACATGTTTTCTTATCTTTTGCGTCCTTTTACGCGATCGTATTTACAGACTCTGAAGATGGCGAAAGCCGAAACGGCCCGTAAGTCTGAAATAAAGAAAGTTTTAAATGTTAATACTTTTCTTAATACGTGTTGCAGTAAACAAAAAACTTTGTTCCGAAATATTGAGAAAGTATCTATAAAACTCATAGCGGCTAAATGGAGACTTATTTTTAATCGAGCTTGTCTTAAAGAATATATATATATATATATATATATATATATATATATATATATATATATACATATACATATATATATACATATACATATCTATATATATAAAAGGAAGTCGGGTTTGTGTTACGACACTTATAACTCAAGAACGGCTGAACCGATTTGAGAGATTTTTGATTTATTGGATTTCTCTCAACTCCTATTAACAGAATAACTATAAAAAAAATTGACATTGAATCATGGTGTGGCCCATGGGGACCGCAGTATGTACCCCGGTAGCTATACAGCCTTAACAGTGCGTCCTAGAAAAAAACTTCAAATGGCAAAGTTGTAGAGCACCCTCTATTTGGTCTTACGGACAAAATAAATTTTCAATTTGGAGCTTGAGTTATCGAGATATACAGATGTTTAATTTTCCGCGATATGACATTTATGCGCAGATGCATGTTATTAAATTTTCTGACTATTTCATTGTTTACAATTGAAAATCTCACAGAAAAAATTAAGTAAATATCTTTTTCAATTAAAATATAAAATAAACTAATTGTTTATGGGCCATAAAAATATAAAAGATATTTTTAGCATAGATATATGATTTTTCGCATTTTCCGTTTTCCATTTAGCATTAACAAAGTGTCAATGCTGTTCTGTCAATATTATATTTTCGTTCGTTTGAATTAATTTGCGAGTTTTAAAGTTTTATTACTTTTAACAAAAACATTATTAATAACAAAACAATGTGCGACCCAGAAGATCTAATCTTTCCCAAAATAGCCGTCAGGCAATTAGGCATCGGAACAATGTTAACCAATCCACCGCGGAAGAACTGGAATTAGCGCGAGAAAGGCGCCGCGTTAGTATTGCCCGGCTTCGTGCTTCTCGAAGACAAGAGCACCGAAGGAGATGCAGCTAACATTGGTCGATTAACTATTCTACCGGCTACTTATACAGAGGCGTGGATTCAGCAAAATGTTGAGGGGGGCGAAGATTTACCTTCTCAAAGAATCTTCAAACAAAAATGACCATCCCATTATATATTTGTATGTTGCATGTTCATGTAAATCATCTTATTAGTTAAAAAACAGTTTAAAAAAGTTAACTTTTATTTAATATTGAATGCAGACAAAAAACGTTTAAATTATGAATGTAACAAAGGGTATCGACGTTCTTTCATTTTTAGAAAATTGTCCACTGAATCATCAAGATAAAATAGACTAAAGGTACTAAAAGATTGAAAAATAATAGCAGAGTAACTAGATATTAATCAACAAGTATGATAAATATTGCTTTCATCAACTAATCTAAATACTCAATCGTGTGTGAGCTAATAAAAATAATTTAAAAAGAATTAGAAAAATCTTGGTGAGAGAGCTCAAGCAACCGGGTAGGATAAGAATATGCTAATTGTTCCTCAAGCCAGGACAGATACACGAGTCCAAATTTCATACGAGTTCGATCGGATGGACCGAAAGCAAGCAATCAATTCATTAAATTTCTATAGCGCGATTTTCTTGGCGTTCAATAGCGCTCGGACACGAACTTATTAAACAGATAAGTTTTAAGCCCCGACGGAAAACTGTGAGAGAATTAGATTTAGTAATTGAAGTATGAAGAGAGTTTCAGAGAAAGGAACTAGAGTAGGAAAAGAGTGTTCAGCAAAAGAATGCTTAACAGAAAAGAAGAGTGGAGAAAAGCAATTTTTTATTTTAAACATTAGTAAGCAAATTTTAAAAATCATCCTATATCTAAGTGGAATCCAGAGAAGAAAAAGAAGAGATGGAAGGATATGAGAAAAGTAAGAGGTGCGAGAAACTAAGCACTAAAAGATTGAAAAATATTAGCAGTAGATTATAAGTAATATAATTCATACTGTTTTTATCAACTAATCTAAATCCTCAATCATGGATTAGCTAGAAAAGATATTTTTGCTATTTGGTGGAAAAATCTTGAGGGGGGCCCCCCCTCAGCCCTCCCCAATCCACGCCTCTGTACTTATATAGGTAGTCCGCGTCATATGCATGAATATGCGCAGGATGCAATGACATATGTTCGTCATTACGGTCGGCCAGATCTATTCATTACCTTCACCTGTAATCCAAAGTGGATTGAAATTGTTCAAATGCTGCTTCCCGGACAAACATCAAGTGATCGGCACGACATCACCGCACGTGTCTTCAAACAAAAAATTCGGTCGCTGATGAACTACATTGTAAAGCAACACGTTTTTGGTGATACTCGATGCTGGATGGCAAAAACGAGACTTGCCTCATGCACACATTCTCATTTGGTTAGTTGAAAAAATTAGACCTGACCAAATAGATGATATCGTAAATGCCGAGATTGCTGATCCTGAAATCGATCCAGATCTACATGATGTTGTAGTTATGAATATGATTCATGGACCGTGTGTCGCCATCAACCGCCAATCACCGTGCATGGTCGACGGCAAGTGTTCCAAACGTCATCCACTAAAATTTACGACAGAGACCATCACTGGCACTGATGGCTATCCATTATATCGACGTCGATCACCCGATGATAATGGTCGAACTGTCACAAAGAAAGTGAAAGGAAACGATTTCGTGGTTGACAACAGTTGGATTGTTCCATATTCGCCACTTCTTTCCAAAACATTCAAGACACATTGCAATGTTGAGTATTGCAATTCTGTAAAGTTAATTAAGTACATCTGCAAATATGTAACGAAAGGCAGCGAGATGGCAGTTTTTGGCATTCAAAGCTCAGATAATGACGAGATTAGACGCTATCAAATTGGTAGATATGTGAACTGCAATGAGGCAATTTGGCGTATATTCTCATTCTCTTTTCACGAACGTCATCCCACTGTTGTCCATTTGGCTATGCATCTTGAGAATGGTCAACGAGTTTATTTTAACGCGTCGAATATTATTCAACGTGCTGAAACACCCAGCAACAACATTAACGAGTTTTTTTGCGATTTGCCAAGGCGATCCATTTGCACAAACGTTGCTTTACTCGGAGATGCCACGTTATTACACTTGGAACGTTTCATCAAAGAAATTTCAACGTCGGAAGCAAGGCAGTGCGGTTTTAAAAGAATTCAATTTCCGATTCGCCTAGCATTTGCTATGACGATTAACAAATCACAAGGCCAATCTTTGAGTGTTTGTGGTCTGAACTTGGATAATGCATGTTTTTCTCATGGTCAATTGTATGTGGCGTGTTCACGTGTCGGCAGACCATCAGATTTATTTGTTTTTTCGCCCGATAATAAAACAAAAAACATAGTGTATCATAAAGTGCTGGATTAAAGAGAATCGACCCGAGTTCAACCAATGTTTTTCTAATAAACTATTAAAGTGAACTTTTTTCTTAATATTTGTTTTCTTTTAAACTTATATATAGGATATTTGTTATTATTGTTTTTTATTGCTTAAAAAATACACTCTTTGAGGTGAAACGAAGTTCGCCGGGTCCGCTAGTATATATATATATATACCCTGTATTCCTTCTAACGACGAGGATAACGATTCTAGGACTGTTCATCAAAGGACGATTCATCAAAGGACTGTTCATCAAGGACTATTCATCAAGGGACTATTCATCAAAGGACTGTTCATCAAAGGACTATTCATCAAGAGGACGGTTCATCATAAGGACTGTTCATCTAATGTCTATTCATCCAGCGGACTATTCATCAAAAAAAAGTTAATAGAATTGTTTAAGATGTTATTTTCAACAAAAATATGTTACCAAATCGTGGAGTAATTTATATCAATTTTACAGTGCTACTGTGCTTTATCCAAATACTTTATACTTTATAAAAGAACTAGCGGGGTAACCGGCGTTGCCCGGGGTTTTTAGAGGTTTTTCGATCTTTTTCTCGCTTGCTCTCACGCTCCCGGTCGCTCTCTTTTCCCGCTTGTCTCCCGCTCCCGGTTGCCTTACCGCTCCCGATCGCTTTTCCGCTTCCGGTCATAGCACCAGCAAAACTAAATTTGGCGGTTTTCGCAAACCGTATATGTACACATTCACCAAAGGCAACAAACATCAAAGCATCATGCATGCCCGCTATGTCAAATCTGGCATCGTTCGTTTAACCCCAAGGGGCAACGCTTCAAAGACACTTTTGCCTCGAGCAATCAACAAGTTTGTAGAAGACATGGTTGTAATATACAGCAATTTTATTTGTCACATACAGTAAATAAAACAACTGGACAAGAAATAACGTCAAGATCTTAAGATCAAACGAGCAAAAAACAATTGAATAAAAAGTTTAAAAAAAACTGCGTTCAACTGTTCGTACAAACTGTAGGTTTATACACACTCAAACAGCCAGATACCATACACCTAAAAAATCACTAACACCCGGTCTACCACTTCTGCCAAACTTCAAAGAGACCCACACGCTCGCTTTAGCGAGGTCAGGAAAGGTCATTTCAAAGAGACGCTTACGTTCGTCGATAAATCAACCAGACTCAGATTTCATGCATACTTCAAATAAAAACTAAATACATTGGAAATCATTGAATTGATATAAAAACTTATTTTGTTTTTTTAATAAAAGTAGCGGTAGCGAATAGTGCCGAGAACAGCTAAAAAACGTGGCGGCGCTGCCATCAACGATCTTGTTAGCCAATAGTACGGCTCTTAACAACCCTTGTTGCCATCACTATTTTTTTTAAATTACTGATATGTTTAAAATTTATTTTATCAAAGTTGAAGAACTGTCTTTTAAAAATACATCAAATTATTTTACGCTGAAAATATCTTGGGTATATATTGATAAAGGTTGTTGAGGAGTGGCTTCAAAATTTGATGAATAGTCCTCTTGATGAATAGTCCTCTTGATGAATAGTCCTCTTGATGAATAGTCCTCTTGATGAATAGTCCTCTTGATGAATAGTCCTCTTGATGAATAGTCCTCTTGATGAATAGTCCTCTTGATGAATAGTCCTCTTGATGAATAGTCCTCTTGATGAATAGACTTTAGATGAACAGTCCTTATGATGAACCGTCCTCTTGATGAATAGTCCTTTGATGAATAGTCCTTGATGAACAGTCCCTTGATGAATCGTCCTTTGATGAAAAGTCCGCATACCATATATATATACATATACATATACATATATATATATATATACATATATATATATATATATATATATATATATATATATATATACCCTGTATTCCTTCTAACGACGAGGATAACATAAATGATGATCAATGAGGCCTGCTATTAATAAACAATTTGATAAATTTCCACAGAGGCTCCACTTGTTTGGTGTCAAAGAAAGTAATATGCATCGCTTACCCTGTATTCCTTCTAACGACGAGGATAACATAAATGATGATGATCAATGAGGCCTGCTATTAATAAACAATTTGCTAAATTTCCACAGAGGCTCCACTTGTTTGGTGTCAAAGAAAGTAATATGCATCGGTTACCCTGTATTCCTTCTAACGACGAGGATAACATAAATGATGATAAATGAGGCCTGCTATTAATAAACATATATATATATATATATATATATATATATATATATATATATATATATATATATATATATATATATATATATATATATATATATATATATATATATGTATATATATATATGTATATATATATATATATATATATATGTATATATATATATATATATATATGTAACATTGATGGTGATAAAAAAGGCGCCTCATCTACAGATGACTTGTTGCAGGGATTTAAAACTGTAGATATATGTTGCTTGTCGGGTTTGCCTGGTCAAAGTCTCGTTGATCGAACAGATGTTGAGTTTTATGATGGTTGTTTATCCGGTTGCCATGATTCCGTCCGAATGCACCGGATAAAGGGTTGTGCAGAGATTTCTCAGGTGGATGACGGATCTTCTGGAGTGTCTGTTGATGGTGCATGTGTTTCAGAGGGGATATCTGGTCCGTTGAGCTTGTCTCACTTAACTGATAACATTAATATTACAATTAGACGG
>OZ022241.1:22420572-22423072 GCA_963978895.1 Erpobdella octoculata
CAATTCTTGAAGACACAAACACCCAGTTACAGTCCAGTCAGCTTAATTTTAGCCTAGCTGAATCAATCATAGAAACTTTAAAAGATATCTTTGTTTCCGCGCGAACTGATTCTAGATTTTCGACGCTTTGGGATTCAGCTATGGCAGCTGCTAGTTCAATAAATCTTGAAGAACCGATATTACCTAGAAAAAGAAAAAGACCGGCTAGACTGGAAGTCGGTTCCTTGTCTACGCATTACTACTCGGAGGACCCCAAGCAGCACTACAAACAGCTGTACTTCTCTGCATTGGATGCGGTCCTTGTTGGTCTCACTGATCGATTTGAACCGACTGAGAGGACTCGCCATTTGAAGCGTGTGGAAAGTTTCATAATAATATTGACTATATTAAGAAATTTTACAAAGATGATTTTGATGATTATCCGAGGCTTTTGCTTTATTAAAATCCTTTTTTTTTGCTTGTTGACCAAGCAAAGAAAAAAGAATTTATCTTAAAAGATTTTCAATCAGCCTTAAACTTCATCCGCTCTGATAAACAAATTGGAATGAGAAGCATCGCGTCGAAATTGTTCGCCTAATCAAGCTGTTTTTGGTTCAGCCTGTATCGACATGTACCTCAGAAAAGTCTTATTCCGGATTGCGCCGATTGAAAACATATCTCCGATCGACAATGAAACAGACGAGATTGAATGTGGTTATTTTAATGAGCAGTCATCAAGAATCAGCAAAAGAGATTGACATCAAAGTTTTAATAGATGACTTCATTAAAAAATATAACATTCGATTGCGCACTTTTGCACTTTCTTAAATTATTAACTCTTTTATAAATATGTTGTTTAATAAAATGTCTGCAACTCCTTTTTCCAATTTTTTATTTAAAGCCTCGTGAACAGCGATTCTTAGTAGATTCGGACAGACGTCGCCGCTACTGTCCGGCTTTGGCTTTTAAATGCCAGCTGCACGGCTGAATGCACTTCTTGGCTTTTTCTCCAAACTTGCTATGGTACCAGCACATGGTTGGTGTTGTACCGGAACTGCAAGAAAGGGGACGCAATGATGACGGTTGTCGACTACCTGACCGGCTCCTACCTAGCTGGTTGGCTGCTAGGGCAGAGATGCTCACTGTTATCTGTTGCAGCATGGCAAAGATATCTGTTGGTGATGTCGATTGTGCCGGTGTTGATGATACTAGGGCCATCGTCGGTTGTTGTGACTCGCATATCTTGTCGGCAATGTTTGACAAATCGAGTAGCGTTCTGTCACTGAAAGAAGCTAATATCGGCTTGACGTTGCTGGGCAGTCTGTCTAACCATATCTATCTCAAGATAGACACATCCATCTGCTTGTTCCCAAGAAGACTCCTAATGTGGCGAAGAAGTTGGGACGGCAATCTACCGTCCAGGTTGACGCCGCTGAATAACTCCCGAAGCATTGTTGGCTCTGAGTGTCCGCACCTGTGAGGACTGCTTCCTTTAAGGTTTGGTACGGATCAGATGTCGGAATGTTGAATATGCAGTCCTGAACCTGCTTGGCCACGTGGAACGGGAGGTATTCGATGACGTACGAGTACTTCGATAATACGGACTTTACTCGACGCGTACGAAAAGTAGCTTCTATGTTGCAAAACCACAATCTCGCATTTGAAGTAAAAAATTACCGGAGGGACACCGAAAATGCTTGTGCTGCATCATCGATCGACATCAGCGTGTAGTCCGTACTTGTAAAATCAATGAAATCTTCCATATTTTCTATAGTCACCAATTTGTAGCGGAAACGAAGGTACGATGTAAAAACTACACGTAAAGCTACACTAAAGATTTATTAGAAATCACGAGACGAAAAAAACGATATACACGATGCGAAATACTAAAACGGAAAAAGGGAAGAAATAAAGAGCAACATGATATAGAACCGAAAATAGATAAAATAATTTACATTAATAAATGATAAAATAATACTTATAATATAATAATAATTAATAATATATTATACTAATATAATAATAATATATAAAGTCCTACACCACCGATGCCTATAAATACGAGGTCAAGTCAAACGTCGCGGTTCCAGTTTGAAGTTGAATTTCGAATTTGTGATAGTGTGATTGAAAGTACGATGGAAGCTATTCGCGAAATTTCTTTTAAAACGATTGAAGAAGTCGAAAATGTTGTAGAAACTATGTGTAGAAATCTCTTTATGCCAATAAAAAGAGTTACGCGCGAAAGTTTTGCAAATTTTAATAAGAATATGAAGACGTGAGTGAATGTATTTAGAATAATGCTTTAGCATAGATAAACAGGGACGTCATTGAGGTGCCGCCCCCTGGCTTCGAAATGGGTCCTCTGCGTTAGAGTCCCCAAGACGCAAGACGTTAAAGAGGGCCTCAAAGCGTTAAAGTGCGGGGCCCTGTACGTGGAATTTGGCCCTTATAGACGGTTAAATAGAGGCCAACATGGAGAGCTGGGGAAAGATGAAAAGTTGAATTTGGCAATCTTTGGAGA
>OZ022241.1:22425572-22668072 GCA_963978895.1 Erpobdella octoculata
TAATAACTACTTTTTGTGAGACTAGTTATCAACTAGTAGTTAACTATTTTTGAGATAGTTATTAACTACAGTAGTTAACTATTTTTTTTAACTACTTTAATTTTTTTTATTAATTTTTTTAAAACAATTACGACATCTGTGTTTTTCAATTTATGTACTGGTACATCACTATCTTATTGGCTTTTTTTCTTCCTTTTCATTCTCCGCTTCGTTGTTTGTTTAAGTTTGTTATTATTTTCGGTTAGGTTCGATTTTCGATTAGGTGACGAGTTTGTTGCGATCTATTACAATGAATAGCAAAATAATTAAAGAATGTTTTACTGAAGTAGTTTTTAAGGACGATGAAAAAAATTTTACGGCATTATGCGATACATGTCATAAAAGAATTTCTGGAAATGTTACCAATTCATTCAACTTTCTTAAACATGTAAAAGTGAGTTTATATTAGTTATCGTTTTATTATGAAAGTTTAATGCATTTAAGTATTTTTAGATAATTTTATCGTGTATCATTTAAACTTTTATTTGTATGCTACACATGTTTAATTTACTTGGTGTTTTACTTTTGGTAAGGTTTGTTAGCTTATTTTTGCCAACTGTGTGCGCCCAACATCATATTTTAATTTTAGCATTTGTTAAACCTAACTATACTAAGCTTAGAATAAGACTTATGGTTAATTTTTGCTATTTATATTTAAATTTTCAAGTATGAGTATAACGAACGAAATCATTTCTTCAGATTATGAAACCAATAGTCACTGCAATGGATATCTTCCAAAGCGAGAAGTCATATATTGGCCACATAATTCCGACCATCATTGGAATACAAAAAAAATTACATTCCTGTTCAGAAAAAACCATCAAACCTCTTATACAAGCACTATCTCGGGGTATAGAGAAACGATTTGGTCCTGTTTTAGGAAATGAAGAGTATCTGCTAGCAACAGCGATAATTCCCCAATTCAAATTGAATTTTTTGTCCGATGAGCAAAAAAAATATTTGATTAAAGAAAAATTATTGGCTTACATAAAAGAGATGAATCAAGAGCTTGAAAAATCAGGTTTATTTAACTTGTATTTAATTGCAAATGTTAAAAGGTTTTCTTTTGGTTAACAATTAACAATACACAGCATTATTGTTTAATTATTGTTTATTAATTATTGTTTTTATAAATATCTTTGCAGGTTGTAAATCTAGAAGCTCTACCTCAAAAACAATCACCTCTGTTGACAATGATCAGTGCAGTGAAAATGACGATTGGTACGACTATATGGATACCATACCAAACTCCTTTGACAATGTATTGGCTGAACAGCTTAATGATTATTTATCAAACCCGTCCAAGAACATCCAAAGTCTCTTCCATTATCCAGATGTTTGTGCAGCATTTATAAAGCTCAATTCAACATTGCCAAGTTCAGCAGCAGTTGAAAGACTTTAGTGTAGCAGGACAACTTTTATCTGACAGACGAAGTAAATTGTCTGACAACCACATCGATATGATGATTTTTTTAAGAGATCATCTTAGATATTCTGTAAATGCTTTTGATAGTATCATTTTGTAAATGATTGTGTAAATAAAAATGTAAATAATTATATTTTGTTATTGGAAATTACATTTGTTTAAAATTTTAATGTTAAAAAGTAGTTAACTACTAGTTAACTACTAGGCAGTAGTTAAGTAGGTAGTTAATAACTACTGCTTTTAAAAGTAGTTAGGAAATAGTTACTAACTACTTTTTTTGTGAGTAGTTAAATAAAGTAGTTAACTACTTTTAAAGTAGTTAAAAACCATCACTGATATATATATATATATATATATATATATATATACATTAGACTACACATATAATAGACGTTAAAGATATATATATATATATATATTATTCAAATAATTAGGTGTTAATTTTTCGTCGATACAGGCTCGGTTAAATTTTATTGACCAAGTTTTGTTGCAAACTTTTTCTATTTTATGAGATAGTTCACGTAATTTAACTCGCCCACGAAGTTTTTCAAAGAACGCCCGATTATACAAATCTTTATTACTTTTTAACTTGCAAGTTTCGGCTATTTTTTCAGCCATCTTCAGAAAAAGCAAAAGGCCGGCGGTACAGGAACCGAACATAAACAAAGACGATTAAAAACAAATAATGAAATGTGGAAGTACGTAGATAAAAATAAAATATGACCAAAATAAAATGCGAGGGAAGGTATTAATTAAGACTAAAATCAAAGAAGCAAATATAAATTAAATTTAACATAATAAAATCGATTCAGCCAAGTGTGCCACTTTTTTCAATCGAGTTTGCTTAAAAGAATATATATATATATATATATATATATATATATATATATATATATATATACTAGCGGAGTTACCCGGCGTTGCCCGGGGTTTTTAGAGGTTTTTCAAATATTTGTCTCTCTCGCTCCCGTTTCCTTCTCCACTTTCCCGTTTTCGTCGCGTTCCCGGTCGCTTTTCCGCTCTCGGTCGTTTTCCAGCTCCCGGTCGCTTTCCCGCTCAGAAGTTTTGTTATCGATTTTCTCTCTTGCTCGCGTTTCCTTCCAAGCTTGCTCTCCCGATTCCAGTCGCTTTCCGCGTTCCCGGTCGCTTTCCGCGTTCCCGGTCGCTTTCCCGTTCCCGGTCGCTTTCCCGTTCCCGGTCGCTTTCCCGTTCCCGGTCGCTTTCCCGTTCCCGGTCGCTTTCCCGTTCTCGGTCGCTTTCCCGTTCCCGGTCGCTTTCCCGTTACCGGTCGCTTTCCCGTTCCCGGTCGCTTTCCCGTTCCCGCTCACGCTTGCTCTCTCGTTCCCGGTCATGCTTGCTCTCCCATTCCCGGTCACGGTTGCTCTCCCGTTCCCGTTCACGCTCATTTTCTCTTTTACATTCTTTCATAACTTCTGTTAGCCTATAAAACGTAAAATAGATTTGCTAAGACTATATATATACATATGAATGTTTGTGGGTTAGTTTGTCTATTATAGAAACGGGAAAGCGACCCGGAACGGACAGCGAGCGGGAACGGAAAAGCAAGCGTGAGCGGGAATGGGAAAGCAAACGTGAGCGGGAACGGGACAGCGACCGGGAACGGGAAAATGACCGGGAGCGGGAAAGCGACCGGGAGCGGGAAAACGACCGGGAGCGGGAAAGCGACCGGCAGCGGGAAAACGACCGAAAACGGGAAAGCGAACAGGAGTGGGAAAGCAGGTGGGAAAGGAAACGGGAGAGAAAGAGACAAACATTAGAAAAACCTCTAAAAAACCCGGGCAACGCCGGGTATCTCCGCTAGTACATACATAAACACACACAGACACACATACATACATACACACATACATACGCACAAACATATATATATAGTTCCCGCTCGCTCACCCGCTCCGCTCCGCTCATTTTGTGACGGATTTCAAATTTTTTTCTCTATATTTGATTCCCCTTGACTCTCAAGGTTGTGTGAAAATTTCATTACGATCGGATGAATGGTGTAGCAATGCATAAAGGACAAATATATATACAAACATTCATTTTTATATATATATATATATATATATATATATATATATATATATATATATATATATATATATATTATAAAGAAACATAGCGTTGATATGTTTTTACGAGCCACATATATCAGAAACTTGGATGGCGTACAATCCATCACGAAATAACGCAAATATACATGTCTCAACTTCAGACTCGAACCCACGACTGTCGGATCGGCAACACCGCCTCGCATCATGCCAACTACCTTACCGTCTGCGCTACTTCCACCGCCAAAAAACAGTGGTTGTTAAGCGCTTTTGTTGGGGTATGTTGAACACAACACTCGACTATGAATGGGTACAAATCAATGCTCGATAGTATTATAAGTTGTACGGCGTACAATCCGTCACTAGCTAATTTAATAACTATCAAAGATATATGTTTTATGATATATATATTCATAGTCGAGTGTTGTGTTCAACATACTCCAACAAAAGCGCTTAACAACCACTGTTTTTTGGCGGTGGAAGTGGCGCAGATGGTAAGGGAGTTGGCATGATGCGAGGCGGTGTTGCCGATCCGACAGTCGTGGGTTCGAGTCTGAAGTTGAGACATGTATATTTGCGTTATTTCGTGGTGGATTGTACGCCATCCAAGTTTCTGATATATGTGGCTCGTAAAAACATATCAACGCTATGTTTCCTTATAATATAAATCCCTTCATCAAGCTGTTATTTGATTTTATCATGACTTTTAGTCTATCTGATCTATAATCCTCTGTGAATTCATCTGATTTAGAACCCTCGGTACCGTTCTCTGTTCTTGGCTCATCTTTTTCAGAGTTTTTGCTTGCTGCATTGCTATTGTTGTTTTGTAGAAGTTCATCGCCGTCATCTTTGTTTTCTTCCAAGCTACAATCGAACGTTTTCTTTTCACATTCCAACTCGGCTCTCTCATCGGTGTCAACTTTCGTATCGTCCAGCGGATCTTTCTTCAAATATTCGCCATCGTCTGGCAAATCAATGTCTTCTTTTTTTGTCAAATTAGCTTCGACGTATTTCTCGATTGGAGTTTCGTCCGTTTTTAAATCCTTAGTTGCTTCATCAGAGTTAGATTCGTCACTAAAATCTGACCCTGAATATTCGGTGCCGTCGTCTGTTAAGGAGGCTTCTGTTTCAGAACCGTCGCTGTATGGGTAAAAGCCATCGCTGTTATTGCCATTATTAAAATCAACATCATCACTTTCATCCTCATCGTTTTGCATTTCGTTTTCAACATTCTTCTCATCTTCTTTAGTTTTGTTTTCGACGTCCAAATCGACTGTATCGCTGACACCATCTTTGCATGGTTCATCTTGAGCATCCTTGCAAGGTTCATTATCATGACCGTCTTTGACAGGCACATCATCATGATCGTCTTTGACAGGCTCATCATCATGACCATCTTTGCATGGTACATCTTGTACATTCTTGCATGGTTCATCTTGACCGTCTTTTTTGTTTCCGCAATTGTTTGTTTCACCATTGAGGAGTTCAAGAAATTTCTTCCTTTCTTGCTGTGCTGCTCTGTGTGCTGCTCTGTTCTCTTCCTGTGCTGCTCTGTTTTCCTCCGCCATTTTATTCAGCGCCTTCAACAAATCATTTTCTACTTCAAACTCATACTCTTCGGGATCAAACCCATTGTTCTCCAATGACGTCCGGAGGCGGTCCACGAGCTCAGACTTTCTTCCTTTATCACTGAGCACTCGTTTTCTAAGTTCCCGCCTCAACTCGAGTATCAAGAGCTCATCCAATGCTTTCAAAACCATTCTTGTCTCCCACTTCTGACACCAATGTTACGATATCACCAAATCGTATACCGGGCTCAATAGAATGGTTTTGCAGTTTATTGGAAAATAGTAAATGAAGGCTTTGTTACGGCTATTTAAACCTTCAAATCTCTTGATAATTATTTAAATAATTATTGTCCCTAATAAAGGTAAGGTTTATCAATAGGAAGTTGATTATGAAACCAGTGATATTACATTAATATATATATATATATATATCTTTGAGACACGCTCTAAGAAACACAACTCGCCATTTGGCAGAAACAACTTTTCGAGCCAAATTCTCCACCTTTCGGCTCAAAACTCTCTGTTCGAGACTACAATTAGCAAAAAACTTTTCCATTAAACTTTTATTGTCAGACCGACGGACCGTTTCAGCTATGTCAGCCATCCTCAGGGTCAAAAGTAAAACTAGAAAAGTAAACATATATAGTATGTATAAAAGTTAACATATATATATATATATATATATATATATATATATATATATATATATATATATATATATATATATATATATATATATATATATATATATATATATATATATATATATATATATATATATATATATATATATATATATATATATATATATATATATATATATATATATATATATATATATATATATATATATATATATATATATATATATATATATATATATTCTTTTAGGCAAACTCGATTGAAAAAAGTGGCGCACTTGGCTGAATCGATTTTATTTTTAATTTTTTCCAATACTCTAAATCGGTTTAAAAATAATTTATTATCAAACACAAACTCCATAATCTTATAGGCTAATAGATCTATTTCGGCAATTTTTTGCCATCATCAGAGCCGTTTAACTTTTTAAAATAAAATGCAGTGACTAAATGGTAAAAGATACAACTAGTTGAAAGGAATTAAAATACAATTTAAATAAAATTTAAATTTATTCTATACAAATGTAACAACATAAAAAATATTTAAATTAAAATAATTATAATAATAACAGTAATAACTAAATAGTTAAGATCAGTTAGTAAAGCCTTTAACAACGGAATTACAGTCAACTTCAAGGACGTGACTGGAAGAAGAATCACATACATTATCTATAACCTTTGAAACACAAACGTCTGGTACAAAACATTCATTCAACGAAGAAATACCTGAAAAAACATTGGCACTATTAACATGCATATTTTTAACAGAAGTTGTAGATGAGTTAAAACATTTATTATTATTATTATTAGTTTTATTACTATTTAGAGAACCAAAAAGTTTAATAGTTAAAGCAAAAGAATACCATTGTTTATTAATTAAAGGCTTACATTTATTAATAGCTAAAGCTTCTTTTAATTTTAACTTAATGGGTTGATTTTCTTTCATTAGTATACTGGTGTTATCAATTAGAAATTTATGTGATGGTTTGATTGAATGTTGTGTTGACGTAGGGGCGGCGCCAGGAATTTTGTTCTGGGGGGGTCCAAAATGTCCAAGGACAAGTTGAAGTATATATATATATATATATATATATATATATATATATATATATATATATATATATATATATATATATATATATATATATATATATATATATATATATATATATATATATATATATATATATATAAACCTGAAAATATTCGTTTTTCTCCTGCATTTCGCAACGTCGAGAATTTGGCTAGAAAATTAATTAACGCCAAATGGGCAGTAATATTTAACGGAGCGTGCATTAAGGAAAATATAACGCCAAATTATGTTTATAATAATATATATATATATATATATATATATATATATATATATATATATATATATATATATATATATATATATATATATATATATATATATATATATATATATATATATATATATATATATATATATATATATATATATATATATATATATATATATATATATATATATATATATATATATATATATATATATATATATATATATATATATATATATATATATATATATATATATATATATATATATATATATATATATATATATATATATATATATATATATATATATATATATATATATATATATATTTACTCATTTTGTTAAAAACTGAAATAGAACTATGTAAGAAATAACTACTGAAGTATTTACACTAGCAGATCACAATTTAGTCATGTTTTTTCTAGTTTATCTTGGTTTGTTACTGGCAAAACAAAGTTCAAACATAAATGTAAAAATGTAAGTTGTTGTGTATTACTAGTTTTTTTCAAAAATTAAAATTTATTCAACAAACACGAAATAAGAGTTCAGAAAACGAACGAAGCTAACAAAATTATTATTCAGATGCTTCTAATAAAGGAAATAAAAAACTTTTTCCTATTACTATTAAATACTTTTTAAGGAAAGAAGGTCTAAAAATCGCTTTCTTGATTTTTATAGTGATAGTGATGAAACCAGCCAAACCATCACTGTCAAATTAAAAGAAACAATTGAAAGTTTTGGTCTAGATTTGCAATCAGTCTCTTCATACAGTGCAGATAATGCATCTGTTAACTTTGGAAAACCTTCATCTGTTTTTCAAAGATTACTTCAGCACAACAAAAACATTTTGCAAGCTAATTGCAATGGTCATGTAATGAACAACTGTGTTAAATATGGTTTGAAAGCATTTAGCTTTGATTTGGAATCTTTTGTTATAAAATGAAATAGTTCATTTTCATCATCAGCTAAAAAATCAGAAAGTCTCAAAGAGTTTTATGATTTCTTGAACATAGAATATTGTGAATTATTGCGCCATGTTCCAACGAGATGGCTCAGTTTAATGCCTGCCATTGATAGAATATTGCATTGTTGGCCAGCCTTGAAATCATATTTTTCATCTCAAGGTGAAGAAGAAGTGGCTAATTTAATTTGGGGAGGTTTTTCTTGTGGAGATGACCGTGTAAATTTTTTACCACAATGCACACTCTGTTTTGTACACAACGTTATGATTTTCTTTGATGAAGCCATAAAATGTCTTGAGTCAAATAATACAACATCTACTGAAATACATGGAATAATGATGAATGTTAAAGAGAAATTACAACAAAGACTTGATAACAAATTTTTTGGAAGTTCAGTTATCAAAATTTTTAAATCTGAAGGTGTCAGTGCAAATGATAAACATAAATTTGAACACGAAGCCATCACTTTCTTGGAACGTTGTTTAACTTATATCAATAAATGGTATGATTATGAACATTCCTTTTTTAAAAGCATTGCAATGCTTTCAATGAATCAGAACTTTCAATGGTCTGAATTATTAACACTTGTTGAGCATTTAAGCTGTTTAAACATTGACAGTGATAAATTATATAATGAATATTGTATGTTACGCAAAGTTCGAAATGATATTGTAACTTCAATTGCTAGTGTTGCAGAAAGATGGATGAAATTTTTTTTATGCTTAGATGAGGAAAATATTCAATTTCTTCATATCATCTTCTTTGTGCAGTCTATTCCAGTGTCTAATGCAAATTGTGAAAGAGTGTTCAGCATTATGAATGAACTATGGACTAACAGTAGGAACAAACTTAATATAGATGCTGTTAAGGCAGAATTGATGGTAAAGATTAATTTTCATAATCAGATGTCATGCAATTCTTTTTATGATTTTTTGTCTCAAGATAAAAAGTTATTACAGTCTGCAAAGTCTCAGGAAAAATACAAATTCAAGAATAAAGCTATTACCAACAAGAAAAATATTTAATGTATGAAGATGAAGGATATTAATTGAAGTTTATTTTTTAATCTAAATATGACAAGGGGCGAAAATAATTTGATTTTTTATTTTATTTGAGAAGTAGACAATTATATAATTGTTTTTTTAAACGCCTTTAATAATTATAAGAAAAACACTAAAATATCAAATTTGATTTTTTATTTCCAAAATAATTATGAAAGTCTCAGAACTATAAGCTGTTATTAAATTAAAATTCTTATAATTGTTAATCCAAAAAAAATGTAAAAACTAATGTCCCGGAATGACCTTTTCCAAAGTTGGCAGCCCTACTGTGAACAAGGCTCTATTTCATTAAGAAATATATTAAAAACATTACCTTTAGGCTCAATAAATAAAAGATACTATTATAAAACAATATTCTTAACAATTTCTAATTATTAACACGTTTAAATAAGACGACTAATCAGGTGTGCGGCTATAGATCTCGATTATTTGTCTGTAGGGGAGATTGGGGCTTTTTGATCTCTGGGGCACATTGATCTTTTGGCAATAACGTAATAATTTCTAAATTAAAAAAATTAAAAAAATTGTTTATGGTTTGTATTTGTTTCCGTTCTATTTTTAGTCATATTTCCTTTTCAACAATCCGCCGCTGAAAGTTGATAAATACGAAAGTTTGATTTGACCGGAGAAAAGTACATCTTCACAACAGTTGAGTTTCTTTAATTACAAATTAAATAAACATTTTTTGGGGAAAATTAATTTTGGATTGTATAAACGCATGTCTAAGGCTTATTTTATTGCATACTTTAATTCTCAAACAACATTTATTGATGAGATATCGCCATTTATAGCGTGGTCCATGTCAGGGGGGCTCTTTGATCTGTACCAATATGGGGTACGTTGATCTGTTGATCAAAGTGCTCCTTGTACTAGGATACTAAATGTACGCATTCTCCGGGCATTGGAGGTTTAGTGTAGTCCTATAATTTGATATTTTCTATTATTGTTATTGCAAAAACGCAATTCGTTTTCTTTTTAGGTTTTCACAATGGTTAGACATCGTCAGCGAAATACAGAGCGAAGTACAACACCTGTTGAAGTGATGGGAGCAGCAGTTGATGAAGTTCTGATGAAGAGTAGACCTGTCAATGCTGTTGCACGTGAAATGGGAATTGACCGCATGACACTAAAGCGATATGTTCGGAAGAGACTTCTCAAACCAAATGCTGCTTTGATACCGACTTGGAAAACAAGGCAGGTATTCACATTAGAACAAGAAGAGATGCTTACAAATTATTTGCTGCAATCATCTAAGATGAACTATGGGCTCTCCACCAAAACAACTCGCCAGTTTGCACATGATATGGCAATTGCAAATAGCATCACATGCCCAGCATCATGGTTGACTAATAAAACTGCTGGTATCGATTGGCTTCAAAGTTTTATGAAAAGAAGACCCGCGTTGCAGAGGCGTGGATTGGGGGGGGCTGAGGGGGGCCACGGCCCCCCCCAAGATTTTTCTACCAAATAGAAAAACTTTTTATTAGCTCACTCACAATTGAGTATTTAGACTAGTTGATAAACGAAAAATTTTTCATACCTTTTGAATTATATCTACTTAGTTATCATATATTTCTGCTAATATCTTGAAGCCGAAAGATCTGAAACTGCATGGAATTTATTATTAAAACAGGCAATGAATTTTGAAAAATTTGCCGAAATCGAAATTGATTTTGATACGAGCACATCAGATGCAGCATCAGTTCTACCAAGACGATCAAAAAAATCTCATCATTTTTGAAAGATTATTTATCAAGCACAAGCAGCACTATGGGAAAAAGAGATGTAACAGGCCAAACACTTAGCTTTTTTGAAAAAAATGTAAAGATTATATTATAGCATTTTGGATAGATTTGTAGCTGAGTTTTATTGGCCTTTTGCATAAAATAGGTCGTTTTTAATGCTATTGAACAATTCAAGCTTTTGACCATCATAACTGTAAGCAATTTTTAGATGTGGAAAAATGCGAAACTCTTGCCAATTTATGATGAAGTAGTTTTCGATCACAAATACATAAGCTGCAAAATCGTTTCATGGAACCTGTCGTCAGTCTGAAGGAAAGTTTTTGGATCTTGCTGAGTTAAATCACAACTAGAGCAATTTCCATGTGCTTATTCAGAAGTTCTAAAATTATTAAAAATTGTGCTGACATTACCTGTTAGCATTGCAGCAAATGAACAATTTTGTTCAGTTTTAAAACATGTGAAGACTTATCTAAGTAGTATCAGTAGTAGAAAATTTGTAAGGCGCACTGTAGTGTTATGAAACTTCAGAGGTGCCGGGAACGGCTCGTGCATATGGGATTACATAGTTTCCTGCCACCCACACATGTATCCGAAATCGGAATATGCCGAACTCTATTACACCCCAGTCGTGAAACTGGTACTCATTTATCGACCAGTGAAGAATGAAAGGCTGAGTTGGCTTGAACAGTGTGAGTTGATTTCTAGTTAAATGAAACTACGTGCCCGAACCTGGAATCGAACCCGGAATTGAACCGATCAACGTGTGGCGACGAGAGACTTAATATTTCATTACTGATGGCAGTGGAACATGACTTAGAAAAAACATTTGATCTTGATGATTTAGTGAACAATTTTGCCAAAATTAAGGAACATCGATACCCTTTGTTACATTCATAATTTAAAAGTTTTTTTGTCTGCGTTCAATATTAAATAAAAGTTAATACTTTTGTATACTGTTTTTTTAATTAATATATGTCTTACATGAAAATGCAACATGCTAGTGTATATTGGCATGTTCATTTTAGTTTTTTTTTTTTTTTTTTTTTTTTTTTTATAATAGTTTATAGTCCTTTACACCAGGTGTTTTAAGACTGAACATTTTAGTTTGAAGATTCTCTAGGTTAAATTTAAAAAATCTTCGCCCCCCTCAAGATTTTGCTGAATCCACGCCTCTGCCGCGTTGTCACTACGAGCCATATATATAGAATAGATATATCGGCCCGCCTGTTGTTTAGGAAGGCTTTTAGCGAGGCAGCCTAGTAGACCGGAGATCCGAAATGAAGAACTGAGAGGTACAACGTATAGTAACTTAATCAAGTATTTTTTTAATAGAAAAAAAATTTTTTTATGTACAAAATAAATTTTTAACTTTATAAAAATTAACAAATTTTTTTTTTATAAAAATTTCAGTTGACATTGAATTTTATTTGCGTAGTCTCTAGTTCGATGGTCTATTTATGTCTATTTAACGTCGCCTGTGTTATTGGTAAATTAGAATTGTATATTTTTTATGTCGGATATCGCGTTAAATTAAAATAAAGCTCATATCAACTACTTTTAGCTATAAGAAATCGACGTTTCTGTTTCTTACAAACCGTAGTTTAGTCTCCGCTGTCGTACCAAAAATAGATTAATACAAATAATGAATATTCATGGATCCAAAAGACTCTACATCGTTTTTTCGGAGGCCATCTTGGCATCTCGCTCAAAACCTGCTCATCTCCGATATATCTATTCTATATATATGCTACGAGCTCCTGAACAGTGATGTTCAAGTTAACTGTAACACTAACTGAAATCGGAAAATAATAGAAAAATAATGGTCAGTTAAGTGTAATAGTAATAGTAACTGAAATACGGCGAATAACTCTAACTGTAATAGTAACTGAATAATAAATTCAGTTAAATAATACAAAAATAAATAATAACTAAAAAAAATTTAAAGTAATTTTTTTGTAAATAAATTATCTATTAGATTTATTTTTTATCTAAAGATAAAAATCAAGTTCTTTGGTGTTTAGTTAGTCGCGG
This sequence comes from Erpobdella octoculata, assembly GCA_963978895.1. Taxonomy (NCBI): domain Eukaryota; kingdom Metazoa; phylum Annelida; class Clitellata; order Hirudinida; family Erpobdellidae; genus Erpobdella; species Erpobdella octoculata. The sequence continues at coordinate 22,438,415 of OZ022241.1, forward strand.
GCTTTTGTTATATTATTGATAGTTTAGTGCTGTTGTAATCGTTCCGTGAAAAATGTTCACGAACAATAGTGGCAGAAAACAAGAAAGTAGTGTATGGAAATATTTTGATTATGAGCAATCAGTTGACAAGTCAACGTGCAAGATCGAAAAGTGCGGTAGCTTTTTAAAAGTTAAAAAGAAAAAATGCAACAAATTTGTTGAATCGCTTAAAAAGCAAGCACAATGGCATAGCTAATACTCTGATCTCAAAAGAAAAAGACAATGCCCATGTCTTATAGTTTATTCATTTATTTAACAGGTGTTAAGTTTTGGTTTTATACCAGCAAGTGCTGCATCTTCAACTTCTGATGAATTGTGCCAACCACTATTAAAAAGATTTAAGAGGCTTGCCCAAGAAATTGAAGCTTCCAGTTCTCCGAGCATGCTCTGTTGAGGAATAACTTAATGCTAATCTTGGGGCTTCGAAGATATTAGCTGCTAATCAAACTCGACTAATTTTCTGGACAGCCTCAAAGACAGCGTATCCTCTAATAGCGGCCTTTGCTTAAGACCTTATCCCTGCACTTGCTTCAGAAGCTTATGAGGAGCGCGTCTTCTCGGTTTGCAGTGCAAGAAAAAGAAACAGGCTCTCCAAGAACTTAGAAACTCGTGTTTTTTTTAATGAACTTGAAGTTTTACCATTTTGAAAATAAATGACAAAAAAGTTTTACCATTTTTTTGGCTGTGTATAGAATCTACAGTTAACTGTAACTTTAACATAAAAATAAATAAGTGTAATAGTAACTGAAAAATGTTTTTAAAAAAATAACTGAAACTGAAAAATGTTGTAACTTTAACTGTAACTGTAACTGAAAAGTTGTAACTGAAATATCACAGCTCCTGAAGCTACTATTTTCGCTCGAGCAACAGCGTTCAACAGATACACTGTTAGTGAATTTTTCCAGAATCTTTGAGAGGTTCTTGAAAGACATAATTTTGGTCTGCAGAACCTGTACAATGTAGATGAAACTGGGCTCACGACGGTTCAAAAGCCTGTTAAATTTGTTGCCAGCAAAACAAGTTGGAAGGATGACATCACAGGAAAAAGGAACATTAATAACGGTATGCTGTGCTGTAAATGCAATTGGGAATTCCATACCACCTTTGTTTATTTTTCCGCGTGTTCACTTCAAAGAATTCATGTTAAGAGATGGTCCTCCGGGTTGTGTGGGATTTGCGAATCCATCTGGTTGGATGAGTTCTGATATTTTTGTAGAATGGTTAAATCATTTCATAAAATATTCACAAGCTACAATTGACTCACCTACCTTACTGTTATTGGATAACCATGAAAGCCATATTTCAGTTGCAGCCTTAGATATTGCTAAATCAGACGGAATTACCATGCTCAGTTTTCCACCTCACTGCAGCCATAAGTTGCAGCTTTGGACAGAACAGTGTATGGACCTCTGAAAAGATATTATAATTTAGCTTGCGACAACTGGATGGTCAATAACCCAAGACCAATGACAATATATGACATTGTTCCAATTGTTCGGGGAGCGTATGCTAAAGCTTTTACGCAATCCAATATACAGTCTGGATTCCGAGTCGCTGGCATTCAACCTTACAATCCCGACATTTTTACTGATGATGATTATTTAGCAGCATCAGTTACAGATCGTCCGACACCTGCCACAGGAATGGAATGGAATGCTGCCTATACAGTAACTGCCACACCCAACAATGTGGAGCCACCACCAATAGTTTTAGTCAGCGATGCAGAACCAGATCCAATGATTGCATATCCACAAGTTTGTACACAAATTTGTATTATTTATTTTATAATTGTTTAAAAAATAATTCCCTGCTGCTTAAAATCAACTTTTTTTTATACAATTTAGCTACTGTCCATCAGCAAATCTACTATAGATTTTTTTTTAAATAGATTAAATTTTGTTTTTACAGATTGATGTTAACATGGATCACTTTGAGACTCCTAGAGCAAGACTATCTAATTTTCCAGTATCACCAGGAAGTGTTGAAGCCGTTTCCAAAGGCTGCAGCCCGTAAGAAGCAATTTAGGAATCGGCAACAGAAAACGAGAATTTTAACTGATACTCCAGTTAAAAATGACATTTGTCGTGCAAAAGAAAAAAGTGTGAATAATAAAAAAATCTAACATCCGATGCACCAACAACAAAATCAAAAATGCATAAAACAAGACCAGTGTCAATTTTAAATTTCAGCGATTCTGATGACGATTTCAAAGAATATAAACGCCGAATGAATAAAAATAAAACAAAAAAAGCTTCAATTGCTGATGCATCTGTGGAAAAATTGGAGTTTCTTCCAAAGCTTCAAATTAATGAGAGTAATTATGACACAAGCAATGTCCAACCTCAGTTAACTGCAGAAGAAAGCCCTGTTTTGGATTACGACTGTTCATTGTTAAAAACTAATGAATATGTTGTAGTTAGATTCAAAACAAAAAAGAAAATTATTCACCACATCGGACAAATATATTCAGAAGATGGTGAATTATTAATAAAGTTTCTAAAAGAAGAGAGGACATCATCATTTAATTTCATTTGTGCAAATGATGACTTATTCCAATTTGAAAAGGATGATATTGTTTGTAAACTTCCAGACCCAATTCATCATGGCGGGACTGCTCGAGCCAGTCGTCACTTGGTCTTTGCAGTAGATTTATCCATTTTCCTAACATGTGTTGAATTTATATAACTTTAATGATTATTATTATTAATAAAAGCTATTATACCTGTTTTCATGTGTTTTTTGAGAGAACTGGATGTGGGATCGTACTGAATTTTACCTAGGATCAATGTGCCCCATGGGGGGGATCATAGTGCCCCATATGCGGGGCACTTTTTTAAGGCTTGCACCAAAGTTCAATTAAAAAATAGTTCTCTTACATTATAAAATGTCAAACTTAATTGAATACATAGAAGAGATGTTCCTCTCTGTAATTAAAAAAAAAGTAGATTTTTTGAACGACTTGACTGTTATCGCCAAAAAACCTCAAAAGAGATCAAAAATCCCCCATCTCCCCTATCCAGCCAAGCTCGTGTGACGTAAGACTTTTGTGGTCCATATCAGTTTATTAGATAATGCATATATTAGATTCAATTTAATAAATTTTGTTTTATTATTGCTTATTTTTAAAATAAGTTCTGTAGTTGGAAATGTTTTGTGTTTGTAACTTAACCAAACTAGCTATTTAATTAATTAATTAATTTAGTTTTAAATAAATTAATTTGATACTTCACGTTTAATATAAAAAATTGAAAAAAATCTCTGGCGGCGCACTGAAGGCATTATGATAATGCTTGCACGATATTCTATACAATTGAGTTTGAATTTGTTTTCAAAATAGCTGGAGTTTAAGTCGCAGATTATGTCGGCGAACGAATTGGGTTAGAAAGTTATTTGCGTTTTGTTTAAATTAAAATAATTAAATGCTATTCGTTTGAAGGTTCTGTTATATGATTTTTTCGACGGTTGAGGTTATAAGATTGAATGAAAGAAAGTAAAATGAAAATGGCTACAGATTTGGGCTTTGTGTTCGACCTTTATTCTTTAGCTTATTTTGAAATTTAAACGGGCAATGTGCAAACATTCAGAAACATTTGATTGCTTTTGATAAAAAATTAACGTTTTTTGTGTTTGCAACGTATAGAGAAGATAATGCCTCCTAAAAAGTCAAAGGCGGCAAGAAAAACAGAAGAGAAAAAAGAGGACAAATTTTGTAATCAAGAAGGTGAAGATATTGAGAAAAGTCAGGAATTTGAATCTGAGAAAAACATTTTCAATGAAGAACTCATTGTTGAAGGGAAGCGCAAGAGAAATAGTCCACTTACTGAACAAATTGCAAAGGATTGGTTAGGGTATTCTTTATTGATAATTAATAGATGACATTTTATTAATAATTTTGGCATTAGTCCAGTAGTACTAGTACCAGCAGTTTGTTACATATGGCCACACCAAAGACTTAATAAATAGATAAAATCTATATATGTGTGTGACATATTTGATCGATATATATATAGATAAACGCACTGGCTACGGATCCGGCAGTGCCGGACCTATAACTATTATTTTTCGGGGTCCGTCAATTGATAAAAAAATAAAAATGAATGTAAATTTTATTTTTTGATTTACATTTTCGATAACATTAGTCATAGATACAATTATCTATGGTTATTTTGATCAGTGACGGACCCCTAATTAATTTTTTTCGGGATACGTCAGTGACGGACCGATAACTATTATTTTTTGGGGTCCGTCAGTGACATACATTTTTCTATGGTATTGGGATGAAATAAAATACAAGACAACAAAAATAGTCTGATACAAATTTATTAAAGTAAAAAAATATCGAAAATTGTTTATATCAGTCAAACTGAGCCATCCCCCTTTCCGCTGTTAGCTCAGCTAAATGTTTGAGTTGCCGATCTGCACGCTGAAACTTTTCCACATTTGACAATGGTCCATTACTTATAACAGTTATAACACCCACTCCCAGATGACTGCCTTTTTTGTTTGAGCCCTGAAAAATTCGATGTGATAGCTGAACTTGCTGTTTTAGCTATCTATCACCAATTCCAATAAGAGAGAAATTTTTTTGCTCTTCTACATGCAAATATGTGTTTGCATGTAGAAGAACACGTGTTTCCATTTCCCCCCCAATATTTCCTTTAACAGTTTCCGATTCAACTTGCACCTCAAAGATTCTTGATTTCATTAGTTGGGTTTTCACAAATGAAGAAGGTGTAAGTAAAGTATCTCCATGTACTGGTTCTCGATACTGCAAGTTGGTTTACTTAAATATGTTTTCATATGTTGTAATTCTGTTCTCTAATTCTGTGTAGGAACTGAAACTATCATCCACTCTTAACGACATTGTTTGTTTATGATTTAAAAATATTTTTTAGAATATTTCAGCTGCCAGTGTACTTCGATAACGTAGATAAATAAACCGTGTTTTATTATGGCAACGCACTGGCTACGGATCCAAATTTTGTTTTTAATATTAATTTTAATTTAAATATAATTAATAATAATATAAATTAATTTAAATTAAAAAAATAAAATTTACGTTTATTTTTATTTTTTTTATCAATTGACGGATCCCGAAAAGTAATAGTTATAGGTCCGGCACTGCCGGATCCGTAGCCAGTGCGATAGATAAAACATGTATCCCTGATAACGATTTCTATGGTAGCATAGCCTTGTCTGCTTGACGACATAAAATTAATTAAATAAATAATTAAAATAAATAAAAGAAAGATGTGAGTTCTCTCTATATCTGTTATGTTGGTGACGGGTGTATTACCGTGTGAATTTAGCTTAAACGGCTTATAAATTTACTCAAAGCGAAATTAATTCACCTGTTTATAAATTTTGAAACTAAAATAATTTAATCGAAATAAAGATCAAATCATTAATCACATGAAAAATGATTGAATATAAAATTGAAATGAACGAAAATCTTAAAAAATTCCCATTATTTTTATTGAACGACGCCATTGGTTTCAAAGGTGACACCATAGCCGTTCTCAATCAATAGAAAACCGCAGCTCAACCAATCAGCGTGCCTCATACAGTTTTCAGCATAACACCTTTTCTTTTCTTCGTTTCGCCATTTTATTCTCAATAGCCATTTTTATTCTCGAAGTTGTAGATTTTGTAAAATAAAAAAAACAGTAAAAATAAGTGGTGAAACTAAAATAATTTAATCGAAATAAAGATAATAAAATAAAAATAAAGTTAGTCTAGAAGTTTGTTAAAAATCGATTGAAAATTCATGCGATTGCAGGGCCATCTAACAGCGTGACAGAATCAGTGAGTGAGTGAGTGAGTGACGAGGGCTACTATATTATAGATGAGCCTATCTTTTAAGATGACTTGCAGTCCAGAAAACACGGAGGTGTATGTTAATTGCCTAGGATACTATACATGGCAGACAATCATAATAACTAGATTAAAGAATTAGTTAAATGAAAAGAACAATTAGAATTATTTTTTCAAGTATTTGAACAACCTCTAGCACTGTAATAGATGAGATGTTAAAGCAGATCTATACTGTAACGTCGGTTGTCTGATGAAAAAATTCTTCAACAGGAGCCGACGTTCAGGTTCATATTTCTTTGTAGACACCACAAGTTCGGAGGTACCCACAAACTTTATTAGCGCCCGAGGTCCAACACACAGAGAAATCAATTCACAACAACTTCTTAGCACAAAGCCAGGCACGAAGCATGAAACAACAATTTATTAGCACGAAGCACCAAACAATAATTATTAAAAGTAAGTCAGTCTTATCGTCACATAGCACAGAAAAATAAAAGATTAAAAAAATAATAGTTATTTAATTTAATGTCCAAGATAACAATATATAAAACATATTTAATTCAATGTAAAGATAAAAAAATATAAATAACTAATTACGAATCAATGAAAAATTGTAACAACCGTTACACCTCCCTACCCAAAAAGAGTGTAGTTAGGGGTGGAATGCAATGTTATCAACACCCGTAACCAGTGTTGTTCGGTAACGAAGTAAAAGTAACGCGTTACTTTACTTAAGTACATCAGACGTACTTTTTGCCTGTAACGGAGTACAGATTATTTTCAGTACTTTTTACTTGTAACGAAGTAATATTTTCGAACTTACTTTTACTTCGTTACTTTTCCAGGACAAACCGTTACAAAGTACTGTAAAAAATTAATAAAACGACATAAAGTCTAAATCGATGTTGTATTAATTATCTATGATTATTAACGTATGCATTTTCGAACCCCATTTTACTTTTATGTTAGTAGTTAGTAGTATTGAAGCTTGTGGGTGGAGCTAAGATTTTCGCGGTCATACTTGTTTTGGTGTACAATAGATTGTTCGAGATTACCTACTATGGAATCTTCCAAAGGAGCTAACGTGAGCAGTGGTGGCGATGATAGGCGTTTAACAACAATGAACTTAATAAAGAACGCCCATGGCCATATTTAGTTAAAATGTTCAGATTTCAATCGATGGAACCTAAAACGTTCAGATTCACATCCTTGCTGGGCAAACCTAAAGTAAAGTAATTTATGTCTTTAGCATTCCACAATTCTCCATCAAACTTGAAGAAACACGTGATACGCGTGCATCCAGCGCATGTATCGAAATACGAAAAATTGACAAAAAGGCACGTAAAAATAGAATTTTGTCATTAGTTTGCGTGTTACCAATTAGTAATTAGTTTATCAGTTTTATCAACGCAGTAGTGTTTGAAAGACTATGGAATTATAATAAAATAGAGTTAGATGATTGACGAATGACCATTACAAAAAGCGGCTTCAGTACTTTTACTTTTTACTTTAAAAGTAACTTTAAAGTGCTGTTACTTTTTACTTTTACTTAAGTACATTTTTTAGCAAATACTTTTACTTTTACTTAAGTAACTTTTTGAGGCGTTACTTGTACTTTTACTTAAGTACTGAAACAGTACTTTTTCCAACACTGCCCGTAACTCACGTTACATTAATGTACAGCTTTCTTGATCGTTGTGGAGGGAACCTCAGCGTCGTCGTCTTCTATGGACGTCCATCTCCGTTGTATGTCACTGAGTTTAACACTGGCAAAGGTAGTTGTTTAGAAGCCTTTAGAACTCCGCAGCGTGAGATTTCAGGTGGCCTCGTTGCTGTAAAATGTCGCTAACGTTTCTTTGACCTTGGTAGTTGCTGTTGTGGCTGGTCTGGAAGTTCCAAGCTGACGTGTCTTTTGTTACCTAATCGTATTGAGGTCGTAAGACATGGAATCGAACCAGTGTATGCTCGTCTTTTGTATGGATTAGAACGGTCATCTTCAATCAAAATCTGCTGGAACATGGTTGCATGAACTGTGTGATGGTTGTTTGCGTCATTTAAATTCAAAACGTGGTACAGCGGATCAGGAATAGTTCGATCGATGTTTCTGATGTCGAAATCAGAGTTTGTCTTTGCGTGAACTCTAAATTTGTTTCGCGGAGAATGTCTGGCATAGAGATGGGAATCGAACCGAACCCGAACTTAGTTGTTGACTGAACTGAACCCGAACTTTCTTTTGCTCGGAACGAACCGAACCCGAACGAACCCATGCTAAATTCATCGAACCGATTTTTTTAAATTTAAATTATGACTACGAAATATTCTTGAAATAAAAATTGTTGTTTTCTGTATTTAATATCGCTGTTATTGTTTGTCCTATGGAAGCCTATGCACAGCTCTGTTGTTATGTTTACTTTCTTTTTCGCGTAGCTTGAATTACCTATTTTGTTGTATTTTTATATAGAACAACTAGCGGGGTTACCCGGCGTTGCCCGGGGTTTTTAGAGGTTTTTCTAATGTTTGTCTCTCTCGCTCCCGTTCCCTTCTCCACTTTCCCGTTTTCGTAGCGTTCCCGGTCGCATTTCCGCTCTCGGTCGTTTTCCAGCTCCCGGTCGCTTTCCCGCTCAGAAGTTCTGTTATCGATTTTCTCTCTTGCTCGCGTTTCCTTCCAAGCTTGCTCTCCCGATTCCAGTCGCTTTCCGCGTTCCCGGTCGCTTTCCGCGTTCCCGGTCGCTTTCCGCGTTCCCGGTCGCTTTCCCGTTCCCGGTCGCTTTCCCGTTCCCGGTCGCTTTCCCGTTCTCGGTCGCTTTCCCGTTCCCGGTCGCTTTCCCGTTCCCGGTCGCTTTCCCGTTTCCGGTCGCTTTCCCGTTCCCGCTCACGCTTGCTCTCCCGTTCCCGGTCATGCTTGCTCTCCCATTCCCGGTCACGGTAGCTCTCCCGTTCCCGTTTCCGTTCCCGCTCATTTTCTCTTTTACATTCTTTCATAACTTCTGTTAGCCTATAAAACGCAAAATAGATTTGCTAAGACTATATATATATATATATGAATGTTTGTGGGTTAGTTTGTCTATTATAGAAACGGGAAAGCACCCGGAACGGACAGCGAGCGGGAACAGAAAAGCAAGCGTGAGCGGGAATGGGAGAGCAAACGTGAGCGGGAACGGGGCAGGGACGGGAAAACGACCGGGAGCGGGAAAGCGACCGGGAGCGGGAAAGCGACCGGGAGCGGGAAAGCGACCGGCAGTGGGAAAACGACCGAAAACGGAAAAGCTAACAGGAGTGGGAAAGCAGGTGGGAAAGGAAACGGGAGAGAAAGAGACAAACATTAGAAAAACCTCAAAAAACCTGGGCAACGCCGGGTATCTCCGCTAGTACATACATAAACACACACACAGACACACATACATGCACATACACATACATACATACACACATACATACGCACATACATATATATATATAGTTCCCGCTCGCTCACCCGCTCCGCTCCGCTCATTTTGTGACGGATTTCAAAAATTTTTTTTTTAGTTTTGATTTTCATTGACTCTCAAGGTTGTGTGAAAATTTCATTACGATCGGATGAATGGTGTAGCAATGCATAAAGGACATTAACATAAATACAAACATTCATTTTTATATATATAGATTAAATAATATGGCAAATACTACTAAGCTAGCAAAAGGTTTTAAATTGAGCAAGCAAGAGCTGGAAACGTTTGTTACATAAGGAAAGGGAAAGCTTAGTGTCAGCAACATGACTCTGAGTGAGCGAAGTGCTCGAATGAGTACAGAAATATTAGAAATGTAATTTTGTTAAAAATACAATATGGAACCTTAATTTTTTTTAAATGTCTTGAATTAATAAACTTTGACTTTTTTAATGCGATTATCATCGAATCTAGCTCGAGCCATAGCTATCCCGAACGGAATCCAAACTTTAACAACTACCGAACCCGAAATATAGCCACTGCTGAACCGAACCCGAACTCTTAAATTAGGGTTCGATTCCCATCTCTAGTCTGGCACCCTGCGAGGCACTGTTTGAACGAAGACCCTTGAGAGCTTCAATGTTTTCTAATTTGTTTTGTATCGCAGGAGAAAATTCGATTTGTTGGAGGTAAAGATTAAATTGATGGTTCCACGACAAAACGTTCACAGACAAAATGTTCAACGACAAAATGTTCCCGACAAAACGTTCACGACAAAACGTTCACGACACAACGTTCACGACAAAATGTTCACGACAAAATGAACACCGACAAAACGTTCACAGACAAAATGTTCAACGACATAATGTTCAACGACAAAATGTTCCCGACAAAACGTTCACGACAAAACGTTCACGGAAAATGTTCACGCACAAAATGTTTACAGACAAAATGTTCACAGACAAAATGCTCACAGACAAAATGTTCAACGACAAAACGTTCACGATAAAACGTTCACGACACAACGTTCACGACAAAATGTTCACACTGAAAAATAAAAATTTTGTTTTATTATGTCAAGATCGCTTGCAAACTAATTATTAAGTCATTTTTTGTTGATGTTTCTATTCACCATTTTATTTACCTAAGCAAAGTATATGTGCATGATGTCAGCATGAAACTAATATGTATTGGCAACATCAAATGATCTTCAATTAATAAATAATTGTATGGAGTTATAGCTATTTGGCTTATTTCTTTTTCATCCATATTTTGATCCTTTTTATCATCGTTCCATTTATTAACTAGTTAATGCCGGTTAATTTGCTTTTGGATACCCTAACTTTTTAGTTTTTAATTGCTAGAGATGTATTTTCAATTCTAGTTGAAAAACGCAAGTAGCTGCATGCTGCTTTACCCAAGTCACCGTTACGTTAATTAGCTAATTAAAGGAGGCTCTATTGCTCTTGGAAGCCGATAACTTCTTAATCGCTAGGCTACAACGATCAAGGCTTCTTTCTGTCGTTCACTTCATTAAAATTGAAACATCAAATGAATCTCAATTAATAACTAATTGCATTTCTTTTTCTTTTTAATCGGAGTTAATAAAGATTTCATATTTTGACCCTTTTAATCATCGTTCCATTTATTATCTAGTTAATGCGGGTTGGTTAATTTTCTCTTGGATACTCTTAACTTTTTAATCTTTAGAATACAGCCATCAAACCTTATTTACGTCGTTTGCTTAATTGAAATTGAAAATTCAAACGATCTCATAACCAATTGTATTTTCCTATTATAGCTATCTCATTTCATCTGTTTTTTTCCTTCTTGCTGAAACAGTTTACAGTCCTCCGATCCATACTCATCTTGTTGCCGTTTGAGTTAGTGGTATCAAAGAGGAAATTAACATTGCATTTACTATTGTTAACGTTTTATTTGCGCTCATTTTGTGAAACACAAAATATTTTATTATTTAAAACTAAACTAAATTTAAAAGTTGCAATCGTGAACATTTTGTCGTGAACGTTGTGTCGTGAACGTTTTGTCGTGAACATTTTGTCGTTGAACATTTTGTCTGTGAACATTTTGTCTGTGAACATTTTGTCTGTGAACATTTTGTCGTGAACGTTTTGTCGTGAACGTTGTGTCGTGAACGTTTTGTCGTGAACATTTTGTCGTTGAACATTTTGTCTGTGAACATTTTGTCTGTGAACATTTTGTCTGTGAACATTTTGTCGTGAACATTTTGTCGTGAACGTTTTGTCGGGAACATTTTGTCGTTGAACATTTTGTCTGTGAACGTTTTGTCGTGACACCTAAATTGATTGATCGACTCTTGAAATTGAGATGCAGATGAAAGAAGTCCGGAAGATGGTTGTGAGGATGATGATGAAGTATTAGAGGAAGGAAGAAGAGGGTGATGAGGTAAGTGTGACCTGTCCTGTATTTTACTGTCTTCATTTGTCAGCTGTTTTTGTATTTTATTCATGATCAAAGTTTCTCGATCAACTCTTGGCTGGATTTTGGTGCCTGGCGTAAGTGAATTTGATCCGCTGAAATCCGATTGCTCTGCATCGGCTTGACGTCCTGAATCGTTCCATTCGTATTGGCTGGCCCTGCAATGTTAACATTTGTTGGCGAGGTATCGTCGTCATTTTCTATACCTACGGGTGCTACGCAGAGTTCCAATGCTTGGATCTTTTTGACTACGTCGGGAGTTAAGAGAGCTTCTTACCGGAGGTTGTCTAATACTGCTAACCATTCTTTAAACACTGGGGCCATGCTAACATACTGGTCATCAGAAACATACAGTCGTATAGTGAGTTCAACCAAGGTAACCGGCTGTTCCATACCAACTATCGCTCCCCGCAACACACCTTGAAATTGTATGGGGCATTAATGGATATCAATTAAACTGGCCCTTACACAGCAACGGTTAGCTCCACTGTCGTTGAGGGCTCTTACTGGTGCAACATCACCGATTCTTACATTCATGAAATGGTTTTCAAACGAATCATTATTTATCTCAAAAGAATCTATGTGACATGTTAATACATACAGCTCTAACATTTTTATCAACCGTCGCCACCTTAGTGAGGTTTCGTGAGCATAACTGACTTACATGACCCACTTCTTGGCAATTAGGACATACCTTAGTTCCGTGACACTCGCGCGCCTCGTGAACTGTTTTGCGGCAGTTGTAACACTTTCGAAAGTTACCGCTCGCGCTAGATTTTGCGGGTTGATGAATAGGCGGTGCATATTTCTGGGGAGCCACAAATGCCTTATCCCGTTGTATGCCGGTCGGTTCCTCCTCGTCCCTAAATTGAGAATAAACTTTGGATGCTGTGTTATGTATTGTGTTTTTATGTAGCAGAATATAGTTGTCTGCGTGCTCCGCAACTTGCTTATGGCAATTATCGACTTCACCTGGACGATCGATGACATAATTTAAACAGTCCCGGGGAAGTATTTGCTTGATCTTATCCGCACATAAGATGCTTACTACTCGGTCATAACTGCCATATGCATCACAGCTATCTAAATAGTATGTGCAGAGGTTGTATATTCTGGTGGCAAACGTTGTGAATGATTAGTCGCGCATGCGTTGCGCGTTATCGAAGGCGTTTTTAAGCGTTGCGGGATGAATATCGTATTCCCGAAGGATCGCTTGTTTTAGGAAATGGTAATTATACCGCTGTTCTACGGGTAGACGATATAATAAATTATCCGTTCGCGCTGCCACTATATTTTTAATCATTTCCCCTTGGTCATATATATAGATCCCTTGGCAATGGCATTCATCTTCTAGATATTTAAAAAAACGCCGGTAACTCGACCTTTTCCGTAGTGAATTGCAATAATCCTGCCTTAGCCATGTAAACCTTGCGTTCGGAATTATTATGCACGCCAGAAATGGCGACGATGAGCCAAAGAAAGACTCTGTTGATGAGCCAAAGAAGGATTGGAAGAAACTGCATCAAACGGTCAAGAGACTTGACCATGTGGTTTGCGAATTGCGGTAAAAGCCACGAGTAAAGATCAAGTTATTTTGTGTTTGTGGCCGAGTCGCATTTCTCAAAAGCGACTATGCTGTTCGGGACAAACAGAAATAAGAAGGGGGTAATCATGTAAAATCGATGATTTTACGATCAGTTTCCCATTGATAGAGATTAATAGGATTTATTAAGCTTCATTAATTAATTATTTTCCAATAAACTGCAAAACCATTCTATTGAGCCCGGTATACGATTTGGTGATATCGTAACAATATGAACAACCGACTCGCAGAAAAAGCAAATATGATGCCGAACCTGCTCTTGCCAAACAGTCAACGTCAACTACACAATTAAACTGCTCATGTAATACATTTTTGAATGAATAACTTAAGCTGAAAAAAATTTAAATCCTCCAAAGTATTTTTTAATTTATTTGAACGTTGTTGAAAAACAGGATAAAATACACAGCAATTATTTTCTTTATAAATAGCTTAAAGACTTTTCTCAATAGATTAATTTTTCTTTTGTTTTATTTAAAAACTAATTTGGACAAGCGAACTCATTTAATTTAGCGCGCATCAAAACCAGGAAATGCCAATAGTTCGTCTCACGGCAAAAAATGACGTCTCTAAGGCAAAAAGGCGACGTCTCACGGCAACTAGGCGACGTCTCAAGGTGCATTGCTTTTACTTTTAAACGAACCGTCTAATGGCTAAAAACGGTGTCTCAAGGCAGGGTAGGATTATTATTATTATTATTATTAAACAGTTGATAACGCAACATATGTCAATCAATGAATTACTTGCGCAGTTTGCGTCAGCAGAATTGAATTTTTGAGCAAATTTTGTCTACTCTTTAAAGTTGAAATTACCAGTTATAAAGGGGGAGTTGCTTTAGGACAGAAACAACAACATTCATTCCTGTTATTATTGCTGTAAGAAACTTTACTTGCTGATTTTTAATTTATGAAACTTAACTGGCAAAGCCCTGCACAGACTATTTTTTTAGGTACGGCCGTTATATAGGCCGGGAGGGGTTAGTCACAGTTACTTTTTCAAAAACTCAAAAAATTGTTGTAACAATTTTCTTTCAAAAACTCAAAAAATTGTTGTAACAATTTTCTTTCAAAAAATAAAAAAATAGAAAATCTTGGGGCGGGGGGCAATTACCCCCGCAAATGACTCCTCTTTCTTCAAATATTTTAAATCATTACTTTTTTATATGACTTACCGATTGCTCTTTGTTGTTTTTATATGTATACTAGCGGGGCACCCGGCGTTGCCCGGGGTTTTTCTAATGTTTGTCTCTCGCTCCCGTTTCCTTCTCCGCTTTCTCGTTCCCGTCGCGTTCCCGGTCGCTTTTCCGCTCCCGGTCGCTTTTCCGCTCCCGGTCGCTTTCCCGCTCTCGGTCGCTTTCCCGCTCTCTGTCGCTTTCCCGCTCTCGGTCGCTTTCCCGCTCTCGGTCGTTTTCCAGCTCCCGGTCGCTTTCCCGCTCTATCTTTCGCTCTCAGTTGGCTTCCCGTTCCCGTTTTCGCTCATTTATGTATGTATGTATGTATGTATATATATATATATATATATATATATATATATAAATGAATGTTTGTATATATGTATGTATGTATGTTATATAGGTATGTTATTTATGCATTGCTACACCATTCATCCGATCGTAATGAAATTTTCACACAACCTTGAGAGTCAAGGGGAATCAAATATAGAGAAAAAAATTTTGAAATCCGTCACAAAAAATATATATATGTATGTGCGTATGTATGTGTGTATGTATGTATGTGTATGTGCATGTATGTGTGTCTGTGTGTGTGTTTATGTTTGTATGTATGTATGTATGTATGTATGTATGTATGTATGTATGTATGTATGTATGTGTTTTTTACAATATTTCGGCACTAATTGCTCATTCAAAGTATGTATGTGTATGTATGCTTCTTATCGACCGATACAACGAAGCGGTTGCACTACACATCCCATCTACAACAACTCCATTTGTCCGGAAAAAAGAACCTTGGGTAACACCCGAAGTTATAAAAGCAGCCAGAGTCAAGCGCCAGGTCTGGGCTAAATACATCGCATCGGGGCGCGACTCTACAGTTATTCTACGAGAATCTCATCGAGAGGCTTGCAAGCGTGTAGCTAAAACAGTCAAGTTGGCAATTCTCATGTATGAGGAACAACTAGTCAGCGCTTCCAAATCCAATACTTCTTCATTCACATGTCCGTAGCAAGCAGTTTGTCAAAGACGACATCAACTCTATTCAGACAGCCGACGGCACCATAACTGCGGACCGTGAAAAAATCTGTTCTTCACTCAATGACTATTTTCAATCTGTTTTTGCCATCGAACCTGAGGGTTACATGCCTGCTTTTACAGATCGCACCGAATCAATCTGCGATGTAAATGAAAGTTGTTTTACTGCAGCCATTCTTCAAAAAAGACTCCACAGCTTAGACAAAACTTAATCGATGGGTCTTGACGGTTTGCACCCACGCGTTCTCAGCAATTGCGCAGCTGCCTTTGCCACACCCCTGGCTCTCATCTACAAGCGCTCCTTCATGTCCGGAGTTATACCGGACACATGGAGAAAATCAAATGTTTCCCCTATCTTCAAAAAAGGCAGCAAGCTCAAGCCTTCTAACTACAGGCCTGTCTCTCTCACTCCTGTGCCCTGTAAAGTAATGGAAGGCATTCTACATGAACACATCATGCAGCACTGCGTCGTCAACGGCTTAATCAGCAAACATCAACATGGTTTTCTCAAGAAAAAAAGCTGCTTGACAAATCTACTTGAAACTCGCGACATACTCACTGAAGCTGTTCATTGCGGCTATGTGGCTGACGTAGTATATACAGATTTTGCCAAAGCATTCGACAGAGTACCTCACAAACGCCTACTGCATAAACTAAAAGCTTATGGCATCCGTGGTATGCTACTCACATGGATCGAAGCATGGCTGAAAGATAGGAAGCAGCGCGTTTTGATTGAAGGCTGCGAGTCCGAGTGGAAGAATGTGACAAGTGGCGTTCCTCAAGGCTCTGTTCTTGGTCCACTACTTTTTGTGTTATATATTAACGACTTACAGGACACTATCACACACCAAATCAAAATGTACGCAGACGACAGCAAAATCATCGGCATCATCAAGTCAGCTTCCGACATTTCATCTCTCCAGGCTGACATGACCGTGCAGTTGAGTGGTCATTCACTTGGTTAATGCACTTCAATGTCGAGAAATGCAAAATCATGCATGTCGGTCGCTCACACAGAATATCCCAGCAATACTCTATGAGACATATTGACGGCACGCGGCGACCACTCGAAGTCACAAAAATCGAACGTGATCTTGGTGTTCTCGTCTCAGATGATCTAAAGGTCCGAGCACAGGTCGAAAAAGCAGCGTCATCAGCCAATCATATGCTCAGCCGACTGAGAAAAGCTTTCCGCAGCCGCAGCCTCATACTGTGGCGTACACTTTACCTCTCCTACGTCCGCCCACATCTTGAATTTGCTGTTCAATCTTGGTCGCCTTATCAAAAGGGCGATATTAACCTTCTTGAGCAGGTCCAATGTCGGGCAACAAAAATCATTGCAACAATAAAACATCAGCCCTATGAACATCGTCTGCAACAGCTTGGGATCACAAGGCTACAAGACCGCCGTTCGAGAGGTGACCTGATCGAGCAGTTCAAAATCGCCCACAACATCGACGACGTCAGCTTTTCCGAGCAGCCGGCCACACGGCATACAACCTGCGTGGCCACAACTGCAAATTAGAGTGCCAATATGTCAGAGGTTGCGAAGAGCGATACAATTTTTTCACAAACCGGATTGTCGCTCCATGGAATGCGCTTACGCAATACACAATTGACGCCCCGACAGTAAACGCTTTCAAGGACCGCATCTCTTAGGAGTCGCGAGTCCTCCAGCTTCTGTCAGTATAGAGGAGCCTGATGTAGCTCCTCTTCATCAAAAATATAACTTTCAGACATTAATATTTTATGGCTTGATTCTATAGACGTTTTTTTTTTTTATATTTTTGGTTTTGATAATAAACAAATTCAAAATTCATGTATGTATGTATGTAGAATCGGATCTAGGGGGGTCAACTGAGAGCGAAAGAATGGGCGGGAAAGCGACAGGGAACGGATAACTACCGGGAGCGGGAGTGTGTATGTATCTATGTATGTATGTATGAATGTATATATGTATGTATGTAGAATAGGATCTAGGGGGGGGAAACTGAGAGCGAAAAAATGAGCGGGAAAGCGACAGGGAACGGATAACGACCGGGAGCGGGAGCGCAAGCGGGAAGGAAACGGGAGCGAAAAAGAAACGCATTAGGTAAACCTCTAAAAACCCCGGGCAACGCCGGGTGCCCCCGCTAGTTTGTTTAATAAAAGTTTTAAATCTCTTTTTAGTCTTATTACTAATAAAAAAAGAAATCGTTATTCTTCAAAACTTTTGTAAGAAGCTTGTTAATGCAGAATGGACTAAAAAGTTCAACGAAACTTGTCTAAAAGAAGATATTCCGAAATATGCCTTAAACAAATATATATATATATATATATATATATATATATATATATAGTTCCCGCTCACTCACCCACTCCGCTCTGCTCATTTTGTGACGGATTTCAATTTTTTTCCACTATATTTGATTCCCCTTGACTCTCAAGGTTGTGTGAAATTTTCATTACTATCGGATGAATGGTGTAGCAATGCATAAAGGACATACATACATACAAACATTCATTTATATATATATACTAGCGGGGTTACCCGGGGTTTTTTAGAGGTTTTTCTAATGTTTGTCTCTCTCGCTCCCGTTTCCTTCTCCACTTTCCCGTTTTCGTCGCGTTCCCGGTCGCTTTTCCGCTCTCGGTCGCTTTTCCAGCTCCCGATCGCTTTCCCGCTCAGAAGTTTTGTTATCGATTTTCTCTCTTGCTCGCGTTTCCTTCCGAGCTTGCTTTCCCGATTCCAGTCGCTTTCCGCGTTCCCGGTCGGTTTCCGCGTTCCCGGTCGCTTTCCGCGTTCCCGGTCGCTTTTCCGTTCCCGGTCGCTTTTCCGTTCCCGGTCGCTTTCCCGTTCCCGGTCGCTTTCCCGTTCCCGGTCGCTTTCCCGTTCCCGCTCACGCTTGCTCTCCCGTTCCCGGTCATGCTTGCTTTCCCATTCCCGGTCATGCGGGAACGGAAAAGCAAGCGTGAGCGGGAATGGGAGAGCAAACGTGAGCGGGAACGGGACAGCGACCGGGAACGGGAAAACGATATCAAAACACTAAAATAATCATTCCAATTCTATGTAACAAATTTGAAAAAATAAGTTTAACAAACAGACTAAACCAAAACATAAACATAAAATGATTATTACTATTACATTACTCATTATTCTCATTAATAATAATAGTCATCGATGTCAGCGAGTACGATTGCCTTGTAGTATCAGTAGTATGCAGAGGTCGACTAGTAGCCTAAGAGGGGCGTAGCTTTAGATATCTTCTTTGATCACTATTCTCAATGTGGCACTAAAAAAGCTATAGAGCAGAGACGAGCTGGTTTCATATATGTATATATATATATATATATATATATATATATATATATATATATATATATATATATATATATATATATATATATATATATATGTATCACAACTATATCCGTTCGCATTACATACATCGCCTAATCGTCTGGTTTTAAGTAAACACGTTTTACCATTATTCTAATTTCACTTCGTTCGTTTTTGAATATTCGCATTATTTTCTATTCAAGGGCTCTGATGATGGCTTTCGAGCCGAAACTGTGCAGTAAGCCCGTTATGGAAATCAATAAAGAATTTTATTCAAAAAACAAAATCGTTGTTCGCAGATTGGAGTCTTACGTTAAGAAAATAATAAACAAAAAATGGGCAGTTATTTTCAATAGAGCATGTATGAAAGAATATATATATATATAAATATATATATATATATATATATATATATATATATATATATATATATATATATATATATATATATATATTGAAATATGCTGCCATTTCCCAGACTAAAAATAGTAAATAATGGGGCTACAGGCTGTCAGGAAAACCGAATTTAAAGTGGGGATGATAATAGTTATAAACTTCTGTCAATAGGTAGATTAATTAATCAATGTTGATGAATCAATTGCAAATGTTCACAGTTGTGACAATCGTTAATTAAATATGTATGACTTTCGTTATTTATTGGAAAATATTTTTTTTTAAATCTCGGTATTTGTTTCGAGACTTTATACGAGAACCAAATTTAAGTCTCGCTATTTTATTTCGATACGAGACTTCTTCCGCAGGCTGTATCGTTTCAATGGCGATACGGGATCAACCGTATCGTTTTGAATTCTCGATTGATTTCGAGATAACGATTACGGGACGCAGATGCTTATTGTACTGTATCAAGTTTAACATAGCATTCAGCTCAAGCTTATCTAAATAAAATCGTTTGCAGGTTACAGAAGCACTTGATAGAAGCTGATGCACCTCTGGTTCTTTTCACTTCTGATATTTACAAGTGCTATGTGGAGACAAGCACTTCTAATGGTGGGGTTCCTCTTGTGGAAAGCGAGTTTGTCAAGGTGATAATTGTTTACTTGGTATTATTATGGCTCTTGAAACAATAGAGACAACCTTTAGCTTTTTGGCAACAACCTATGCAGATTTGTTTTTATGCACTGTTTTATCAGTTTTTACTCACCCATACATTGATATGATTAAATTAAATGCATCTCACTCAGTGACATTTTATATCATACTTTCAGTTAGATTTGCTTAAAAATCTGTTTTCAGTCAGATCAGCTTTCACTATGGACCACAAAAGTCGTGACATCACAAAATATACACTGGAGACAAACAAACCTTGTTTACAGTGCCGATACAGCTTTAAATGGCTTTCAAGTTGATATTAACTTAAGCAATGAGAAAAATTGTAAAAAAAATTTTAAAAATTATATTTTAGGCTCAATAAATAAAAGATACTATTATAAAACAATATTCTTAACAATTTCTAATTATTAAGATGTTTAAATATATCGCATAAGACAAATCAGGTGTATGGCTATAGATCTCAATTATTTGTTTGTCTCCAGTCAAGCTCGTCACGTCAGACTTTTGTGGTCCATTGAAGCTGTTTTCGAATACTGAATAAAAATGAAATCAAACAATTAATGTCATTAAGTTCTTGATTGTAAATGGCTTGCTTATCTTCGGAATAATTATGTGTTTCTTGTTAGTAAACTTGATATCAT
The DNA here is from genome assembly GCA_963978895.1 of Erpobdella octoculata. Lineage (NCBI taxonomy): Eukaryota > Metazoa > Annelida > Clitellata > Hirudinida > Erpobdellidae > Erpobdella > Erpobdella octoculata. The sequence continues at coordinate 22,458,993 of OZ022241.1, forward strand.
CACCATTTTTTTGTAAAACGTCCCTTTTCCACGCTAATATAGGGTTGGACGTTTTCTCCATATTAAGTCACAATCCACAAGTCACGATTTAGAGCAGTCTACTGCTTTAGGTCGAGCACATTTATATCTCTTTCCCACCAAGTTTTTTACTTCTACCTTTTCCTTTTATCTCTACAACATCCACATCTTTACATGCCGAAACCTAATCATTAGCTTTTTTTCTGTTCCAAATGTCTGAACCACCTTTGTCTCCCACACCCAGTGATATTTTAGTTTTAAAAACTGTTTTAGTTTTCATTGGAAGCGTTTTTATGTTGTTTAGTTATTATATAGTTTTGTTATTATTTTACTTTAGTTAAGTTTTTATTTAATTTGATTTAGCCCAACAAAAAACTAATTTTTATCTTGCCTTGAATTGAATATTCCAATTTGTATTCCAATATACAAATAAAGATTAACAGTCCAGATCAACAATATATCTTAGTTTACTTATAACCAAATATGCATATTCAAGAATTATTCCATCCTGTTGCATCAGCTAGCTGTCAACATCCTACACACTAAAAAATCTGCGCCACAAAGGCTTGCATGTAATTAGTTGAAAAACAGAAATGTTAAAGTATTGCTTCTAAAACCAGAAGTTAGTCGAAGAGGTACTGTAGTCATATGTAGATGAGATGTCATCTTTAACATATTGATTGAAATGGTTTTTAAGCGATACATGAACAACATCATGTTTGTTAGGCAAGCCGAACTGGCTGGTTAACTGGTTCTGCCAGGCCAGTTGAAATGAAATTTAATTTATATAGCACCTTCTACAGAGCTCAGCAGTCCTGCTCTTTTGCATGCCGCAGTGAGAGAAACGATTTTACCCTCTAAGTTTTTGGATAACATGAGGTGTACTAGGCAGCGAATGAGTCGAACTGTAAAGTATTCACATTCAAGTCTAACACTCTAACCTAGTACTGCTAAAAGCAAGGAAAATCCTTCAATGTTGAGTAGATTTTCAACAATTAGGTCTGACTTGATAAGGTTGGAGCTTGGATAAAAAAATGTTATTAATGAAGTAAATCAAGACAGTTCTAACAAATTCGACTTTTCTTGCTGTGATTCAAACTCACATGATTTTGTTTCATCTGAATCACGTCATTGAGTTTCGTTGTGGTAAGTTTGAAGATGAATTTTTAGTGTCCCTGTCCCACATGTATGCAGTACACTCCATATCGATGAAGTGCAACTTACATGTGGCTGCAGAATTCCTGTCATAGCAGATGGCTGCCAACATTTGGGCAGAGTGAATAAGCGTTGAATGCCTATTGCCTCAGGGAAATTAAATGGTCAAACGGTAAAGGTTTTACGAGGCACATGAAGTTCATCAGTGGTGGTACGTAGGTGCTTGGTAGAAGACTCGCAATTGACAGGAGTTATGTATGTTGATTGATGGTACGTTTTGCAGTTGCTCAGTAGCCGTAGTGAAGTTGGATTCTCCATATTTTAAAGGTACAGCAAGGGTCATCTGTATGAAAGAACCAATATACGATATAATTGCTGGAAACATAAAAGGAGCCAAGGTGTCGGTGCCAACAGAGTAATTCAAAATTAAGCTAAAGTTCCTAAACGTCAGAAAGCAGATTGTACCATATAACCAAGAATTCAAAACAGATACAAGGCGCAGCTGGTTTTATTCAAGAAAATCTCTAAGAGAAATGAGAGGGAGCCAACTGGAATAGGAACAATTTCAACCAAGATAGTTCTAACTCCTGTGAGAAGACAACGTTTAATTTTTCTGCCCACAAATGCGGATTGGTCATAGGTAGAGGTGGACAGATGATACGTAAAATATGCAGACACTCTGGTGCTCACTTGAAGTAGTGCTGCTTGCTCAGAAAAGACTTTTGAAAGTCAGGAAACCAGCCAAGAGATACAAGCTGCAATTCGACTCATTTTTGACAAGACCAAACATCAAAACCAGTGTGCAGTCTATTTCAGTGATCAGGAGCAGCAGCTCTTTTCCCAAGAACAGTCAAAATTCGTACAGAGGACAACATGCCCTCTCCTAGAGGTGTCAACCCACAGAAAGGGCCTGGCTTATTTCGGTACCCGTAATATGGAAGGCTGATATAAGCAGAACTTTCAGTTTTATGTGATCAAACAAACTTGCAATTTCAGGTTCTTCAGTTTCTTTTTCCTCGGGGTTATACTCTCAATCCCGAGTGTCCTTACAAGGATGCTGTCAGAAAGAAAAAGTCCCATAAGTCTATTCCAAAAGGTGTACAAGCGGATTCTCTTCAGTTGAAAATGAAAGACATTATTGTTGAGGCAATAACAAATCTTGGGAATCCAGTGAGTCTATATTTATTCAAAATGATAATAAAGCAGTTTAAGTAAACAGTTCTTTTTTATATATGTCTCTTGTACTTTGTAGATGATAGAAATTGAATTAGATAAGAATTATTTGTAAAATTGTTTACTTACTGTTTCAGAGGCGGGGTCTGTCTATGTCTACAATGCGCAACTATGTGGCTGGAAAATATCCTGCTCTAAGGCTTGACCAAAGGGAAGGTTTCTTCAAAAAAGCGGTCATTACTCAAGCCAGATTCCAGAAGATTGAATGTGTTAGTAAGATTGTTTAAAATAAAAATTTAAACTAATTCTTTCTTTAATTTATTCACCATGTTTGCTTATTTGTATATGTTAAGTAATATCACTTATTATTTATATTGTCTATGTGTCGAACAGTTCTGCTTCAGTTTTTTTGTTGCTCCTCTCTTACCATGTTGTTTTCTTAATGCATCTCCATGTACTATTAATCTAAGTAATAAATATACTGTAACAAAGGTCATGGGCCCAGATAATTCTTTGACAGAAGTTGGCTTTAATTGTTTTTTTTATTAATATCATTTGAAGTTTTTAAATTAAACTCTAGTGTCTAGTAGTCTAGTCTGTTTGTGCTTGCCATAAAGTTGATTCTACAACCATGTAGGACGGCGATAGACTTCTAAATGTTGAAAAGCTTTGTGAGGAAAATTGCACTATATGGAAGCTACAAATAATGACTTTTCTTCAAGCTCGTGAAATGTGGGCATTGTGAAGAGGAGAAGAGAAGTGAAGAATGGAAAATGGCAATAGATGATGATGATAATTAAAATAATACATTGCAAACTATAAATACTTGGAAATTAGTTCCACTTCCTAAAGGACTTAAACCAATTGTATATAGATGGGTGTTCAAAGTGAAGACTAAATCAGATGGAAGTATTGAATGATTTAAAGTTCGCTTGGTTGCTAAAGGTTGCTTATTAATGATGAAATGTTTCAGTAGTCTGGCAGCAACTAATATTCCCGTGGGATGCGAAATGATACAAATATGAGTGAGGTGTCAATCTCTTTGTGAGATATTCTATATTAAGAAAAATCATGGTGTAATTCTGAAATCCCTGGCAGTTTTTGGATATTCAAGATAAGATGGCTGTCAAATCATATTTGTTCAATTTCCTCAGGAACTATATGTCACAGCAATGCGTTTTTGGTGTCTAAGATATGGTTTTCGGAGTCAGAGAATCCAAAAAAAATATTTACAACACTGTCTGACAATCACGTGACCTCGATATTCAAGATGGCCACCAATTCGTAGATTTTTCATTTTTTCGGGAACCATACGTCATAGAAATGTGTTTTTGGTTTATTCAAAATGGCTATCAGGATCATAGAATCTAGAAAAATTATCTTAACATTGTTCATCAATCACGTGACCTTAATATTAAAGATGACGGCCAAGATAGTCACTGTTGTCATTTATGTTTAAACGTCATAATTTACGCGATTGAAATATATAAAATTATATTTATGTTCACCGTGGAAATACAATTTTAAATAAGACAATATCAATGAAATATTAAATATATTTCAGGGTCGATATTGCTGCTGAGCTGATATTAAAGTCCAAATTTTTAACAAGTACAAATGTTATCTAAATTTATCAATAGTCCCTGTGATAACAAGTTTATTATATTTTGCTAAACTGAGCGCTATTATCACTTTAAATGAATTATTTATTTACTAGTGGTTTTGCCCGTCCCAAGGACGGATGTTTTAAAATTACGATGAACTTTGGATACATTTTTTATATTAATATAACTTTAATCATTATTTTGTTATTTATTTATTCATGTATTTATTTATTTATTTATTTATTTATTTATCTATATATATATATAAATCTTGTGTCATAGTGTTTGACTTCAAACTCCTGAAACGGCTGAACCGATTTTTATGAAATTTTTTGTGTACTTTTGGTAGGTGTGAGGATAGGTTGTAGGTTGTAGGAATATTTTTTAAAATTATTTAAAAAAATTATAATGGAAAAACAAATGAGTGCAATTATGTCCTTTTCATAGGAAAATGCAACAGATAGAAATGCATATATATATATATATATATATATATATATATATATTGCGAATAAACTGTGGAATCAATTTATCTTTGAGACACGCTCCAAGAAACACAACTCGCCATTTGGCAGAAACAACTTTTCGAGCCAAATTCTCGACCTTTCGGCACAAAACTCTCTGTTCGAGACTACAATTAGCCAAAAACTTTTCCATTAAACTTTTATTGTCAGACCGACGGACCGTTTCAGCTATGTCAGCCATCCTCAGGGTCAAAAGTAAAACGAGAAAAGTAAACAAACAGAAAGAACCGAAATTATCAAAGAATTAGCACACTAACAAAAGAAAAAACGAAAAAACACTCTACCTATCAAATCAAAAGAATATAAAATTTATACTATTGGAAATCAATTTTTGCGCTTTCGCTGTGTTATATTAGAAGAGACAAGAATTTCCTCAGATACATTACAATGAGATTCGTCAGGAGCAGCCTCAACAGCCAAAGTATTTGTGTCAGAGGACGAGTCAGAGGTATCATCATTTATGTTATCCTCGTCGTTAGAAGGAAAACAGGGTAACCGATGCATATTGCTTTCTTTGACACCGAATAAGTGGAGAATCTGTGGAAATTTATCAAATTGTTTATTAATTGCGGGTCTCATTAATAAGATATAGAGAGCTCTTTTATAGGAAACAGATTTATATAAAAGAGTATCTTGAACTGTCTGATTAATTTGATTTTATTAATTTTAATTGATTTAAGGCCTAATTCATGTCGGAAACATTAAATTCATGTATTGTCATCCAGAATAAAGCTTTCCCGAAAGTTTTAGAGCTATAGGTGGTCGAAAAGTGGGAAAGCGACCGGGTGCGTGAGAGCAAGCGGGAAAGGAAACGGGAGCGTGAGAGAAAAACGATAGAAAAACCTCTAAAAAGCCCAGGCAAAGCCGGCCACTCAGCTAGTTTATTTATAACATTACAATGAAAAAATGTTCAAATGAAAAGAAAAAAAATAGTTTAAAATATTAATAATGTTTTATATTTTGAATTAATTTAAGCAAGGTAAATATTTTTTAATTTATTTAATTATATAAAAATATATAAGAAAATGTCTTTATATAATTATTTATCCATCCACAATTGCAACTTTCTTCAGAGTCTGTGGTTGAATTGAGGGATCTGTAAATGTTTCCACGGTCAAGTCATTATTACCTTCAAAACGGTCACTTGGTAGTTTTTCCAAAATTCCCATCAGAATTACTTAATTTAGAATATCTAACAAAGAGATTGACACCTAAAACATATTTGTATCATTTTGCATCCCACGGGACAATATTTTATAAGCATCTGCGTCCTGATATCGTTATCTCGAATTCAATCGAGATTTCAAAACGATACGGGAGATCCCGTATCGCCATTGAAACGATACAGCCTGCGGAAGAAGTCTCGTATCGATATAATTAGCGATACTTAAAATTTCATTCCCGATAAAAATCCCGAAAAAATATCGAGATTTTTTAAAAATATTTTCCAATAAATAACGAAAGTCATACATATTTAATTAACGATTGTCACAACTGTGAATATTTGCAATTGATTCATCAACATTGATTAATTAATCTACCTATTCACAGAAGTTTATAACTATTATCATCCCCACTTTAAATTCGGTTTTCCAGACAGCCTGTAGCCCCATTATTTACTATTTTTAGTCTGGGAACCGGCAGCAAAAAAGCCACGCTCCTCTTAGGCTGCTAGTCGACCTCTGCATACTACTGATACTACAAGCCCTACAAGGCAATCGTACTCGCTGACATCGATGACTATTATTATTAATGAGAATAATGAGTAATGTAATAGTAATAATCATTCTATGTTTATGTTTTGGTTTAGTCTGTTTGATAAACCTATTTTTTCAAATTTGTTACATAGAATTGGAATGATTATTTTAGTGTTTCGATATCCGTAATTGACCGTAATAGTAGCTCATCTAAGATATATCTTTATAATCTCGATGATATTCTTGGTTGTGTGTGAGTATGTGTGTGCCACCTGTAGTGTGCACGACAGTGCCGTAGCCCGTATCGTCTGCAGCTGGAATTCGAAACTTTCTCAGCTTCTTTCTTGCTATTGCTAACCGCATTCGCCATCGCCTATAAATAAACACGCTGGGTTTTTTTTTCACTTTCTTAATTCTTGCATAGAGGCACTTTCTCGTGTTTGTCATCATTATCATGCCGCGTCACTAAATAAAGTAAATAAATACTTTCTATCGGCGGTAGCGTTTTATTTAGAGTCTAAATTTAGACAAATAGATGTACCGAAACTAAACAAATGAAACTTATTTCAAGTTGTAAAAAAAAATTAAATTTGATAAATTTTTATAAATTTATAAATTTTTTAATATTTATATATTTTTTTTTAATGAATTTCTTTAATGTAGTTATTAATATTGTCTGTCGCGTATAGTTCATCATTCTATGTTATCTCTAGGCAAAATTTCCGCTTCAGTCGAGATCCCGAAATCGTATCGTATCGTATCGTTATTGTTCGAAGCGTCTCGTATCGTATCGTTTAATTCGGGGCAAATTTCAGAAATCGTATCGTATCGTATCGTTCCAAAAAAAATAACGGGACGCAAAAGCTTAATATATATATCTTTGCTATATAAGTTCATGTTCCTTTCTAATGTTTAGGAAATATGCAACCTGAATGAATACCATAAAAACGGTTCAGCGTTTCGGAGGCGTTCAATTTCAAACACTATGACACAAGATTTATATATATATATATATATATATATATATATATATGTGAGTAAGTATGTATGTATGTAAGTATGTAAGTCCTTTATGCATTGCTACACCATTCATCTGATCGTAATGCAATTTTCACACAAGCTTGAGAGGCAATCAGAGAAGGTTTTTGTGAAAAATTAAATCGGTCACAAAATGAGCGGAGCGTTAGAGCAAACGGAAACGGTAACTGCAGAATGAGCGGGAACAAAAAAGCAAACGAAAGTGAAAGAACGACTGGTAAAGGAAAGCAATCAGGAAGGAGAGAGCTAACGGGAACGGGAGAGCCAGCGGGGAAGGAAACGGGAGCAAGAGAGAAGAGCAATAGAAAAACTTTCTTGGGCATGGTACACACGATTGCTCTTCAAGATTGATTTTTTAAATTGTCATAATTTTGTACATTAAACTTTTATTAAAAAAACCAAAATAATTGATAAGGCAAAACTAAAACAACGTTTGCTGGGTCAGCTAGTATATATATATATATATATATATATATATATATATATATATATAAATATATATAAATATATATATCAATAGTATTATTACATTGCGTCGGAAAAGACAGTGATTCATAATTGGTTTTAAATAGTTCCGACTTTATCGGATTACAATATTTTTATATAGACTGATTTTAAAAAAATTTTAATTTTTTAGTTTTATAGTATATATTTTAATTATACATTTCGGTTCATTTTAAGTTATTTTATATACAAATTCTAGTATATTCGATTTAAAAAATTTTCCTGTCTTCGTAAATATTGGTATATATGTCTATGTTGTTTACATTTAAACAGTTGAGTACCGATGATGGCGAATGCCGAAACCGGCCGGTCTACTCGTTTAAATAAAGATTTTGAAAATGTTTGTACTGTTTTGAACATAAGAAAAGATTGGAGACAGCTGACGAATTTGATTCAAAAGTGTTGCAATAAGAAATGGGCCGTTATATTTAATAGAGCTTGCATTCGTGAAAATCTGATTCCTAGTTATTTAAAGAATATATATATATATATATATATATATATATATATACACCGTATTTTAGCTTATATAACGGCAGACGCCCTATGCGCGTTATACAGAGGTGCGCGTTATATGATGAATGACAGAAATAATGAAGTGCACACGGTTAATTGCACCGTAGAGTGCCCGGTATACGCTCGTGCGCACTGTGTTAATTCTTTTACGCAAAACGCAATTTCTGCGCAGTATACGGTGGTACTTGTTATGCAGGGTGCGCGTTATATGCGCTAAAATACGGTATATATATACTAGCTGATATATCAATTTATCTTAGAGCATCTCAAAGATAAATTGATTCCACAGTTTATTCGCAACAAATATATATATATTAGAGCTGTGAATCGATTACAATTTTTAATCGTTTAATCGCATGCGAATAATCCATTGCTGCGAAAATTAATCACGATTAATCGTAAAAATATGCATTATGTTCAATTTTCAAAAAATGTTCAAATCATATAGTAAATTTAAAAATATATATACTAGCTGATATATCAATTTATCTTAGAGCATGTCTCAAAGATAAATTGATTCCACAGTTTATTTGCAACAAATATATATATTTAGAATATATATATATATATATATATATATATATAAAAGAACATGTCCTGACTGATAATCGACGCCGAGCTCAAACGCCTCATCCTAGGAACGTGAAATTTGGAACTTATATTACTTTTATTGCATAAGCATCCACTAAGAAAGGATTTTTGAAAATTTTGCTCCTGAGGGGAAGAAACTGGAAAACAAACTTTTTTCTAAAACAATGTATATCTCGAAAACCAAAAATGAGGAGATTTTGAAATTTGGTATATGGATTCTTCTTGAAAAATAAAAAGATACGTGTTTCATCATTTTTTTAAAATTCGGTTTCCCGGACGTCAAATTTGGGTTGGAAATTTGGGTTATTTGGTTTTTAAAGTAGCTGCTACTCAAAAACTGTGAATGCTACGGGAGTAAAAATTAGTATTTAGTTTCTACTCCAAAAATAATGAAATACGTGTTTCAGCATTTTTTGAAAATTTGGTTTCCAGGACTTCAAATGTGGGGTGGAAAATAGGGTTATTTGGTTTTTAAAATTACTGCTACTCAACAACTGTAATTGCTACAGATGTAAAAATTAATACTTAGTATCTACTCAAAAAAAAAGATATACGTGTTTCACCATTTTTTAAAACTTTGGTTTCCATGACTTCAAATGTGGGGTCAAAATAAGGGTTATTTGATTTTAAAATAGCTGCTACTCAACAACTGCAAGCATTACAGATGTAAAACTTAGTATTTTGAGGTTTTGTGCCGGTTAAAAGTAGCTGAGTCCAGTTTATCACCGGTCGGGCCAAGCCGTTATTTTAGGGTTATTTAACGGCTCAGGTTAACCTTAAATCAAGGTGGTACGGGCAGAGGTTTTTCACTAAGCATATAGACATTTTAGTGATTTTAGGGTCTTCAGATGGGCCGGGCCAAACCAGAAGTCAAGGTGGGACGGGCCAAAGTTTTTCATCAAGTATATAGAATTTCTAGGCCTGTAAAAACGGGCCGAGCCCAAATTAGACGGGCCGTGCCGGGCCAGGAATTTTGGTTTTGAAACGGGCTGGGCCAAGTTGTCGACGGGCCGAGCCGACACCTATGGATGCACGGTTCAACTTCTCTAATTTCATGCGAGCGAAGCCGCTACGGGCACTGCTAGAATATATATATGTTTGTATGTATATGAATGTATGTATGTCCTTTATGCATTGCAACACCATTCATCCGATCGTAATGAAATTTTCACACAACCTTGTAAGTCAAGGGGAATCAAATCTAGAGAAAAAAATTTGAAATCCGTCACAAAATGAGCAAAGCGGAGCAGGTGAGCGAGCGAAAACTATATATATATATATATATATATATATATATATATATGCGTGATTGCAATTGAAATTAATTTTGTGTAATTTTTATATTTTAAAACCATAAGAAGTTAATTTTAGTTATGATAGTTTAGTTTAAGTTGTCCTGTAATTCACGATATATTCCATAATATCTGTATAATTTTATGTCTGTTTAATTTTACTTTGAAACGTCTATTTATGTATAAAACGTAATAATAAGAATAATATTATTCATTAAATTTGAAGACAGTTTATTTTAGTTATAATAGTTTATTTTAATTGTTCCGTAATTCATAGTACATTCCATAATATCTGTATACTTTTATGTCTCTCTAAGTTAACTTTTAAACGTGTATTTACTTTTCTATATCATGTTTACATTTTACATTTTAAAATTAAGCCTTGATGATGACAAGTTAATGTTAACTATATAAATATATAACCATGAACAAGGATATTAGTCTTTATTTACGTAAAAAACGAAAACTGGAAAGTCTTTCTAAAAAAGTGTTAAACGGCGAATACAAATGTATTTTTCACAGAGCGTGTATTAGTGAAATATATATATATATATATATATATATATATATATATATATATATATATATATATATATATATATATATATATATATATATATATATATATATATATATATATATATATATATATATATATATATATATATATATATTTCTAAACATGCTCTATTAAATACAACTCTACAAAAGTTAAAAAGTAAATTAGAAGTTCAAAATAAAAAGTAGAAAGTATAATGTATAAAATATTTAAACATAATTATATTAATGAAGCTTAAAAGTAAGATATATTTTCCAAGATAAAAATAAAGTTATTATAGCTAGTATGTGGTGTTATCTACGTCTAACAGTAACATTTAATGCGAGGTGAGAAAATGAAATCATATCGACGGGTACGGGGACATCATCGCAATCATTCAAACTTTCATTGTTTACGTTCGTACCATATTTTTCTTTATCTACTCCTGTACCCAAGGAGCCGGCAGCACGCATCTGGTGGGGAGGGCTGCATGAAACATACGAGTCTACCGAGTCAGACCCGCATACAGATAGGTTAGTGGTGTCTTGAACAAAACTATCGTTGAGTTGAACAAGAGGAGGTTCAAGACGTTAAACATGTGGAAGAACGTTGGGTGGATCGAGAGTCCGGTCATTAGACCGATCAAGAGTTTGATCACTTGTTTGGCAGATCCGATGGTCAACAGGTATTTCTCTCTGCGCATCCAACGACAGACGATCGGGTTGACATGCACATACATGATCAATCGTGTGTTCGATCAGTCCACTAACAGAAATCTGGTTATCGGGCAGAAATGCACATGATGACGGATGAACTATAGGCTCTTCAGTTCTATAGCCAGGCAAAACAAAAAGTTCATCGTCAACATTTTTGTGCACACCATTTTCAAAATTTCTGTCCTCTTTGTTCTCTCTGTTAGCCATGTCGTTAAGCATGTCATCAACACGCCTGTGTACGCCTTCAACACTTCCATCTTCTCAATTTCTGCCACTGGCAACTTCCTTGAGTGTGACGCCAACGTTTGTGTGTGGAGCGTCAAATGTAATTTTATTTGAAGATACGACGTTGTCATCTGGAGCAATGGTGGCTTTAAAAATCTTGTTGTTGCCTGCTGTTCGTACACGACCATCACAAATCCGCCCAACAAGTAATTTTGACACATTGACATCTACAGCAGCCCCGTAGAGGTGAAGGGTGTGATCGAATCTTTTATCTTGAATATTCATTGGAGGTTTGCATTGGATGATAAGTAGTGCCTCTTTGATTTTAAGTCTTTGTGAATCAGACTCAAAACTAAGTATTTCGGTGTTATCTTGCAACAGTTGACGAGAAGGTTTAATTTTATGATGTTCCAAGAAATGTGAGTATATGTTACCCCCTTGTGCGTGCATAGTTAATCGTCTAACAAGTGTTGTGCAAGTATGTCCGATGTAAAACTGTGGCACCAGATGGTGATGAGGACAGGAAAACTTGTATACAACGTTAGCTCTCCGTATACGTGTTTTATCTTGGGCAAGGTTATTAGTGATGACTAATACTTTCTACTTTTTATTTTGAACTTCTAACTTACTTTTTAACTTTTGTACAACTTTGTCTTTTTATATGTTTATCAAGATTTATCTCTCTCTCCTTTACCTTTAAAATAAATTAACCTATTAATTTAATATGTACGTAGTTTTATATATTTATTACTTCTCTTTTTCAACCATTTCAATATCCTGTATAAATTGTATCTCAATTTTTAAATTACTAAAATTGAGTCTTTGTTTTTACACATCACTATTCATTTTAGTTTGTTTATAATCGCCCTGATGATGACAAAATGTTGAAACTGACCAGTTGGCGATTTAAATAAAACATGAACATTAATAGTCGTAGTCTTTTTGTAGTTAAAAAACGCAGCCTAGAAGTGTTTTGCAAAAAATTCGACAACCTAAAATGTAGAGTTGTATTTAATAGAGCATGTTTAGAAGAAAATTTAATTCCTCGCTATGTGAAAAATATATATATATATAAATAAATGTTTGTATGTATGTATGTATGTATGTATGTATGTATGTATGTATGTATGTATGTATGTATGTATGTATGTCACCATTCATCCGATCGTAATAAAATTTTCACACAACCTTGAGAGTCAAAGGGAGAAAAAAACTTAAAGAAAAAATTGAAATAGGTCACAAAATGAGCGAAGCGGGAATATATATATATATATATATATATATATATATATATATATATATATATATATATATATATTATCAGTTTAAACAAGTAAATTAAAAACGAATTTTTAAAACCCAATGCTTTTATATGTAATTAAAACACAAATTTTGCAATCAATTTTTTCTGATAATTATAATTATTTAATTATAATTATTTATAATTTTATAATAATTTATAATTTATATTATTTATAATAATTTATAATTTATAATAATTATAATTATTCTTCCCATATAAAAATGAAATTAATTAAAATTAACTAAATTAATTGACTTATTGTAAAACTAATAATTGAATATTGCATTGTCTTCTATTTTGAGCATGTATGCAAAATTTGAAAAAAATCTATCATCAGGAAGTGACTCAAAAATTGATTGCAAGATTTGAAACAGACAAAGAAACAGACAAACAGAGATGACAAGTAGATAAAAGCATTTGTAAAAAATGAATGGAGTTGTTAAAATTTAGCAATCAACAAGCAATAACTTGCAGCAACTGTGTGAATATCTTTGTTATTGAAGTCCTCTTGGATAAACAATATTTTTTGTTTTTCCGTCTGGTGCGTACACAAATAAATCAGAAGGTTTTCCCACGCGTGAGCAGGCCACATACAAATGTTCATGTGAGAAGCACGCATTCTCTAAATTTAGTCCACACACTTGTAGTGATTGTCCCTGTACTTTGTTGATGGTCATAGCAAAAGCAAGTCGCGCCGGGAACTGAAGACGTTTGATCTCGAATGGCATATCAGTTGGAATCATAGGGATGCGTGGCAACAGTACATCTTCACCTTTAAATTTTCCGTTTAAAATGGTAGCTTGGATTATATTGCTCATTATTATTTTCACTGAAAGCCTGGTACCGTTGCAAAGTCGAGGTGGATTTATGTTTCGGAAAAGAATAATAAGCGTGCCAATTTTCTTTGAATACCAAACTCATTCTCTTAATTCTCTTGAAAAAAATGTGTGTATATATATATATTTTAGGCAAACTCGATTGAAAAAAGTGGCGCACTTGGCTGAATCGATTTTATTTTTAATTTTTTCCAATACTCTAAATCGGTTTAAAAATAATTTATTACCAAACACAAACTCCATAATCTTATAGGCTAATAGATCTATTTCGGCAATTTTTTGCCATCATCAGGGCCGTTTAACTTTTTAAAATAAAATGCAGTGACTAAATGGTAAAAGATACAACTAATTGAAAGGAATTAAAATACAATTTAAATAAAATTTAAATTCATTATATACAAATGTAACAACATAAAAAATATTTAAATTAAAATAATTATAATAATAACAGTAATAACTAAATAATTAAGATCAGTTAGTAAAGCCTTTAACAACGGAATTACAGTCAACTTCAAGGACGTGACTGGAAGAAGAATCACATACATTATCTATAACCTTTGAAACACAAACGTCTGGTACAAAACATTCATTCAACGAAGAAATACCTGAAGAAACATTGGCACTATTAACATGCATATTTTTAACCCGTTTTAGACCATCGTACGTTTTACGAACACACTTATTTTTGGCGTTGCATAAAATTAAGCTGAAATTTTTTTTCTGTTAAAAGTTTTTTGTTATGTTAAGAAAGCTTCAATACACTGTATAAAATTTTTTAAATAATTTTTTTATTCGTATTAAGTAGTTTAATCTGGGTTAGAATATGAGCATTTTCAAGGTTTTCGACCGATATTACTTTAAAAATTTATTATGCTAATTTCATGAGAGTTATCATAACAAAAGTTTGAAATATCGAAAGAGGATGTACTCAAAAGTAAACAGCAACGTTAATTAAATTTTATTGTGTTTACACTAACCCACAATCTGAACATGTATGAGTCATGCTCGTTCTACGATCGTTGGGCGTATAGAGTATTTTATGCGAACAATTCGAAACTAGTTCATTCAGCTTATAGTTGTGCAGTGGTTGAATTGGTGATAGTGTTTTTTTGCAAATTTCATTTTTCGAATGAAATGTTTGTATAGTTTAAAAATGAAAGACGTTAAAAAGAATGTTTTTTCACGTTGAAAGAAGCTATGGAACTAATTCTTGATGATGATGATAGCATTGAGGTTGACATACTTGTCATTCTTCCGCCCGGCGCATCATAACACGTGACTGATGAATAAGCAAATAAAGAAGAAATGTTATTCTTTGTAATATATCCGGGAAGGTAGAAGTTGATTATACTAATGATGGGATGAGACTAGACTGTGTCGGTTCTTTGGGTGAAGAAATGTAGGTCGCAAATACGGTCAGTTCAATGCCGCGGCAACCAAAACGCCAAAAACGATTGAAATGCACTTCGACCAAAAAGAGTAATTTGAATAGCCACTTTTAAAACAGTCTATATATAACGAGTTTGAAACACCACAATGGTGCTTTGCTTGATAAACCCCATATAGGCTGTTTAGGTTGTTTTATACCGATGAAATGATTCATGCACGGTTGAAGAAACAAAACGATAGGGAAGATTCAGCAACCACGATCTGGAAAAGGTGAAAACAGTAGGTCGCTACAAGCTGGAAAATTATGGCAAAACACTGTACATGTGGGCCAAGTGCGGCAAACGACTTCATCGGAATTGTTTTGGTGCTTTCCGCACACTCCGGTTCTGAAACGACTATCATGAACTGCTTGACTGATTTATTGAATGTTAAATTTTTGGATTTTATTGAACTGTGTTACTGATAAAGTCAGAAATGTGTTTTTAGCTTTTCTGTTTATAGCCTAAAATTTATATTATAATTGTTTGCGTTGAGAACAAAAAAAAATTGACTTTTAAACATTTTGTCGTTTTCAGTAGTGTATACGACCACCGTTCGAAAAACGAGCATAGTGAATTTTCAAAGTTTTCTTTCAAATAAAAAATAATTAAAAATAAATCTGTTAAAACATAAGCAAGTAACTTAGAAATAACAAAAAAAAATAATAGAAATCTAATTAATAAAGTTTTGGACCTAAACGGGTTAACAGAAGTTGTAGATGAGTTAAAACATTTATTATTATTATTATTAGTTTTAATGCTATTTAGAGAACCAAAAAGTTTAAGAGTTAAATCAAAAGAATACCATTGTTTATTAATTAAAGGCTTACATTAATTAATAGCTAAAGCTTCTTTTAATTTTAACTTAATGGGTTGATTTTCTTTCATTAGTATACTGGTGTTATCAATTAGAAATTTATGTGATGGTTTGATTGAATGTTGTGTTGACATATGTTGGTATATGGCACCACTTTGACAATGCATAGTCAATCTACGAGACAGAGTAGTTCTAGTATGACCAATGTAATTTTCCACCTGACCATGTGGAAACGGACACGAAAATTGGTACACTAGGTTGGTTTGTGCTACAGGGCTAGAAACATTATTTATACTATTTTTAATTAAAAGATTATGAGTTTTTCCATTGTTATAATAGATGTGTAACCTGAGTGTATTATCTTTATTTACAACCTTAATATTATCATACACAATGTTTTTCAACACTTTTTCATCTATTTTATAATTATTAGACATCTGATTAGCATAATATAATGGAATTATACAAGAATTTGATGAGTTATTGATATTAGGTTTTGAAACATGTTTTTTATCAGTAATACGTATTTTGATGGACAGCAACTTTTCTATCACCGAGATCTAACAATTGTTTTGAGAATGTGTCGGCAGATGGATCTTGAAGTCTTTGAACACGCATGTTTACTTTTAGCTGCACTTTTTCAACATAAAATGAGGAGATTTTGAAATTTGGTATATGGATTCTTCTTGAAAAATAAAAAGATACGTGTTTCATCATTTTTTGAAAATTCGGTTTCCCGGACGTCAAATGTGGGTTTGAAATTTGGGTTATTTGGTTTTTAAAGTAGCTGCTACTCAAAAACTGTGAATGCTACGGGAGTAAAAATTAGTATTTAGTTTCTACTCCAAAAATAATGAAATACGTGTTTCAGCATTTTTTGAAAATTTGGTTTCCAGGACTTCAAATGTGGGGTGGAAAATAGGGTTATTTGGTTTTTAAAATTACTGCTACCCAACAGCTGTAATTGCTACAGATGTAAAAATTAATACTTAGTATCTACTCAAAAAAAAAGATATACGTGTTTCACCATTTTTTAAAACTTTGGTTTCCATGACTTCAAATGTGGGGTCAAAATAAGGGTTATTTGATTTTAAAATAGCTGCTACTCAACAACTGCGAGCATTACAGATGTAAAACTTAGTATTTTGAGGTTTTGTGCCGGTTAAAAGTAGCTGAGTCCAGTTTATCACCGGTCGGGCCAAGCCGTTATTTTAGGGTTTTTTTACGGCTCAGGTTAACCTTAAATCAAGGTGGTACGGGCAGAGGTTTTTCACTAAGCATATAGACATTTTAGTGATTTTAGGGTCTTCAGACGGGCCGGGCCAAACCTGAAGTCAAGGTGGGACGGGCCAAAGTTTTTCATCAAGTATATAGAATTTCTAGGCCTGTAAAAACGGACCGAGCCCAAATTAGACGGGCCGTGCCGGGCCAGGAATTTTGGTTTTGAAACGGGCTGGGCCAAGTTGTCGACGGGCCGAGCCGACACCTATGGATGCACGGTTCAAATTCTCTAATTTCATGCGAGCGAAGCCGCTACGGGCACTGCTAGTATATATATATTTTCTTCTAAACATGCACTATTAAATACAACTCTCTATTTTAGGTTGACGAATTTTTTGCAAAACACTTCTAGGCTGCGTTTTTTAACTACAAAAAGACTACGACTATTAATGTTAATTTTTTATTTAAATCGCCAACTGGACAGTTTCGACATTTTGTCATCATCAGGGCGATTATAAACAAACTAAAATGAATAGTGATGTGTAAAAACAAAAAGACTCAATTTTAGTAATTTAAAATATGAGATACAATTTATACAGGATATTGAAATGGTTGAAAAAGAGAAGTAATAAATATATAAAAGATAATCTTTCATAATCCTAAACTTTAACTGGCAAAGTCTATAAATGATCTATGCGTCACAGTCATTCTATTGGCAAATGTGTAAGCTAGATCACTAATCCGCCTGATTACCCGACCGGACCAAGCCGCGAAAAAAATTAATAAATTACAATAATTTAAGAGGTAACGTATTATACTAATCGCAAGCCATACAAGTTTTGTATTATCACCTTTGCGTAACAAATAACACAAATAGGTCATTTTGTTGGTGAGTGTGTAAGCTAGACCACTAATCCGCCTGATTATCTGGCCGGACCGAGCCGCGAACGAACTAAAATAATTAAGCCTTCTTCGGCCAAAGAAATCACATTATTTGGAAAGCTAGAAAAATAACTTGTTAGAGTTTAATCAATACGTGTAATGTCCAATGGATGAATTGATCGCTCTCATTTGTATATGTATATACACCAGGTAAATTTAAAATCAATCCAGGAATTTGAAATCATAAGCCAGTACCCGAACCCGGTTTTTGGAAAACTACAAACCCGAACCCGAAAACCTGAGTTTCACAAACCCGAACCCGAAAACCTGAGTTTCACAAACCCGAACCCGTAAACTCGAGTTTTACAAACCCGAACCCGAAAACTCTAGTTTCACAAACCCAAACCCGAAAAATCCAAAAAGTACTACCCGCGACACCCCTATATGTATATATATATATATATATATTCTGTTGTTAAAGGCTTTACTAACTGATCTTAATTATTTAGTTATTACTGTTATTATTATAATTATTTTAATTTAAATATTTTTTATGTTGTTACATTTGTATATAATGAATTTAAATTTTATTTAAATTGTATTTTAATTCCTTTTAATTAGTTGTATCTTTTACCATTTAGTCACTGCATTTTATTTTTAAAAAGTTAAACGGCTCTGATGATGGCAAAAAATTGCCGAAATAGATCTATTAGCCTATAAGATTATGGAGTTTGTGTTTGAGAATAAATTATTTTTAAACCGATTTAGAGTATTGGAAAAAATTAAAAATAAAATCGATTCAGCCAAGTGCGCCACTATTTTCAATCGAGTTTGCCTAAAAGAACATATAGCGCCGAAGTATTCAAAAAATATATATATATATATATATATATATATATATATATATATATATATATATATATATATATATATATATATATATATATATATATATATGACTCTACTAGGAATCGAACCCACGTGTCTATGGCATCACCGCCTCGCCTAAATGCAAGCGCTCTTACCAACTGAGCCACCAACCATCACCAAAAAATGATGGCTAGAAGTCTCAGTCTTTCGGAGCTACTTAACATTAGACTACGACTATGATAGGCTCAGAACTCCTTACTTCGGCTCGACAGCTAGTCTGCTGCCAGATAGATAATTTTTTATGAAGGGAAACATTGCGTTGAAATGTTTCGAGAGCCTACAAATTGGATGACTAACTGTCACCACAATATATATATATATATATTGATAAAAAAGCTTCTTTGTCTGTTTCACATTTCATGAAACTCTTAATGAATTTTATAAATTTAATTTTTTATCTTTCGATTTAAATTAATATATTTTTCAAAGTATTTTTATTTTGCTTTTATTATTTTTTATTTATGTTCTGCTTATTTTAACGTTCTTCGTCCCGATTTTAATTATTATTATTTACTATATGTATTAACTTTTAGTTACATTGAGATAATCAAAACAACCCTGATGATGGCCGCAATGGCTGAAACTTGCAAGTTGGTTGAGAATAAAATGTTTGATTTTAGATTTAGTAAAAGTGTCTTTTCTCACTTAAAATATTTTAAACGTTTAATTGACAAAACCGTGTCTTCTAAATGGTGTGTATACTTCAACAGAGCATGTTTGAATGAATATATATATATATATATATATATATATATATATATATATATATATATATATATATATATATATATATATATGGTCAGTGGCTCAGTTGGTAAGAGCGCTTGCATTTAGGCGAGGCGGTGTTGCCGTAGACACGTGGGTTCGATTCCTAGTAGAGTCTTATATATATATATATATATATATATATATATATATATATATATACACACAGTAAATTGGCTCAATATTTTCAGATAAACATGCTCTATTAAAATACAAGCAACATTTAACCCAAACTAAGTTTTTAGTAATCTGTTTACACTTTTTGAAATTGTTTGAAACATTATCACAAAAGGTAAAACCAACCTTTATTAGAAACCAACTGGCCATCTTCATGGTTGTTTACTAAAAAAATGTTTACGCTTATGACATGGTGATGTCAACTATAAAGTAGAAGAAAATATAATAAAAAAGATAGTTTATGATAATGTAAAGCCTTAAAAGAGACTCCAAGGTAAATCTTCACATCTACTACAGCAACATGGCCAAACATAGTCTTATTCTAAGGAACAGTCTGGTTTCTTCCAACAATAAATTGAAAGAAAGTAACATTGTTTATCGATTTACTTGTCCGTATCACCGTCATATATCCTAATGCTTATTAGGGCACACCAGGACAACTCCATCGAGAAGATTACCAATGCACATTAAAGGAGGGAGTATCAAAGAGCACCTGAAAACTCATCACCAAATCCATGTTGGTAGAGCACTCTTGGATGATAATGCAGAAATTATTCGTAGAGAGTGATGTCCTGCAAAGTTTAAGTTATATGAAGCATTGTATATATCCGGAGACAAACACAAGATTAACATGCGGTTGATTCTCTGGTTGTGCAACTTCCTTCTGACATTACATCTGTCCAACGTTTTTCTGATAGTGATAGCAAAAGCACCTTTGTGTTATCAGATATGAAAGTTTGTGATGTGATGATAAATGTTTGTTCTTCAGAGATCGAAGAAGAATGTTTAGCAAAACATGTGGTGGAAACCGGTAGTTTCTTAAAGATTTTTGAAGAAAAATTAGTACAAATTTTGGCGGTCACTGATGGTTCTTTAGAGATTATCAAAGAGGATTTGGTGCGAAATCTAAAGAAGACTGGTGTTTCTTCAAATAATGTGGAAGATTGTATGGTGAAAACTGTTCTTGAAATTGATAGATCACTGAAATCTGTGGAAGAGGGAGTGATATGGGATGTGAACGTGTTTCCTCAGAGATTTTGGTGCAGAATGTTGCGGTGTGAGATGGTTCGTCAGAAACTGTGGAGGAGGGTTTGGTGGATGATGCAGTGGTGGCTGATGGTTCTTCAGGTTTTGTGAATGATGGTTTGGTACAAAATGTGACGACGACTGGCATTTCATCCGAAATAATAGAGGAGGGATCAGTGCTAAATGTGGTGGTGATTGGTGACACTTCTTCAGTTTTTTCAGAAGACGTCCAGATCACTATTGTATTGTTCATCTGCATCTGTTAGACGGAATTTTTACTTTTTGCTTATGATACAAATGTTTTTGCATATGGTAAGAACTTACCCAATTTAATAACTAAAATGAACGAGTTTCCAGATGTTTATGAATGGTTTTGTATCAATAAGTTGTCCTTAATTTTGAAAAAAATTACATTATGTTCCATACAAGAAACAAACAAATTTGTTCAAATTCTTCCATTCTGATCAAATGTTCATCTATAAATCATGTGCTTTCCTGCAACTATGTAAAATCTCACTAAACACTGGTTTTCTTTCAAAAATTTGTTACTTTGTATCAGTAGACTGCAATTATGTTACATTTTTCTTTAATCTATCCATTTTTAACTTATTGCAACTGTGTTTATAAAATATGTTTTTGCATCATATTTCATTTACCTCTAAATTTATTGAAAACAATATATTTAAGTTTTATCAAACAAATTTGCTGCATATTGGCCTGGTCCTGGTCATATACAAACTTGAAAACAACTTAGTACCAAGCTTATTTAAAAGTTTCTTTACAAAATTTTCTAACATTTTCATTACAATTGTTTGTGAACACAGAAAATTAATAAAAACTTTATTTTAGTAATGGATTAATTTTTCACATGAATTTTTGATGCTGTGAATATAATTTTTTATGTTACTACTTACCAGAAGTCTAAATTGAAAGCCTTTTTATTTCTACAGACAAGAGGAATCGGAGCTTGTGGATTTTATAGGCTGCCAAGAACTCCCGAACAAGAAGCAGAGGAAATTGCCAAAGAGAAAGCAAATGCAAAAGAAAAATTACAAAAAAAAAAAGCAAAACTCACTATTTCTACAAAAAAAAAAGAGGTTTGATTACAACCTATAATAGGGTAAGACTAAAGTTAAGGTGGTGTGAGCTGGTTGAGTGATCAAACAGAACTCTCTTACTCTGTACATTTGATTTTCTTAAATGTGGTGCAATTTATTGTTAAAATTCTCTTTTTAAAATCCCTTATATTACACGCGCGACGAACTACTCTCCTTTAATACCTTCTCACTCCGTCCCACCTGTTGCACAATTTCGAATCTTCGGAAGCTTCGCTTGTTGCGCAGGGGTGTTCACCGTTATCACCACTACAGGGGAAGGCGTGCTGGCTAACTTTGGCCTACTCAACATCAGGTCAATTAACGGCAAAGTTGAGGATCTGCTCAACTTACAGACTAAACAGGGAATCGACATGTTTTTTCTCACAGAAACATGGCACGATTTCAATTCCATATGCTTCAAACGTCTACTACTTCATGGCTTCTCTGTGGTCGACTGCCCCCAGCCCAGATTTCACGACGATTCTCTACAATGTAACCACGGCAGCGTGGCTATTGTCACTGTTCCAGGTTTTCAACTAAAACGACTACAGCTCATCTTCGTGCCAGCATCGTTTGAATATGTCGGCGGTCGGATCACGATCGGCTCTTACAGCTGCACAGCCGTTGTAATATACAGAACTGGGGTCATATCTGAGAGTTTTCAGATCTTCTCGACAGAATCTGTCTTAAATGAAGACGTCGTCGTTTCTGGAGATTTCAACATCCGACTTGATTGAGTTGATGATGTGAACTCTCGTAAATTTGACAGTATTCTTACTGACCATGGTTTCACGCAACACGTTGATTGGCTGACCAATGAGAAGGGGGTATTCTCAACGCTATCGCCATCCGTTCATCATCTCCGGCTCCTTTTATCGAAACAATACTGGTTTTTCGGACCACTCCCTCCTCCGTTGGGCTTCCATGATGACGCGACCTCCTCCCGTCTACAAAACTTCTCTATGGCGCTGCTGGAAGATTTTCAACTTCGATAATTTCCTTAAGCAGCTACGAACATCTCCTTTTGTCTGCAATGCTGTTAATGACTTGAATATTGCTGTTGATATGTACAACATTGAGCTACTCGCCATCCTCGATCGCCAGCTACCATTAAAACTCTTAGGATTCCGTGCTCGCCCGTCAGACCTGTGGTTTGACGATGACTGTCACGCGGCCAAGAAAAAAACACGACGATTCGAAAGAATTGCAATAAGGACTGTCACGACTTCGCCTTTGCGATAGTCGATATGCCGGAGAAAATTTAAGTCGAAATAAAGTTAAAGACACTCTTTCACGAATACCAATCAAGATTATCAAAACTATCAGAATTAGCACGACAGATATAAAAAAAACAGTTTCAACTTCGATCAAGCAATGGCGAACAATGGCGAACAAGAACCAGAAGGGAAGAAGTAGATCGCGACAGCCTTATATATACAAGCCCTCCAGGCTACAGGCTACAGGCTAAAACGTTCAAATATTCGCGCAACAATCCAAACACGCAACGTTGTGCAATACCCCTTGCACCACCTGCGCCGGAAATCCCAAAGTTAGATCCAGGCACGCACCTGCGTTTACGCGGGCGTGACATACCTCCCCCCCTAAAGTCGGTAACGATCCTTCTCGTTATCAGCAATATCTTCATTCTTTGATCTGGGTCGATCCGGTTGGCTGAGTGGATCCGGTTGACTGAATGGCCTCCTTTGTCGTCGGGTTTCCTGGTGCTCGTGTTGGGAACCTGAAAATCCAGAACAGTCGCGACGATGAGCCACACGCGAAAGAACGACGTGGTCGAAGAACGTCCGGCATCTCTGTTCAATGAAGCGCTCTTCGCCCTGGATACCTGCAAAAGAAAAACTCACGACCGATCCACTTTATCGTTAACCAAGATCGCCCAAAGAAAGAAATTAACCCAAGAAGGTTACAAAAATACCCATATAAACTAACACCAATTTCTGATAACAATGAAATACTTAACCAAAGATTATACACCCTAGGATAAATAAACCTAATTGTAGCCACAGCTACTCCAAACTTAATTTAATCGAGACAGGACGTCAGCTACTATATTCTGTTTACCTGACCTATATTTGAAAGTCAGATTAAATT
Source organism: Erpobdella octoculata (assembly GCA_963978895.1). Classification (NCBI taxonomy): domain Eukaryota; kingdom Metazoa; phylum Annelida; class Clitellata; order Hirudinida; family Erpobdellidae; genus Erpobdella; species Erpobdella octoculata. The sequence continues at coordinate 22,483,174 of OZ022241.1, forward strand.
CCTGGATGGCAAGTGCCCATCGAGTCAATTTAGCGCTTTTGGAAACTGACTCGGTAAGGTACGTGAGAGGATTATGATCCGAAAAAATCACGATCTCAGATAACAATATCCAGGATTTGAATTTACTTAGAGCCCACACGACAGCATAAGCCTCTCTCTCTATAGTGGACCACCTCGTCTGAGTAGGGGTTAACTTCAGACTGGCAAAAGCAATAGGGACTTCTGCCCCTTCTCCACTCCCCTGGAACAAACAACACCCAACAGCCACTCCACTAGCATCCGTTGCTAATCCAAACCCTTTACTATAATCAATTGTGCTTAGGGTTGTAGCATTGGTAAGGTCGTCTATGAGTTTTTGTAAGGCGACCTGGTGTTTGCTTTCCCAAAGAATTTTGTTGGGAACACCCTTTTTAGTCAACTCTGTGATAGGATGGGCAGTCTGGGCTAGATTGGGTATGAAGTTGCGGAAATAACTGAACAACCCCATTATCCGCTTGACTTCCTTTTTATTTGTGGGAGGTTTGATCTCTTGTACAATGGCTATTTTATCGGGATCAGGTGCGACAATCCCCGAGCCTACGACATGTCCTAAAAATACCACCTTAGGTTGTACAAACCGACATTTTTCCAGGTTTAGAGTCAACCCTACATTTTTAATGATGGTGAAAAATTGCAAAAGATGTAGTTTGTGTTCTTCCCAACTAGACGAAATAACGGCAAAATCATCAATAAACGGCTCCGTAAAGGATCTTATTGGTTGAAGAATCATCGATATCGCCCTCATGAAAGTATTTCCCGCCGATTTCAGACCAAAGGGCATTCTGCGAAACTCAAACAACCCTTCTTCACAAGAAAATGCCGTTAACCATGCTGATTCCGGATCTATAGGAATTTGCCAGTACCCTTTGCGTGCATCGAAACAGCTTATGAATTTTGCTCTGCCGACCTTCTGAAGTACGTTGGGGATATCGGGGATGGGAAAGCAGTCTCCCTTCGTATAACGATTAACATGACGATAGTCGATGGCTATACGGACTCCCTTTTCTCCCTTAGGTCCCTTCAAAACACAAACCATCGGGCTTACCATGGGACTCTGCGATGGTACAATGACGCCCTGGCGAAGCATATCTTGTATCTGATTAGCAACTTCTACCTTCAACAATTCAGGGGTTCTATAGGCTCTCAGGTGTTTGGGGTTAAAGTCAGGAGAAATCGCGATTTTGTGAGATACTACAGAACAAACTCCTAATGATTCTGAGAATATCTCGGGAAAATCATCAATTATGTCACATAATTGTGTGCGATAATCCTGTGAAAGATGGTCCAAACAGCCCTTTGCTACCCTACAACTCGGAGGTTTATCCTGACAAGGATCAAACTTACTTGGGAAATCAATCAAACCAAATTCGTGGTCCTTCTCGTATACTACAGAACAATTATTATTAATGGCGGTTTCTATTCGGTCATGGTATTTCCGAATCTTATTTGCATGTAGATGGTGTTTACAGCCCTCAATTTCCACTAAATAAGAGTATGGTGCTTTCACCTTCACTATTACCCCGGGACCCTGCCATTTCTTCATAAATTTAGACCCCCCTTTTACAGGTGCTAAAATTATTACTCTGTCACCTACACAAAAAGACCTATCACTGCTCCTAACGTTATATTTTCGTGCATAATTGCTCTGCTCTTGGTCTCCTGCAATTTCAGCAAATTCCTTAGCTAATTGTAGGTTTTGTCTGAGATCGGCTAAGTATTTGTACGGATTTTTACCTAAATGAAAAGGCAACTCCTTTTCGTTACTCCAAGAGTCTTTGAGGATAGCAAGTGGTCCCCGCGGCAAAGTACCATACACTAATGTATAAGGAGCAATATGAGTTGTAGATGACGGTTTCTCACGTAAACTCCATAATACAAAAGGAAGAACCTTAAACCACTCCTTAGGATGTGCCTCAACCAATTTAAAAATCATGTTCTTAAGACTCTGGTTACACCTCTCCACTAACCCGGATGCTTCAGGATGCCCTGGGGTGTTAAACCTAGGACTGCACCCCAAACATTTAAGAAAAGTCGTCGTTAACTGATTTTTGAAATTCGTACCACAATCGGAACTAATTATTCGTGGTATGGAAAACGTCATAAAGATCTGAATAAGGATCTCACATACAGATTTAGCATCTAATGACCTTAATGGGTAAGCCATCGGCCATCTAGAGAACAAATCGACAACAACCAGGGCATAATTATACTTGGGTCGGATAGTCACACTATCACCCGCTGGAATTATGGGCCCTATACAATCCATAACTAAATGATTAAATGGTAGTTCATCTCCCCGTGGTATGGGAGTTATGGGGACCCGATCTCTTTTTCTAACAGGTGCCCTTAACTGGCATACGGGGCACGACTCACAATAGGTTTGGACTTGTTTCTCCATATCGGGAAACCAAAAGCTGAGTCGAATACGCTGCCGTGTACTCTTGGCAGCCATGTGCCCCGAATAGGGAGCATCATGCCCCATCTGTAACACTGCAAGTATACGACTCCTGGGCAAACACAACTGTTTTATGGAATGACCCCACTGATTCTCCTTGTGAAACAAAAGTCCCCGGTCGATATAAAAGTTTTTACGCTTATCTATACCTAGCAACCAGAAGGACTTCAGTGAAGGACAATCATGTTGCTCTTTAGCAAACGCATCGGGATCATTACTATCGTCTACCCCCTGACAATCATCGTTAATGGTTGTAAATCGAGCGTCGGTTCGTGAATCACTTCCGCCTGCATCAGCACCTGGACAAATATCATCACCCGCAACTACAGAAACACCTATGTCCTGACAAGTATCGGTCTGTGAATCAACTTTCCTAGCATCAGCACCTGGACAAATATCATCACCCGAAATTACAGAAGCACCTATGCCCTGACAAGTATCGGTCTGTGAATCAACTTTCCTAGCATCAGCACCTGGACAAATATCATCACCCGAAACCACAGAAGCACCTATGTCCTGACAAGTATCGGCCTGAGAATCAACTTTCCTAGCGTCAGCAGCACGAGAAACACCTTCACCTAGAATCAATGCAACATCTGGACTATGCTCATCATTACGAGGTTCATCTAAAACAAAATATTGTGAATTAGTTATTTCAAGACTGGGAACATTCACATCAGAGTCATGTGCATTTTGTTTGTTCTTAATAGGGTATGCAACGGTATCATACAATGATATCGTTTTTAATAAGTTGCTTACGGAGGGAGTGATAATAATTTGCTCATTAAGATTTGGGACGACAGCAAACCATGCACGAACCTTGGGTGCTAGGTTCACAACGTCATCACCCACCAGATCAGGTCGAACAACTAATCTAACACAACCTACAATTTCTGGTTGACCTTTAAGGCCAGATAATTTTATAAATTTACTAGCGGAGATACCCGGCGTTGCCCGGGTTTTTTAGAGGTTTTTCTAATGTTTGTCTCTTTCTCTCCCGTTTCCTTTCCCACCTGCTTTCCCACTTCCCACTCCCGTTCGCTTTCCCGTTTTCGGTCGTTTTCCCGCTCCCGGTCGCTTTCCCGCTCCCGGTCGCTTTCCCGCTCCCGGTCGCTTTACCACTCCCGGTCGCTTTCCCGCTCACGTTTGCTCTCCCATTCCCGCTCACGCTTGCTTTTCCGTTCCAGCTCGCTGTCCGTTCCGGGTCGCTTTCCCGTTTCTATAATAGACAAACTAACCCACAAACATTCATATATATATATATATATATATATATATATATATATCTATATATATAAAAATGAATGTTTGTATTTATGTTAATGTCCTTTATGCATTGCTACACCATTCATCCGATCGTAATGAAATTTTCACACAACCTTGAGAGTCAATGAAAATCAAAACTAAAAAAAAAATTTTTGAAATCCGTCACAAAATGAGCGGAGCGGAGCGGGTGAGCGAGCGGGAACTATATATATATATGTATGTGCGTATGTATGTGTGTATGTATGTATGTGTATGTGCATGTATGTGTGTCTGTGTGTGTGTTTATGTATGTACTAGCGGAGATACCCGGCGTTGCCCAGGTTTTTTGAGGTTTTTCTAATGTTTGTCTCTTTCTCTCCCGTTTCCTTTCCCACCTGCTTTCCCACTCCTGTTAGCTTTTCCGTTTTCGGTCGTTTTCCCACTGCCGGTCGCTTTCCCGCTCCCGGTCGCTTTCCCGCTCCCGGTCGCTTTCCCGCTCCCGGTCGCTTTCCCGCTCCCGGTCGTTTTCCCGTCCCGGTCGCTGCCCCGTTCCCGCTCACGTTTGCTCTCCCATTCCCGCTCACGCTTGCTTTTCTGTTCCCGCTCGCTGTCCGTTCCGGGTGCTTTCCCGTTTCTATAATAGACAAACTAACCCACAAACATTCATATATATATATATATAGTCTTAGCAAATCTATTTTGCGTTTTATAGGCTAACAGAAGTTATGAAAGAATGTAAAAGAGAAAATGAGCGGGAACGGAAACGGGAACGGGAGAGCTACCGTGACCGGGAATGGGAGAGCAAGCATGACCGGGAACGGGAGAGCAAGCGTGAGCGGGAACGGGAAAGCGACCGGAAACGGGAAAGCGACCGGGAACGGGAAAGCGACCGGGAACGGGAAAGCGACCGAGAACGGGAAAGCGACCGGGAACGGGAAAGCGACCGGGAACGGGAAAGCGACCGGGAACGCGGAAAGCGACCGGGAACGCGGAAAGCGACCGGGAACGCGGAAAGCGACTGGAATCGGGAGAGCAAGCTTGGAAGGAAACGCGAGCAAGAGAGAAAATCGATAACAGAACTTCTGAGCGGGAAAGCGACCGGGAGCTGGAAAACGACCGAGAGCGGAAATGCGACCGGGAACGCTACGAAAACGGGAAAGTGGAGAAGGGAACGGGAGCGAGAGAGACAAACATTAGAAAAACCTCTAAAAACCCCGGGCAACGCCGGGTAACCCCGCTAGTATATATATATAGTCTTACATCAAACTAACTAATTGATGGAAATTCTCATCGATATTCCTACTTTTAATATAATAGGATAACGCTATGTGTAATTCAGAAGCTACCTGTGAATAAGTCTCACCAGGTCTTCTTTTTACAGCATAAAACCTCTCCCTCAAAAGACTGGGAGTGACCCGAAATTCCTGCAATAGAATTTGCTTTAATTCCTCATAGTCACCTAACTGAACAACGGTCAATCGACTCAAGATTGAGCGAGCTCTATTATTCAAATGGGCCTGCAATATTTTGGGTTTCACATCATCATCAACTTGGTATGATGTAAACTGATTCTCGAGATATTGAAAATACCCCGGTATTGCAGCAGGATCTGAAGGAAACTCCGCCATTATACCCTTCATGGCATTTAGAAAGCGACTAGTGCGAACGGATAAGGAAACCTCAAGACTATTGTGGTCCTGAATCCTTTCACGTTCCAGCTCTAGTTTAGCTTCAGCGAGTCTGCGGGTTGCCCTATCTTCATCTAACCTAGCTTCAGCAAGTCTACGGTTCGCCCTATCCTCTTCTAACTTAGCGTCAGCGAGTCTACGCTCCTGTTCTAACTTAGCTTCAGCAAGTCTACGGTTCGCCCTATCCTCTTCTAACTTAGCTTCTTTAGCCGCCAATTCTGCTTCGCGCAATGCTAACTTACGCTCAGCTAATTCTGATTTGAAATTTTTGCTAACGTTAGTATCTTCACTAACTCTACGTGGACGCCGACTATCATCAACAAATTGATAGTGCTCCTCGCTAAGGATCCCTGTTGGACTATCCTGCGCAACTGACTCTTCAACCGTAGGGGTTCTAATCATATTTATGAAACCTACTACACAGAAAAAGAAAGAAAAACCTAACTGGGCAATCCGGCAACGATAAAATCTCTAACCTGAGATGTGGATCGGCCCTCCTTGCGAAATGGATGTCGCCACGTGGTCGAACTGAACGGTCTGAAACTGTCCGGACTCTTTCTCCAGCACTGAATCGTCAATCGTCGATCTTGCGGTGAGGATCCTCCTTGATCTGGTCGATTTGCGTCGAATCCCTGGTCGGTTTTGCAGATCCCGGTCGAATTCCGCTGATCCCGCCAAAACCACTGGATACCGCCAAAGTCGTTAGATCACCAAACTCGGTAGAACTTCACCAACTCGATGAACTCTATCGCCCAGGACGAATCTCACCCAAAACTGATCGGTGTATCGACTGACCGTACCACCGTTGCCACCAAAAATTCACTGTCACGACTTCGCCTTTGCGATAGTCGATATGCCGGAGAAAATTTAAGTCGAAATAAAGTTAAAGACACTCTTTCACGAATACCAATCAAGATTATCAAAACTATCAGAATTAGCACGACAGATATAAAAAAAACAGTTTCAACTTCGATCAAGCAATGGCGAACAATGGCGAACAAGAACCAGAAGGGAAGAAGTAGATCGCGACAGCCTTATATATACAAGCCCTACAGGCTACAGGCTAAAACGTTCAAATATTCGCGCAACAATCCAAACACGCAACGTTGTGCAATACCCCTTGCACCACCTGCGCCGGAAATCCCAAAGTTAGATCCAGGCACGCACCTGCGTTTACGCGGGCGTGACAAGGACGTTTCGACCTGATGACATCTCCAGATGGAAAACGCAGCACGTTGACTACAGGAAGCTGCTAAGACAAAAGATTGAAGGTTTCTGGAAGGCAAAACTCGAATCTGAACGTGACTCTAGCCGCAACCTGTGGATTTTACTCAATTCAATCATGGCAAGAGGTCGAGTCTTTACCAACAATTCAATTTCCTCAGAGAAGTTTCTACGTTATTTCACGACGAAGGTTGAGAACGTTCGGGCGCTGACGTCGAAATGTCAGCCTCCATTGCTCCCCTCAACTACTACAACGACTACCTTGAGCAACTTTGAACCCATGAGTCTGGAAGAGATCATGAAATTCATCAATTCTCTACCAAACAGGCAATGCTCGTTGGATCCAATTCCGACATGGATTCTTAAAAAAGCAGCACCAATATTAGCACCATTCCTTGTTAACGTTTTTAACAAATCTCTGGCAGATGGTATGCTGCCTCAATCATTTATTTATTTATTTTATTTATTTATTCTCGGCCTCTAATACCGTTCGGACAGTACAAACGAAACAAAAAAAAAACCAATAAACGAAATATGTACACATACTCAGTTGCAAATCGTAAATTGTTAAGATGTTAGAAACATACAATAGCAAAGTATGCTCGCGTATAACATATTGAATAAGATATTAAGTCTTGTAAATATTTAAATTATGCATTTATGGAACGGTTAAACCTGACAAATTGTTGTTCTTAACGCTTATAGATAATGCCGTGAAGTTGAAACTTCCACCGCAATCTTCAAAATCCCTCCCTCTAAATACCTCCAAAAATCTGTTCATTTGACATCCAGATCTGCTAATGCTTCATGAAAAATTCAAAGTCTTGAAAACTTAGATAAATCCATCTGATTTATTAAGCTTCTGAACCGACTGTAGTTTGATGATCCAACAACATCCTGAGGCAAAGAATTCCATGCTGAGACCACGCGTCCAGTTATGAAAAACCTGGCATCGTCAGTTCTATATTGACCTGGCATCAGTTTGTAGCTATGGCCCCTTGTTTTTTCATAATTTGCTCGTTTAAATTGTCCAACCAGGCTATAATCCACCATTCCATTTAAAGATCTGTAGCAGAAAAAAAAGTCTGCGATAAGTCTGCGCTCTTCTAGAGTTTTCAATCCCAAAAAGCTGAGACGGGTCGAGTATGGTAGATGGCTGATATTTGGAACCATTCGGGTGAATCTTTTCTGAACCTTCTCCAGGCCGTCGATTAGGTACTTGTGCCGAGGGCTCCAAACTGGAGAGCAGTATTCGAGCAATGGTCGCACGTATGTAGTGAATGCTTTTTTCATCAGATACGGATCTTTAGACAGGAGGCATAGTTTTATTAATCTGAGTTTCACCGACGCAGAGTGGATAATGTTCTCAATGTGTTTTTTGAAATTAAGGTTTTTATCAATTAATACACCCAGATCTCTTGCTTGCTCGGTCGGTTCAAGCTCGTATGTCCCAATTCGATATCTAGGTATTTCGAAGCCTTTTTCGTTTCCTCGCATGTGAATGGGACATACAAAACACTTTGATAGTGCCAGATTCAGTTGCCATGTTTCACTCCAGAGAACTAGTTCATCAATTGCTCTCTGTATTTCTGGAGCCGAAGAAGATGTGGGCTGAGTTGCTGAGTAAATTTTTATGTCGTCTGCAAACATCTTGACAGAGACCGATCCAAAAGCATCACCATCCGTAATATCGTTAATAAAAATTAGAAATAGTATGGGGCCCAGGACACTTCCTTGAGGAACACCACTGGTAACATCTCTCGGAGCAGATAAGCACTCACCAATTCGAACAAGCTGTTTTCGAGCACTCAAAAAATCCAAGATCCATGCCAACAAATCACCTGATATTCCGTTGCTAATGAGTTTAGTCTTCAACTTTGGGTGGGAGACCGAGTCGAAAGCCTTTTGAAAATCAAAATAAACAATGTCCACTCGACTACCATCCAGTAACCCCATAATCCAGTCATGTACACACTCCAGAAGGTTCGTACAAGTTGATCTCTGTCTCAGCAAACCGTGCTGATGTGGAGAAATAAGACCATGAGTAGAGAGGTGGGCCAAGATGCTTTTGCTAACAATCTTTTCCATAACGCGGCAGCATGTACACGTGAGAGAGATTGGTCTGTAGTTTGAGACAACACTTGTAGGTCCTTTTTTGTGAATTGGTGTGATGTATGCAGTTCTCCATATTTCAGGCAATCTTCGTGTTTTGAGAGACATTTCAAAAATATGACAGAGTGGAATAGTCAAGTTTTGGGCGCAGCGTTTAAGCAATATATTCGGTATACCATCTGGGCCACAAGATTTTGTCATTCGAAGACTTCTGAGGGTTGAAAAAACAACATCAGGAGTGAACGTAACTTCTTCCAGGAGATTGGGAGACCTCTGCACCAGAGGTGGATTACTTCCATCGTCTTTTGTAAAAACGGTTGCAAAATAGTCGTTGAAGACATTTGACATTTTAGCTGGATCTGTAACAATCGTGCCATCACTTGTTTCTATCCCAGTAATTTTAGAATTCAAGGAGAGTTTATTGTGAATATATTTGTAGAAAGCACCAATGTTACCAGATAAAACAAGACCCTTCTCAATGTCATATTGTTCTTTTTTTACTGCTTTAGTACATAATTTTGAAAACTCCATGTATTTGATTTTATCTTTATTCTCCTTAGTATGCCTCCAGATTTTCCAGAAGAATAATTTGGATTTATAAAGATGTTTTATTCTATTGGAGATTTTCCTTGGTCGTCCTCGTGAGCTCAATACAGTACGAACTGGAACGAAGGTTTGTATCACATAACTCATACACTGCTGAAGGGCATTCCAGCAGTTTTCTACGTCGAAACAATATTGGAAGATGTCGTCCCATTTCACAAGTTTCAGAAAGTTGTTTATTGCTGCAAAGTTTGCTTTATCAAACATATATGAGTTTCTAACATCGTTTTTGTCTCTTGGATCTGTATCATTTAAATGGAGAATCATTACATTGTGGTCACTGGTAGCGATCTGGCATCTAAACTCCACATTTGAGATCAACATTGAGTCCCCAGAGAGCACCAAATCTAGAATGTTGTTTCCTCGAGTCGGCTCTTGAATAAACTGTTGAAGTCCAAATTCATTTAAAAATTCCATGAACGCTCCGTAGACTCTGCTGTTTGGATATGAGTAACAAGTCCAATCCACCTCCGGCAAATTAAAGTCTCCAACCAGGCACATTGTACGTATCGGAGAATATAACGCTTTAAAACAATTAATACTGTCCACCATATAGATCTCCGCCTCAGCACCAAAACCTCCAGGACGATAGTATGTGACAATTCTGTATGATTTATGGTTTAATTCAATATCAACACAAACAAGTTCAATATGCCGGAAGTTATCAGGTACTAATACGGTTCTGTGAGGAATACTTGTTTTTATTACCATCGCTACACCCCCTCCACGAGTTTTTCTATCGTGTCGAACTGAATCATAATCTTTAGTCAGAAATAAACTACTTGGAATCTCTTCTAATAGCCAAGTTTCAGTAATACAAAACATATCTGGTCTGCAGTCTTCTAGAAAAAAACGAAAATCTTCAATCTTGTTAGATATACTTCTGAGGTTTGTAAAAGCTAGGGTGCTACCGTTACTTCCGAAAAAGTTGACCCTCGCCGCTTAACCCAGCCGGGGCAGGAGGATGACCATCAGTAACTTTTCTTCTTTCGCATCTCTTTTTGTAGTTGAGTTCAGCCTGTTGTTTTGTCAGGTCTCTGTTCATGAAGATTTTTCGTACATCCTCATTCTTGGACGAGCGCAAGATCCGAGACGACATCAGTAGTTCTTCAGCTGCCGCAGGGTTTTCTAGAGTAACACATACCTTTGCTCTGGGATTTCTAAGGTCTTTTCCTAACCGCCTTGTCGCGACAATCCTGGGCACCACAGCAAGGTTGTTTTTACAGAGGTCTACCACACAATCTGCATCTGATTTTTTCTCATCATATTTCAAACCAGAAATGACAATGTTATTTGCTCTTCGCTTTTTGTCATCTTTTTCTTGTTCCAACCTCCAGAGAGTGGTAGTCAGTACTTCGGCAATACTAGTTGGATTGCCTAATAGATTTCGCTCGTCAGTCACTAATTTAGAAGACTCAGTCCCAGACTCCAAAGCACCCAATCTTATAGAAATGTCCTCGAGTTTGGTCGACATTTCTTTTAACGAGTCAGTTGTTGTTTTGGCTATTCTATCAAGAAGAGCCTCATAGTTTTTATTCATGGTCTCCAGTAAGCGCGTCATATTGTCGCTCATTCTGTCGACGATACGGCTGAGAACTACTTCTAGACTTTCGAGAGTTATAGCTTTCGACATATCTTGTTTAAACTATTATTTAATCATTTAAAACTTCCTACATTACGCCAATTCTCAAGAAACCTAATCTCGACGGCAGTGACACCAGCTCTTACCGTCCGATCTCTAATCTATCTGTAATTTCTAAACTACTCGAGAAGCTGGTTCTAGCTAGAATCACAAGGCATCTACAAGACATCAGTCGGCGTACCGCAAATTTCATTCAACGGAGAAGGTATTCTCTGATGTTCTGGGCGCGGCTGACAATGGAAAATTAACACTTCTGGTCTTACTGGATCTGTCGACGGCTTTCGACACCGTGGATCATCAGATCCTGCTTCAGCGACTCGCGTCATCCTTTGGATTTGACGGGGCTCCACTCATATCTTACTAAACGTGAATGTCAATGTAAGAGCTCACGGAACCACTTCATCTACTTCAATTCTAACATGCGGCGTTCCGCAGGGATCAGTTCTAGGTCCAAACTCTATTCATCATGTACATCGCTGAGTTGGAACAGATTGTCACGAAAGACGGGTTGCAATCACATTTTTACGCTGATGACACACAAATCTACGGCCATTGTGATCCAGAAGGGGTCGCCGAGCTCTCATCGCTTGTCTCTGTGTGTGTCGACGACATCAGTCAGTGGATGCGCTCCAGTCACCTACAGCTCAACTCAAATAAATCTGAAGTGATCTGGTTCTCAACTCGCCGTCGGAAGAACAAACGCCCAAAGGACTCGATTTGTCTTGGTATCTGACACGGTCCGTAACCTCTGCGCAATCTTCGATTCCGACATGTCCATGGGCGCACATTTTAGTCATGTCACCCGAGCGTGTTTCTCCACTTTCCGACAAATCAAAACAGTCGCATCATCTCTTCCTCTAAAACTAAGCTTCTGTGTCCCGTTATTTTTTTGGAACGATACGATTTCTGAAATTTGCCTCGAATTAAACGATACGATACGAGACGCCTCGAACAATAACGATACGATACGATATCGGGATCTCGACTGAAGTGGAAATTTTGTCTCGAATGAAATGAGATAACATAGAATGATGAACTATATGCGACAGACAATATTAATAACTACATTAAAGGAATTCATTGAAACAAATATATAAATATTAAAAAATTTCAAAATTTATAAAAATTTACCAAATTTAATTTTTTTTTACAACTTGAAATAAGTTTCATTTGTTTAGTTTCGGTACATCTATTTGTCTAAATTTAGATTCTAAATAAAACGCTACTGCCGATAGTAAGTATTTATTTACTTTATTTAGTACGCATTATCCGGTACTTCATCAATTTAATTAAATGATTTTACTTGCCGATGAAAAAAAAAATTAAAATAATTTTTTCAAGTAATTGAAAAGTAGAAAACCTTCTAGCACACCAAAAGAACGACATTTTTAGGCAATTCAATAGTGAAAGTGGAAAAACCAATGGTGATAGAAATAGATTGCAGATTACTAAGATTGAGATTACTAGATTACTAAGATTAAATTAAAATGATACTGTTTCCTTGCAGTCTTTGCATCTGGCAAGATTTACTTCTACATCCTTGTCATTGACTTTCTGCGTGACCGTCTCTTCCTCAAAGTACTCCCAGATTTGACCCCGGTGATGCGGCATGATAATGATGACAAACACGAGAAAGTGCCTCTATGCAAGAATTAAGAAAGTGAAAAAAACCCAGCGTGTTTATTTATAGGCGATGGCGAATGCGGTTAGCAATAGCAAGAAAGAAGCTGAGAAATTTTCGAATTCCAGCTGCAGACGATACGGGCTACGGCACTGTCGTGCACACTACAAGTGGCACACACATACTCACACACAACCAAGAATATCATCAAGATTATTAAGATATATCTTAGATGAGCTACTATTACGGTCAATTACGGATATCGAAACACTAAAATAATCATTCAAATTCTATGTAACAAATTTGAAAAAATAAGTTTATGAAACAGACTAAAACAAAACATAAACATAGAATGATCATTACTATTACATTACTCATTATTCTCATTAATAATAATAGTCATCGATGTCAGCGAGTACGATTGCCTTGTAGGGCTTGTAGTATCAGTAGTATGCAGAGGTCGACTAGCAGCCTAAGAGGAGCGTGGCTTTTTTGTTGCCGGTTCCCAGACTAAAAATAGTAAATAATGGGGCTACAGGCTGTCTGGAAAACCGAATTTAAAGTGGGGATGATAATAGTTATAAACTTCTGTCAATAGGTAGATTAATTAATCAATGTTGATGAATCAATTGCAAATATTCACAGTTGTGACAATCGTTAATTAAATATGTATGACTTTCGTTATTTATTGGAAAATATTTTTTAAAAATCTCGATATTTTGTCGGGAACCTAATTTTAAGTATCGCTATTTATATCGATACAAGACTTCTTCCGCAGGCTGTATCGTTTCAATGGCGATACGGGATCTCCCGTATCGTTTTGAAATCTCGATTGAATTCGAGATAACGATATCGGGACGCAGATGCTTATCTAAAACCTCTCATCACACTAGCAACATCTTTAGTTCTCCCAAAACTAGATTATTGGAATTCTGTTTTGGCAGGACTTCCAAAGTTCCAGACCCGCCGACTATAATCGGTTGTCAACGCAGCTGCTAGACTGGTGATGCGAGCTAGAAAACATGACCGTATCTCCACCATCCTCCAAGAACTGCATTGGCTAAAGGTCGACTGCAGGATAGATTTTAAACTCGCACTTCTGGTCTTTAAGTGCCTCCACGAGTCGGATCCTCCATATTTACGCTCGGACGTCACGCGTGTGTGACGTTCGACGAAGACTCAGGTCGTCATCCTCGTCTTCACTCCTCATCCCTACAGCCCGTCTAAAGACTGCTGGGGACAGACGCTTTGCGGTTGCTGGCCCAACGATCTGGAATCGTCTTCCACCAAAGGTCACAACCGCATCTACAATCGAACTGTTCAGAAAGGCACTCAAGACACACCTGTTTGTCGCCTAGAAGTCTGCTGATTTACGCCACATTAAAAATTGTCAAACTGAAATGAAATGAAACCCATTTCCCGTCATCCAATCGATCTGAAAGTTGGTCCATAGACTAGTTAGGACCAAAAATTAATTTTGACATATTCACGCTCAAAAGAAATAAAATTAAAAAAAGAAAGAATTTTAAAGGATTGAAAAAACGAAGCTTTTTTTACGGTTCAATTGTTTCCTTATTTAATTTTTCTATTGATCATTTGTAGGAATCTGGTGCAAAAGGAGCTGAAGAAGAAAAAGAGGCTGTTGATGAAGGGGGTGAAGGAAAAGAAGAGAAAAATAATGAGGAGTGTGAAGATGGGATTGAAGAGGGTGGATGTAAAAGTCAAGAAGATGGAGAAATGGAAAAAGAAAATAAGGCTGCTGAAAAGTCAGATGCAGATGGTGCTAAAAAAGATGAAAAGAAGGATAAAAAGAAAAAGAAGAAGAAAGCCAAGAAGCCCTTAAGTCAGAATAAAGGTACAATTAGTATCTTAGACAATTATTATTATTAATGCACTTATATTAACTTGCAAAGTTTGGTGCTTAAATTTTTAAGGTTTTTAAAGCACTTCTAATGGTTTTACAGAGTTTATTTTTTAAATGCTTATTTTTTATTTTTTAAGCTTTTATTAACTTTCATTTCTCCTGATGTTCATGGGATGTCCGCGGACGTTTTGAAGTTCGGAAGATCATTATAAATTCACCCACTTCAAAAAAATTATAGTTTATTTTTAAAAAATAAAATTTAAAGTAAAATTATTAACAATAAATTAAAGAAGCATATTAATAATGACGAAGAAACTTTCATCGTCATAATAAAAAATTAATTTAAAAAAATTCAATTATATATTTTTATGTAGCATGCAATTTCATTTTGTTTAACTGCATCCTAAGGCTTTATCTTTACTAAATTTACCGCCAGACCATCAATAGTTCAGATATTTGGCAGAAATTTGAAAATTTCGTTCTTTTTTTACACCAAGTCACTGCATAATGTATTTCAAATATTATCTCAAAAAACATTTAGACCTAGACCTCCATCGGTAGGTCCGGCAAAAAAAGTTGAAAATGACATTTTCATTTGTGTAAATGAGCTCAGATGATTTAACAGCAAGTTTTTACATTAGTAATAATTATTTGTAAAACGAATGAAAGCTGAAACAAAAATTAATATGTTTCCGAATTTTTCAGGCTGCTGACTTAACAAATATCCCAACTGTTGACTGGATTTTTTGGACGTGGGGGTTCTAACCATAGATTATTGCTGATAACCAAAGTATCACAGTGCAACAGCTATAATTGGGAGGTTTTATGGGAGCCAAGCAATCATAAGGTATTAACTGTTTTATTCAATAATCTGCTTAAACTTGGCTGGTTCCAAGAGCTGTGATGATCCAGCAATCAAGAATATGTTCAGTTCACTGACACAGTCACGAGGCAGTTTAATGGGTTCCTAAGTTTCAGCAAATAGTTGAAAACTGGCTGGCCAAAACAGTATTTTTAGCGGGTTTCTGTATGGTTTTATGCAGAACATCAAAACTGACATAGCGCAGGTCATGGCTGTTTGGAATTTTGCATTTGCAATGCCTCTTTTGCCTTCAAAAAAGGAGGCATTGCATATGAAAAATTCAATTCAGTTTTCATCAGTGCATCAGAAGTAACATAATCGGCAAAAACAAACAACTCCAAGAAAAAAAGAATTACAATGCAAATCCTTTCACCGATGGTCCAGAAAAAAAAGTACAGAAAAAATATTTCTATTTCATTCTTGGACCATTTCATCAACCAGCTTAAGCTACGGTTTAGGAAAAAAGACGATTTCCCATAATAAATGCACTCTCTCAAAATTATCCGTGTATCCATGAAAAAATCTCGCAGCCCAAAATCATAAAAGTAGTCGAGCTGTTTAGCTTGAACAGTTCCAGTTTTGAGGTTAAAACATGGAAGAGTCTCATTTGGTCACTCCCACAAAAACGTTTACCAAGGAACATAAAAAAAAGACATTCTATTCGAAAAAATTTGTTATCTGTGATAAGAGACAACTATTTTTCCGTCTGATTGAAATGATCTTACTATTAAATACTGCAGCTAAAAATCATTCTCAGCTTTGAAGTAACTGATGAAAAGAAGTGTCTTGTGTTGACGTTGCTCGAGAAAGAAATGAAATACAGAAAAAAAGGAAGAGATAAGGAAAAAGAGAAAAAAAGTAAACAAAAAGTTTTATATCAATTCCTTTTGTTTGGTTTTACTTTATAAAAGAAATTCAAGATATCTTAAAACGGGCTGCATAACGACAGTATTCAAATTTTAAAAAACTAAAAAATAATTTTCGGCCCCCCTTAAAAAATTCCTGGATCCGCCGCTGTAACCGTGGCTGCATAACGACAGTATTCAAATTTTAAAAAACTAAAAAATAATTTTCGGCCCCCCTTAAAAAATTCCTGGATCCGCCGCTGTAACCGTGGTTTGTTATTTGTCTGAAGCATTACCTGTTTCTAAGACCAAGCTGTATTGTTATTGTTAAGTTTTGACCTAAACGATCGAATTAATGAACAATTGTTGAGTTTTGAGTTTTTATATTATTAAAAGAAGCCTATATGCAAAACAATATGCAACAAAAACGGCTCACCAACACTTCGACATCGACAAAACAAAGAGCTATAAACAACTAATGGCTGCTCACAAGTTCGCTACCAAAATAAAGACCCTAAAAACATAAACACAAAAATCAAACATTCAAATTCAACATCTTCTCACTTTTCCTTCACAAAAGGAAACAAAAAAAAAGAAAACAATGTTAACAAACAAAAGAAAACAATGTTAACAAACAAAAGAATAACATGTACACTATCTATAGTTACATTCCTAGTCTACTAGGGTGGTTGACCTTGCGTCCATATCTTGTCACTGTGAGAAGCTCATCACCGCATAGGCTCTTTGGAACAGAAGCTGACTCCTTTGCAGTAGACCGATCCCAGGTGTCGGCTGCCACTGATCTTTCCATCAAGATTTGTCAGAAGGGTGGTTGATGTCAACTGTTCATAACTTCTTCCATCTGCACTGATAGCAATCTCATCAGAGATCTTTTCTCCAACTGGCCAATCCTCTGTACAGCCATAGAGCCAACGTGGCCCCTCCCACCATTTGGACTCTAACAACTGAGTTGGAGAACAGCCTCTGGATGGAAGATCAGCAGGATTGTTAAAGCCTGGTAAGTGTCGCCATTCATCGACTTTAGAGAGTGTCCAAATTTCTTTCATGTTTTCATCTACAGTCTCAATTATACTTTCTGTCAGCCACTCGTCAAGAACCTTTTGGTATTTTTCTTAGAACTCATTTGTTAGAAGTTTTTCTGTCATTTACAATTCTTTTTTCTGCAATTTCTCGGTTGCTTGGAATTTCAAGGCTTTCATCAATCCATGGCAGAGTCACAATATAACGACCTTCATCAGAACGAGTCACAGTCTTGAGAAAATTTTCCTTTTTTTCTATTTCTCTTTCTATCCGTGTTTTTCGCTCCACCGGATCTTGGATTCTAATGGCTTCAAGATTCCAGAGATCAGGAACACTGGCTTCAGTCACTAACATTGAGGTAACATGCATTGCTGAGCGAACTTCTATTCCACTGTTCGCCTTCTTTTTCTTTCCAGACAGCGTCCTCCCAAAGTAGGTTTCTAGAGCCACAAGTCCATTTCTCAAACAATATTTTTGGCTCGTCAACCACTTGGCATAATAATCAGATCCGATAAGAAGTTCATTTTCACCTCTGTCTTCTCCAAGGTCCTCTACAAATATCCTTTTCTCTTTTAGTTCTGACATCCATGGCCCTCTAGTCATTTTTGCAATGCCACTGCATATTTTTCCATGACCAACAACAGTCAGTTTAGAACTATATCTATTGTGAGTTCCTTGAATTTCAATGTTGTACCTTTTGTGCTGTTGAAGATCTTTAGAACCACCAAATAAAAGATGACAAAGTTCGACTTGTCCGTCTGAGTTGAATCCCAGTTGACAGCAGTCTTCTCCAGGATGTAGGACTTCTGAGATCCTGGGTCAAGTAACACTCTTATTTTCTTTTGTTTTTCTCCATTTAGGGTGATCCTCGAGTGGGATAATTTTCCCTTTGGATTTTTCCCTTTTGGACTTATCTTACTCTCAGTTGATTTATTCAAATGTTGAACCTTTTTTTTTTTATGTCCAAATAAAATTGATTGATTGATTGATTGATTTCTAACAATACACTGTAGTGTATGCAACAAAACTTTATTGGTGCAATTCAACTGAGAATGCAGTAATAGTACTTGATCAAGTGATTGATTGCTAGATTTCATCATTCCTGCCTTTTGATTTTGTTTCAGTTGTGGGCACATTAAGGTCACATGCTTTCCCTGACAAACCATACACTTCAAGTATGTTTTGCATGTTTTAGCTATGTGCCCTAATTTCAAACAAGCCAGACATGCTTTCTTTTGCAGGATCTTTCTCTTCTTTAAACCAAATGGCTTGGGCATTTGTACAGGTCTGACTATCATGAAATTTCTCACAAAAGATGCAAGTTGGTTTATCACCTACAAATAATTCAGCTATTGTAGGCAGACTTTGATGTTGTGAGCAAAAATTTTCTTTCTTTAACTGGTCTTTCAGTAGACAATTTACCAAACCCCTCATTTACCAAAGATAATCTTTCAGCACCTTTGACCTCCATTCCAAGAAATTTCATCAGTGATCTAAGTCTGTCATCAATGGGTTTATCTTGATGATCATCATCATAACTTGACATTGGACTTCTTTGCCACACCTTGACAATTTCTTCAGGCAAACTGGATTCAACTAGAGGGTAAAGGAAGGCAGCACTCTGATCTTGAGAAACTCCTAGGGTCTCCAGAGCTCGTAGGTGTGATTCTATCTCATCATAAATGATACTCAGAGTTATATCTTTTGGTTTCTCAGCATTTCTAATCACAAGTTTCAACAACTGCCTCACATAGATTTCAGTCAACAAAACTTTGTCTCCAAATCTATCTTTCAATGCAGTGATGATTAATTTATAATTTTCTGCTATCTGTGGATAGCTGTCCACCAACTTATGAGCTCTTGTACCTGGAACCATAGACTGTACCAAATATTGCAGTTTGTCACTGTCTTGCAATGTTACATCTTCATGAATTCTCTGAAATTGGCACCAAAACCCCAACCAATCCTTCATTTCACCATTGAACCTTTTTATTTCAATTTTTGGCAGCTTGTAAGATCGATCCGAAATTCTCCCACTGTTATGTAAACTGTCAGCAGTGCTTATAAAGAATGCCTTCACCTTTAATTATTGTAGTTCTGTACTTCATTTCATATTCTTCGATTGCTTCGAGCTCCTCGTCCTGATCATCATCGGATCCCTTGTGATTTATGATTGACATTATTTCTTGATCTAGTGCCTCTATTTTTCGTATGTCTTTCGCAACATCTCCACTTTTACTTGAATTAGTGATTTGTCAGACTAATTCTTCTAATTCGTCTTATTTGCGGAGCAATTGTTTTCGAAGTGGTCTTCTGCTTCTTTGCAAAATATCGAAATTCAAACTTCCCTCCATGCTGTTTTCTTTAGACACGGGTAACTATATCAAATGAAGACTTCTTCCAACAAACTTCAAACACGAACACAATCACGTCGGGGTCACCAAACGTTAAGTTTCGACCTAAACGATAGAATTAATGAACAATTGTTTCGTTTTGAGTTTTTATATTATTAAAAGAAGCCTATATGCAAAACAATATACAACAAAAACGGCTCACAGGCTCGCCACCACTTCGACATCGACAAAACGAAGAGCTATAAACAACTAATGGCCGCTCACAAGGTCGCTTCCCAAAAACAAAGACATTAAAAACATAAATACAAAAATCAAACATTCAAATTCAGCAGTTATAGAACAAAACATGATGGTTGTAGGATGAAGATGGCTCATCTTACGTATTTTTGTGATATTTGTTTATTTTATTTTATTATTTGTGCATGTTATAGTGATTGGTTATGTTTAAGCAATATTTTCCTTAAGGCACGCTCCATAGAAAATAATGGCCCATTTTGCGTTTATCAGTTTTCGCGACAAAGCCTCAATAAATCGTAACTTAGAAGACGAAAGACAATTTTTTATGTCAGTCATTTTATTATTAACTGGACATGGGCTGACTGCAGTTTCGGAAAACTTTTTTCCATCCTCAGAGTGAGGATTTTTTATTTAACAAAATAAAATGAACGTACCACGTACTATAAATGCAAAAAACAGAACAGAAATCAAAACGTCGAAGGGCACAACTGAAATGTAAACAACTTAGGTAACATGAATGGAAGCAGGTGTAGTTAGTAAGTATGTTGCTATGATAGGGCGAAAGTTGTTATTAAAAGGTGAAATGAGAAATTATTGAAAATGTTTAGTAATATATGGTAAAATGAGGTTTGTAACTATAAATGAAATATAACTATTGTTACACGGTATAGGAAAGGAATGAAGAATCAATCTCTATCGGTATCTTTTTTATCTCGTTTTCGACGAGAAGTAATATCAGGATTATTAATGATACCAGGAAAGATGTGTTTATTAGGCGAACTTGCATTATTAAGGGCTGGTGAGGAATCGTGGGACGGTTGGATCTGATTGTAAAAATGCTCCTCATAGCTCCTACCAATCACGATAATGTCGTCAAGATAGACTAAACAAGTTTTCCAGACAAGTCCTCTCAAGACGAACTCCATTAACCGTTCAAATGTAGCTGGAGCGTTGCATAAACCGAACGGCATTACAGTAAACTGCCACAATCCTTCGCCTATAGAAAAAGCTGTCTTTTCCTTATCTGGTGGGTATATGCCAACCTGCCAATAACCACTTTTCAAGTCTAGAGTAGAGAATACTTTTGTTCCAACAAGGATGGCAAGTGTGTCATCTATTCGAGGAAGAGGATAACTATCTTTGATTGTGACTTCATTCAACTTTCTATAATCAACACAAAAACGCCATGAACCATTCTTCTTCTTCACTAAAACAACTGGTGAACACCAAGGGCTACAAGATGGTTCAATTACTCCTTGTTTGTACATTTGGTCTAAAATCTGCTTTGCCTCTTCTCGCTTCGCTAAGGGAAGGCGACGTGGCATTTGATGGATCGGTTGAGTCTCTTCTGTGTTAATTTTGTGTTGTACAACATCTGTTTTTCCACAATCATTGTCATTCATCGACACAATATCACTGAATTCATCTAACAAATTTTCTGCGTCAACAAATTCTTCTATTGGAAGAGAACCTTTGACATTTAACAAAATCTGCTGCAATCGTGGATGTTTTCTTTCATGTGAAATTCTAGATGGTATTGCTTTACAATTTTCATTATTAACAAATTTATTTGATCTCTTTACTTCATCTTTATTTCCTTGAACTTGATCATTTCTCACAGTATGTAGCTCTTGGTGGTGAATTGGCTGACAGATCTCTTCAAGATCATCACTATACATCAGTGGAAACTCAGAGTCATTCAGTGTCAAAATTCTTTTATTGAAATCCAGTGCAAACTTATTCCTTTTTAAGAAATCAAGCCCAATCAAGCATTCATCTTTGATCTCGGCAACAACGAAAGAGTGGCTAAACACATTTTCTCCAATTTGAAGGGGCAGAACTATCTCTCCAACAACAGCAACTGGTTCTCCTGTAGCAGTTTTTATTCGGATGTTTGTGTTTTTCTGTATCTGTCCATTAATATCTAATGTGCTGTTTATGATAGAACGAGATGCTCCAGTGTCGATAATCAATCTGCATGATTTCTCTCCAACTTTGCCAAAGACACATAAGTTAGCATTCCTTCCTAGAGTTAGCACTGACATAGGAACTTTTGGTAAAACAGTTGCTAATGAGTGGTTAGTTTTTCTAGATGGATAAAATACCTTAGTATTCAATACCCGATTCGAAACCCAAGAGTTTTTACAATCATCACTCCACCATCTTCTATCTAAATATTTCTTTTTATTCTGTCGATTTCTGCCCTTCGAGATCGACTGCTTCCAGTTTAAAGGATGTGAGGATGTTGAAGCTCTGACATATGCTTGACAATTTCTTTGGAGATGTCCTTTCTGGTTGCACATCCAGCATCGAAAGTTATCCAGGTCTGTTTTTGTTCTGGCACCACCAGAAGCTTGTTGAGTCTCGCCATCTTCCATTTTTAAAGTTCGGACCAATTGAGCACTATGGGATGCATGGCTTGCAGCTTCATATGAAAGTGCAAATACTAGAGCTTCACCAGCTCTGTGTTTGCCACTGATGAGGATTGCTTTCTTCAATTCAAGATCAGCGACGGCATCCACAAAAGAGTCAGACACCAGGATATCGAGAAAATCAGGTGTGGCGGTAGGGTAGGCTAGATGTGCCAGACGTTTAACATCTGCTTCGAGCTCTTGGAAGCTTTCCCCGGGCTTTTGTCGTCGAGTTTTTAGTTGGATTCTGTACATCTCATGTAAGTGTTCATCTCCAAATCTACGCTCGAGAACTTTTACCAGGGCTGGGTAGTCTTCTTCTTCTGAAACAGTCTGAAGAATTTCTAAAGCTTTCCCTCTCAGAGCCAAGGTTAATGCCGTTGCCTTTGTCTTATCCAAAACCCAGTTATTAGCCGTGGCAGCTGCTTCAAACTGTCGCTTGTACACTGACCACACCACCGAACCATCGAAAGTAGGTACCTTAACCCTTTCAGAAATTGATGAGTCCATTGGAACCCTCAAAAGAGTGTCCCTACGTCTAGTTTCCATTTCCTTCAGTCTGCATCTTATGTCAGAGATTTCTTCTTGGAACACATCCTTGAACTCAGTCATCTCCCTCTTAATGGCATTGTTTTCTTCTGCAACCTCCTCCTTGATTTCTTCCTTCAACAATAACAACTTTTCTTGAAAATCCTTCCCCTGTTGTATCGATGCTGCCACTTCTGTTTTTAAAAATTTGAATTCATTCAAAAGAGCTTCGTCGAGTTTTTGTGATATTTGTTTATTTTATTTTATTATTTGTGCATTTTATAGTGATTGGTTATGTTTAAGCAATAGTCATATATATATATATATATATATTCAAATAATTAGGTGTTAATTTTTCGTCGATACAGGCTCGGTTAAATTTTATTGACCAAGTTTTGTTGCAAACTTTTTCTATTTTATGAGATAGTTCACGTAATTTAACTCGCCCACGAAGTTTTTCAAAGAACGCCCGATTATACAAATCTTTATTACTTTTTAACTTGCAAGTTTCGGCTATTTTTTCAGCCATCTTCAGAAAAAGCAAAAGGCCGGCGGTACAGGAACCGAACATAAACAAAGACGATTAAAAACAAATAATGAAATGTGGAAGTACGTAGATAAAAATAAAATATGACCAAAATAAAATGCGAGGGAAGGTATTAATTAAGACTAAAATCAAAGAAGCAAATATAAATTAAATTTAACATAATAATTGTTGGTGTTAGTTTTCCGTCGATACAGGTGTTAGTTTTTCACCGATAAGAATTGAAGGCTTTAAATGTCGAAGTATACATAGATAGAAAGAAAATAAATCAATAAAATTAAGAGCAAAAAATAAAACAAAGGGATGTATTAATTACCATTGAAATCATAAGAGCAAATATAAAATAAATATGACCGAAAATAATACATAAACTAGAATACCAAGAGCGAGAAAAATCTAAAATTAACGTCTACGTAATGTAATGTTTGGGTTATTAATTAAATTAGAAAAGAGGGTGTTATGGTCACCATTACTAGTCAAAGCAAACAAACGAGGAATGTACAAAGTTCGACTGGTAGGAATCATGGTGAGGGGCCGTCTCCGAGAAGAAGCACGTTCACTATGACAAGTTCTAGGAAGTAAGTAGGATGGCGAAGGGGAGAAACCATGACCACAATTCTGGGAATGATATCTTTGGCGGGATACCTTTGTATTTCCTGGTGACGAACTCTTAGTACAGAGTGCAGATTTAATACATTGTAAGGGACATTCAGGTTTGTGCTCCACAGGGGGCACAGGGGCAACATTAGTTGGGTGAAAAGGCAAACGAAGACTGTATGGAGTATGCTGGCCTGGAATCGTGCTGACGGTCGGACGTAAACGAGAAGGACGTTCACTATGGTAGTTGTAAACACCAATTCGAGAAAGTAAGAAAGATGGTGAAATTGAGCAACGGGGATCACAGTCATGAGAACGAGGTCTTTGGCGGGAAACTTTCATAGATTTTGGTGACATGCTCGCAGTGTAGAGGTCAGGTGCAATAGATTTTCTGGGACACGCTGCTTCGTGGTCGATGGAGGATGAAGAAGGACGGGTAGGTAGATGAAAGAGAGAACCAGGACTGTACTGAGTTTCATTAGTTGGCATGGGGCGTCGTGGAGAAGAACGTTCGCTGTGGTAGTTATTAGCAACAATTCTAGGGTGTGAAATGGATGATGAAGGAGAAGAACCAAGATTATGGTCGTGAGAGCGAGATCTTTGGCGGGGAATCTTCACAGTCTCCGGTGACGAACTCTTAGTACAGAGTA
Source organism: Erpobdella octoculata (assembly GCA_963978895.1). Taxonomy (NCBI): domain Eukaryota; kingdom Metazoa; phylum Annelida; class Clitellata; order Hirudinida; family Erpobdellidae; genus Erpobdella; species Erpobdella octoculata. The sequence continues at coordinate 22,507,736 of OZ022241.1, forward strand.
CAGATACACTAGATCGTATGGGACGTTCAGATTTGTGACCGACGGAGGGCAAAGAAACGACGGCAAGTGAAGAGGAAGGCAATGCGTTAATCATTACATCTTTAGAAGTAATGGTATGAGCATTATGAAGTAGGTTTATGTTATGAACTGAGTGATTAGTAGCTGTAGTAAAAAGCTTTAGGATATGTCCGGAGTGATCTTCTTGTATATTTATGGAAGGTCGGTCACGGACTATATAAAGTGCCTCGGCAATTTTCAAACGAGCTGGTTCTGGCACGTGATGCAAAATAATGGTATTATCCACAAGTGTTTGTCTAGTGAGTTTAACACCGTGGGCAGTCTGGAAATGTGCTGCTATGCTACCGCCTTGCAAGTGCATAGTGAGGCGCCGAGATAGAGTGGTGCGGGTGTGTCCAATGTATGTTTCTATTGAAGTATGTTTTAGAGGGCAGGTGAATTTATACACGACGTTAGTAGATTGCAAGCGATCATGTTGATGTGGTCCGTTTCTTGTAATTATTTCTTGTTTTTATAATATATAGAAAATTGAAGTCGATGTCGGTTTCGGTCATTAACTGTCACGCAATTTCCGATAATCTGACGTAAAATCTTTTCATCAAGATGATAATTGTCATGCATTTGAGCGCAATACCGAACATCGATAGTCTTTATATTATTTACAGAAGTTGAGATATTGTTAGTTTTTCGTCGAACAAACTTCTCGATGACGGCGTCAATCATGGTATTAGTATAATTATTGTTCACAAGTAGTGTTTTGAGACGCTGAACCTCTGTATGGAAATGAGACCAGTCTTCAGATAACTCGTAAGCACGAGCTAATAAGTTAAAGATAACACTTTCCTTGTATTTAACTGGACAGTAACCAGCCCCGTTCATACAAAGACCTTCGGATGATGGCTTTACATACGATGAATACGCTATACCGGTATCACATTGGGTAAGCAATACATCCAAAAATGCCAACCCGTGTTGTGGATCGCTATTTTCTACTGTAAACTTTAAAACTGAATGTTGTTGTAATGTAACCCGGAGGTCTTCAAGTTGGGTAGCGTCTTGACAAATTACAAAAATATCGTCGACGTAACGTACATACATTGGCGGTTTGGCAAAGGTGTCAAAAACGATACTTTCAATATGGCCCAAATAAAAGTTGGCAAAGATGGGACCTAAGGGAGATCCCATAGCAATGCCGTTAATTTGTCGAAACAGTCGTCTATCTGGGTGCCGAAACGGTAATTCCTTGGTGCATAAAGAAAGCAGTTCAGACATGGATTCTTCGGGTATGATGGGAGGTGATAACTTAGAGTTATGGTATAAGTATTGCCAGATAATTTTGATGGTTTCATCAGTAGGCACATTTGTGAACAAGTCAACGACATCCAATGAACTCATAACACCGGTGTTATGACGGTTGCCTTTGACTAAATTAATAAATTCGAAAGATGATTTCACTGTATATTGACAAGGGCAGTATGGAGAAATCACTTTAACAAGATACTTCGCAATATCAAATGTAGGAGTGGGGCTTTGCGAAATTATTGGCCTAATTGGGAAATCAGATTTGTGAGTTTTTACGTTGCCGTAAATATATCCCGGTGAGAAATCTCCAATAATCTGATGCATGCCGGCTATGGGATTTTTCCGAAGAATGTTGCCTATTACTTTGTTAGTTTTTCGTTTGATTTCCAAAGTTGGATCTTTGGTAATCTCCAAAAATTTAGTTGTATCAGATACTATATCATTCAATTTATTGATGTATTCAAAATGACGTAGGCATGCGATTTGTCTGCTTTTCGTATAGTAATGGTGGAATTATTTTTCAATGAGTGGGCAGCTGTGTGTAGTTCTCGATCGATTCCATGTGAGGCATGACGATGTTTCAATCCTTCTGCTTTGAGTAGTGTTTGAAATCGATTATCAACAGAAATAGAACGATTTAGAAGATGTGGCTCAAACTGCATCATCAACATTTCTAGTTCAATTTGTTTCTTTATTGAACAATATTTGCCGGGGACGTGGTAGTTGTAACCAAGCTGCAAAAATCTGATCTCAGGTTCTGTGGGAGAGTATGAGGACAAGTTCATAAAATGGTTTGGTTCATCCCTGAGTAAAAACTTTGCGCCATACAATGAGGACAGTTTGTTGATAATGATGTTCTTTTTCCGACGATTATATATATACACATATATATATATATATGTGTGTGTGTGTGTGTGTGTATATTTCTGTTCTTGTGACATTGTGTGTGCGTATAATTTTGTTATCATTGATATATATATATATATATATTAGAGCTGCGAATTAATCGCGATTAATTCCGTTAATTAAAGCTAAAAAATTAGCGCGCATTAAAAAAATTAACACCGTTAAATATTTTAACGACTAATCTAAATTTTGCACCAAAATATAATATTAAATTAATATTAGGTACCATAGTACTATAATTCTAAGTCTATAGCGTGTACGATATCGGTGGTTCCGTAAATTTTCAGCGCCATTTTGCTAGAGAGTTGTGTTGATTGTTTGTGTCTAAACGCGGAGAAGTATCGTTATTAAAATGAATTCAGAAAAATCAATTTTGCAAGGAAAGTTTGTTTTTAAATCGGAAGATGTTGTTGTCTGTTCAATCTGCGGTAAGGAATTTAAATTCCATCGAAGTTATTCAACGCTCAAGTATCATCTTCGGAATAAGCATCCATTTGTTGACATAGCAAAAACTATTCGACAAGCAAGCACACATTCTTCCGATGTTGAGCTTATCCAAGCTTCAAATGTCCAGCAAGTCTCAGTGTTGCGCCAGCTTAGGATCGATGAAATTGGAAAAAAAATGGATAAAGACAAATCGGAAAAAATTACAAAAGCTCTAGCAAGCTGGATCGCTAGAAATGGTAGGCCGATAAATATTATATCAGACGAAGGGCTTCAGGATGTCATACGTGTTGCATCTGATGATAACTCCTATGTGCTACCGACACACCGAACAATTAATTCAAGAATAGATGAATTATTCCAACAGGAAAAGAACAAAATTTTAGTTCTACTAGAAAGTATGGAAAGATCTACAAAGACTTCATGCACGTGTGAATAATCAGTTGACACCAAACGATTCAACTTCTGGTTACTATTTTATTTTTTTTTTATCAAAGTGTTATCATTTATTTTAGACTAGAATCTAAATATAATTTGATTTGTTTGTTTTTAGAAGTCATTATTTAATCTCGTAAATATTTTTTTATCTAGAACCCCCAACAAAGAATTGGAAAATGTTGGAAATGGATGATTCGGATTCTGACGCTGAGCTTCTTCGGCCGCGATCGTCGTTTGCTCCTTTTGAACAATATAAAAATGAGCCGCAGATTGATCTGTCTGAATGTCCTTTGGAATGGTGAAGAAAGCATGAAGGTGCATATGCTGATTTAGCGAAATTGGCACGAAAATTCTTGGCTTCTCCAGCTACAACTGTCCCGTGCGAACGATTATTTTCATTATCAGGGAACATTGTGACTAAAAAACGTGTTTCACTCTCTGCTGACAATATTAACAAACTTGTCTCACTGAGTAGCTGGCTAAGAAATGATGACAATATGAATGATTTTGAATAAATGCACTTGTTATTTCAAATTGTTATTGAATAAATGCACTTATTATTTCAAATCAATTTTTAAATTTACAATATGATTTGAAAATTTTTTTGCGATTAATCGTAATTAATTTTTGCGAACAATGGATTAATCGCATGCGATTAAGCGATTAAAAATTTTAATCGATTCACAGCTCTAATATATATATATATATATATATATATATATATATATATATATATATATATATATATATATATATATATTCGGTAATACACGCTCTGTTAAAAATACATTTGTATTTGCCGTTTAACACTTTTTTACAAAGACTTTCCAGCTTTCGTTTTTTACGTAAAAAAGACTAATATCCCTTTAGTCTTTATTTACGTAAAAAACGAAAGCTGGAAAGTCTTTGTAAAAAAGTGTTAAACGGCAAATACAAATGTATTTTTAACAGAGCGTGTATTACCGAAAATCTTATACCTCGCTACGCTAAAAATATATGTATATATAGTTGTTATTTAGCTTTTTCCTATGGAAGGATTTCAGATTGTATTAATTGAAAAAATGAACGTGTTGTTCTTGGTAAAAGAAATTTTATTTATCCAAAGATTTGATAGAACTGTGCTAAATTCTACAAAGTGAGATATTTCAGATTTGAGTCAAGTAAAAGATTATATTCAACAAAGAATATTAAAGTTAAAGATAATTCGAGAAATATTGTGTTATAAATAAATTCAAGCTTTAACGTTACAAATCGCTAGAAAAGCATATTCGTCTACGTTTACAATCGTTTATTAATTGTTATTTTTCAATAAATAAATACATTTTATATAATATTAAGTTATTTAAGAGATAGTTTTAAATTTAATTTAGAATTTGTGGACTTTGAGAATCCGACAAGAATTGAAGACACATTTCCATTGGCCATGACTTACAATTGTGAACCAAAGGAAGCTTCCATTGTGAAAATAGCTAAATATGTTGGCGACTTTTACCAGCCTGATTTAACTAAAGAAAAGTAAGTACTGATTTGTTGGCTTGAATTTTGTAAGATAGGTGTAATTGGTTTTGAAATATCTTACGAAAAATGTTGATTTAAAGTGGCTCTACATTTCGGACAAAACTTTATCGTTATAATTATTGTATCTTCCTATTACTGAAAAAGAGAATAAATTTAGTTATTTAGAAAATTTATAAAAATAATTTATAGTTTTTTTATTTTTGTGTATATCATATGCACCCAGGTTAATAATAGAAGCATTTAAAATCACTTTTTGAAAACAGCATGCTAGTGAGATTTGATTTTCCGTCCTTCAGGCTGATAGGTAAATGCTTTAGCACAATCACAATACCAATAAAATAATAGATAATAATACATTCATATATATGTTACAACTCGTTTTTTTAATCAGTGATTTGTTATTTATAAAGATATCAAATATTTTATTTATTTATTTATTGATTTATTCACAAGCGGATGATAATTTTGGCATGCCTGTGACTCTTAGTGTGCATGACTTATTACTGACAAAACGTGCTCAGTTCCAGCTCGTCTAATTTGAACCCACGCCGACCCATTTTACAGGCCTAAAACTTGCAAAAAAAGTTGGGAAAAGGTTGAAAAAAGATCAACTATCTTTTTTAAGTTTAGTTGAAACTAACGTCAACTTTCATATTTTTTGCATTGCAATAGCTCATTGCATATTTGTGATTTTAATAGGGTTGCGTAGCCGCTAATTTTTGTCGGAGCCAAAGCCGTAAATATCTCTTGGCTCCGGCTCTCAAATTTTTTTTATAAAAGCAGAATTTTTTTCAAGACGGAAAGCTTTGAAATTATAAAATTATTTGATTGTTTATCTCCTTCAAATTTGAAATGTTTTAATATTTTACGAACGTCACAACAGCACAGCCTTCAATCAAATGATAGCGCTAGCACACATCACCACAAGAAATCTTTAATGAATCGTTTTCGTTTGGTTCTAAATTTTGTTTACCTGTCAAACTTTGTTTTTGGTTACATTGTTATTGTTGAACTTTTTTTAATTTTATTTTTTTCAAAATTTTTAAAATTACATTAAAAAATAATACAATTATGTTCCAGATACGACACTCGAGATGAAAGTTGTAATAAAAAATGTGCTTCAAGATTGGCTTTCTTTTGAGTATATAAAACGAAACGGCTGAATCGACTTTTATGAAATGGTTTGTGTATATTTGGGAGGACTTAGAATAAACTACAATTATATATATCTATATGTATATTATATTGCTGTAAATCTTAGTTCAGGTTTAAGATTTTATTAATTAAAATAACAAATAGAATGTACAAGTTCCGATTCGAAATCAAATAACTCGAGTCACGGCCGCCATTCAACAAGTCCATCGATTGCACCACAACACACCACGTAGACTAGGGATGTCCTGGTTTACAGCACTTTCCCCCTCTCAGCTCTGCTCGTCCCAAGTAGATTTTTTTTTCAAAGCTCCATGATACTTGGCTAGCCAGTTGATATGGACAACTTTCATATTTCCTTAGTTCTTTCCTAGCAACACAATCCTTTTCATTTCTGCTTCCATCATCATAATCACCACAGCTTTTCTTCGTTCCAGGAGATGTTTTGTTTGAGAATGCAATTGCAAGTTCATCTTCATTCTTTTTCAAATCGAGTGATCGAGTGAAATCGGAAAGATTTACATCGAGAAGATCTTCCACTTTTTCTTTAGCTTCCACTGTGATAATCGTAATGTTTTCCAGGCTGCTAATTTGCTTTGAAGTTTTATCTTCAGTTTCTTCTTCTTTTCTCTTTCTATCAGCAGCTTCCTTGTCAGCAAGTGCCTGTTCCCTCAACTTTATGTATGTGTCATCAAAATTGGATGCAGAAAATTCTTCACTGTTCTCTGATATATCAGAGTGCTGTAGTATTTGTAGTTGTACAACTGCATGATCACAGGTAGACTTGAGGTTGTTGGAACTGAGTGGAGTACTGGTATTTTCAGAAGATGAAGAAAAATCAGTCGTCGTAGAAGTGGATGAATCATCGTCAGGCGATGGGTCAGAATTGTTCAATTTAGGACAACCTTCACACGTACGCTGCGGTTTCACTTCAGTTACTGATTGTGGACAAGCGTTACACCTTTCAGTTGTTCATGGTTCATCAATTTTTTTCTTTTGAACTGAAATTTCATGAAAACTAGATGCCATTTTGTCTTTAATTTCCTTTTCCACATTCTTCAAATCATCTTCATTACCAGCACTAACAGCTTCTTCAAATGCACTGCTCACAACTTTATTAACATAATCTTCCAGTTTCTCTCCGTTAATCACGGGCTCAATCTTTTCACCATCAGCATCCATCTTTGCATCCAACATAGTGTTCAAATCAGAAACAACTGCTTTGTTGACTTCCTGCAAATTCTGTTCGAAAAGTTTATTACTGACACTTTCTACAAGCATTGGAGCTTTCTCTTCTGAAGATGTCACGTCATGAATGAATTCCCGAGAAATTTCTTTAATTGACTTCTGCTCCTCCGTCAAATTTTTATCACCATTTTCTTTACAGTTCAAAGAAGTTGCTGAGCTGCCATTAACAGTACTGATCAATACGGCATTCTGAACCTCATCAACGTTTACATCACTGCCACCATCATCTTTTATTTTCTCCCTCAGAAACAGCTTGTCTAGACAATCTTTTCCTTGTTGTAGTGAGGCTGCCACCTCTTTCCTCAAGAATTTAAATTCCTTTAACAGAGCTTCGTCGAGGAGTTCAAACTCGAAGCGCGGTCCAACCATTCCCGAGTCAATGTCTGATTGACCACGATTTCCGCTAATCCTGCTTATGTTTTCGACTTTTGTTAATCTTTTCTCTGGGTGGGCTTGATTGTACTGTTCCCAAGTCTCTTCTGGTTCAAGCTTTGACTTTCTAAACTTTATGCGGTAGTCTTCTGCCGACTTCCCAAAACGACGAAGGAGTGCCTCTTTTACCGACCCGTAATCCTGCATCTGACTATCGCTGAGTTGGCCAAACACTTCCAATGTCTTCGCACTTAGCAGAGAACCCAGAAGCATTCCCCAACTCTTTTTTGGATGATCATTTGCCGTGGCCAATGCCTCAAAACGGAGCAGAAAAGCGTCCCCGTCGTCACCTTCCGAGAACTTTGGATATGGAGTCTTGGTTACCTCTACCGTCGCTTTTGGCTCTTTTTTTGTTAGGGCTTCTAATTCCAGTTTCTTCAATTCCAATTCATGTTGACGTTGAGCTATTTTATGTTCACGTTCTTGTTGCGCTATTTTATCTTCCCGCTCCTGCTGAGCCTTTTTTTCTTCCCGTTCCTTCGTTCTCCTAACTCTTTCTTCATGTTTTAATTCTTTGACAAAATTCTTCAATTCCTCTTCGAAATAGCCCAGAGCCTGTCCCATCGCAATGAATTTTTCTGTGTCAGACATTTTTCACAAAAGAAAAAAAAATTCAGTCACTTGTGATCAAATAACTTCAGAAAATATATTTACGGATGAAAATGCGTAAATACGTCGAGGTCACCAATGTAAACGTAGTGGAATATGCTTTCTAGCGATTCGTAACGTTAAAGTCGAAGTTATTTATAACACAATATTTCTCGAATTTATTTTAACTTTATTATTCTTCGTTGAATATAATCTTTTACTTGACTCAAAACTGAATTATCTCAATTTGTAGAATTTCGCACGGTTCCAACAAATCTTTTGATAATTAAAATTTCTCTTACCAAAAACATTCCTATTCTTTTAATTTCTATAATTTGAAGACCCCTAATAGAAAAAAGACAAATAACAATTATATATATATATATATATACATATATATATATACATATACATATACCCATACCTTCATACATATATATATATATATTCAGACAAATAACAATTATATATATATATATATAAATAATAAAAAATTTGCTGGGAAAATTTAAATCTAAAGAGCATAACGAAAATTGTCTGGCAAATGATGGATCCTTTATTATATTTCAAACATTGGTTCAAACTTTGCAAAAGAAGTTCAACCTCAAGGTTCCTCTTCACAGGCTACCTCAAAAACCAAGTAATTCATTCCATGAATGTCACACCAGTAACGTCAACTGAAATCATCAAAATTGCAAAAGGCTAAAAGCAACTCAAAGTTGTGGACCAGATGGTATCGATCCCCAAATAGCAAGTCAATCAATTTAATTGTACATCCTCTGAAATCCTTTATTAATAGTTCTTTAACTTTTGGAATATTCCCGACCAATTTAAAATCGCTAAAGTAGTTCCACTTCACAAATATGGTGAGAAAAATAACATCAGAAACTATCGGCCTATTTCAATATTGTCTTATTTTTCCAAATTCTTTGAAAAAGTTATGCACACAAGATTATATGGTTATCTATCAACATTTTCTCTACTCTCTCCTTACCAATACGGTTCCGTCCCCGTTCTGCTAACTTCCATCCCCGTCCATACCGTTCAATATTTCCAAACATAAAAACGAATATCAACATAAACGATCTTATCAATTTATTAAAACACGAAATTAAATGTTTGAAATTGATGTCAACTGCAAAATCAATTTATTTGTTTAGACCGTGTAAAAAAGTAACCCATCGATACTCTCTGGGTCAAGTTGACATCTTCTGTCATCAATTGTCAGACCAGCCAACGAAAAAATTTTTTCGATGGTGTACTGGAAGCTGGAATGCACAGCAGGGATTTGACAACTGTATTGAGATTAGGTCATGTAATTGATTTCCGTGCCCAAAATTCTTAAATGTCCATTTGCTCGGTGTTGTGATGTTTATTTGTTCAGAAATCAGGTATCGATTTACAGAATGTAACTGGTTTTAGAATAATAATTATAACTAGAAAAGTAAAAACATGAACCCATTATATCTCTTGTAACCGGGACGTTACCTTTAGGGAAATAGGTCATCGATATTAATTTATATACATATATATAAATATATATATATATATATATATATATATATATATATATATATATATATATATATATATATATAAACATATACATATATATATATATATATATATATATATATATATATATATATATATATATATATATATATATATTTATATAACAGTTCCCTCCTAAGCTAGACACCGCTGGTGTATGACTTGCTTTGGTGATTTATTACAAGTCGAGATGGAGCGTGTCGTTGTCTATCAGATCGCCTCAGTTGTAATGATGATGGTGAATGTGGTATTACTGATTCTGAGTTTTCAGTAGAAGGGAATGGCGTTGCTGCAAAGTCTTGTGTAGGCTGTTCTGGCTGGTGTTCGGTGGCTAGCTGAAAACGAACAGATTTTTTAAAACGGTCTGAATCCTGACCTTTCAGAATGCCTCTCTTTGTGTTAATGTTCTTTTCCACCGTTTGACCAGGTTCGGCAGTTGTGGCATTTTCTCCTTGTCTTGTATTCTGATAAGGTAAGTCAAATGTTTCGAGTAGTGTTGTTGTAAACTTCGATTCTTGACGTGGGCGTAACTGGTTGATGTGGCGCTTCCAGACCATTCCTTTTACGATAGTATCGTACAGAACTCTTCCCCTTCTACGGACAATATCTAACAATATCTACGGACCTGGTATCCACGTCACAGGTCCCGGTCGATAATCGCGAACGAACACCAATTCACCGTTTTGGAACTGTCGAGGTCGTGCCCCATGATGGCGGTTGAACTGTTTCTCCATGTCATTTGATCGAGGTGTTGAATGTTTGATGTTTTTCGGATGTAATTCGCTTAAGACCGAACGTAATTGTCTGCCTAGGAAATTTTCCGCTGGAGAGAGACCGTTCGGCGATGAAGCGCAGGGAGTGGTTCTGTAGCTGAATAAAAATGTTTGAAGAGATTCTTTGTAAGTTCCGTCATTTCTTAATTTAATCAAAGCTCTTTTGAAAGTGTCTACAAATCGTTCGGCCTGGCCATTGGATTGTGGGTGAAATGGTGGTGATCTCACGTGTTTGATCGCGTTTTCTGCACAGTATTCCTGAAAAACAGTTGAGGTGAATTGTGTGCCGTTGTCACTGACAATTGTTTCAGGCAATCCAAATTGTGCAAAGATCCGCTGGAGTGCATTTATCGTGTTGGATGTCGTGCTGTTTGCCATCTCTATTATTTCTGGCCATTTTGAGAATGCATCTACTACTACGAGATACATTTTTCCATGGAGCGGTCCAGCATAATCGATGTGAATTCGACTCCAGGGTTTGGTTTCTTTTGGCCATGAACATAAAGTGTGTTTTATGGGTGACTAGCAGTGCCCGTAGCGGCTTCGCTCGCATGAAATTAGAGAGTTTGAACAGTGCATCCATAGTAGAGATCAATTGTTTAGGTCTCGGCTAGGCCCTTCGACAACTTAGCCCAGCCCGTTTTAAAAACCCGAACTCCTGGCCCGGCACAGCCCGTCTGAATTAGGCCCGGCCCCTTTTTACAGGCCTAGAAGTTCTATATACTTGATGAAAAACTTCGGCCCGTCCCACCTTGACTTTAGGTTTAGCCCGGCCCAAATAAAACCCTAAAATCACTAAAACATCTATATACTTGGTGAAAAATCTCGGCCCGTCCCACCTTGATTTAAGGTTTGGCCTGGCCCGTGTGAAGACTCTAAAATAAAGGCTTGACCCGGCCGGTGATAAACTGTACTTAGCTACTTTTAACCGGCACAAAACTTCAAAATACTAATTTTTACATTTGTAGCACTTACAGTTTTTGAGTAGCAGTTATTTTGAAATCAAATAACCCTTATTTCCACCCCACATTTGAGGTCCTGGAAACCAAATTTTTAAAAAATGTTGAAACACTTATATCATTATTTTTTTAGTATATACTAAATACTAATTTTGACATCTGTTGCATTCACAGTTTTTGAGTAGCAGTTACTTTAAAAACCAAAGAAACCTTTTTTCCACCCCACATTTGAGGTCCTGAAAACCAAAATTTCAAAAAATGGTGAAACACGTATATCATTATTTTTAGAGTAGAAACTAAATACTAATTTTTACTTTTGTAGCATTCACAGTTTTTGAGTAGCAGCAACTTTAAAAACCAAGTAATCCTATTGTCCACCCCACATTTAAGGTCCTATAACCAAATTTGTAAAAAAAAATGGTGAAACACGTATATCTTTATTTTTAGAATAGAAACTAAATACTAATTTTTACATCTGTGCTATTTACAGTTTTTGAGTAGCAGTTACTTTAAAAAACAAATAACCCTATTTTCCACCCCACATTTGAAGTCCTGGAAACCAAATTTTCAAAAAATGCTAAAACACGTATATCATTATTTTTGAAGTAGAAACTAAATACTAATTTTTACTCCTGTAGCATTCACAGTTTTTGAGTAGCAGCTACTTTAAAAACCAAATAACCCAATTTTCCAACCCACATTTGAGGTCCGGGAAACCAAATTTGTGAAAAATGGTGAAACACGTATATCTTTATTTTTAGAAAAGAAACTAAATAATAATTTTTACATCTGTGGTATTTACTGTTTTTGAGTAGCAGTTACTATAAAAGACAAATAGCCCTATTTTCCACCCAACATTTGAAGTCCTGGAAACCAAATTTTCAAAAAATGCTAAAACACGTATTTCATTATTTTTGGAGTAGAAACTAAATACTAATTTTTACTCTTGTAGCATTAACAGTTTTTGAGTAGAAGCTACTTTAAAAACCAAATAACCCAATTTTCCAACCCACATTTGAGGTCCCGGAAACCGAATTTTCAAAAAATGGTGAAACATGTATCTTTTTATTTTTCAAAAAGAATCTATATACCAAATTTCAGAAAAAATTTTTAGAAAAAATGTTCAGAAAAAAGTTTGTTTTCCAGTTTTTTTCCCTCAGGAGCAAAATTTTCAAAAATCCTTTCTTAGCGGATGTTTACGCTATAAAAGTAATATAAGTTCCAAATTTCACGTTCCTAGGATGAGGCGTTTGAGCTCGGCGTTGATTATCAGTCAGTCATCTGTCAGTCAGTCAGGACATGTTCTTTTATATATATAGATTTAGCTGCTTGTTGGCATGAAGAACAGCTGCGTGTCCAGTTTTCTATGTCTTTATCAATGCCGCTCCAATAAACGTGTTCTCGGGCAATTATCTTCATTCGAGTAATACCCGGGTGGCCTTTGTGAAGCATTTGAAGTACTCGTTTTTGCAAAACCTGAGGGATAATTATTCGAGAACCAAAGAATAAACAGTCTTCATGTATCGTTATTTCTTTTTTTAAGAGTTCGAGTTTGCTGGTTTTCAGTGCTTTGTTTTCGTTCCACCTTCCTGTTTTGACATATTGGAGAAGGGGATTTAACTCATTGTCTGTTTTTGTTTCGTCACAGATTTCTTTATTTGAGACTGGAAGTTGTTTGACGGCATTGATATACAAGGAGTTTATATCTTGATTGATAGTTGCATCAATGTGTCTTCTTCTGATGTTTTATGTGGACCTATAAGGCGCGAAAGTGTGTCAGCTTGTCCAAAGGACGTGGTTCTGCAGTATTCAATTTTGAAATCATAATCAAGCAGTGTTAGAGCCCAGCGTTGGAGTCTGTTTGCTGTATATGATGGTATGCCTTTTTTATTGCCAAAAATGGCAAGCAGAGGTTGATGGTCTGTTAATTGAGTAAAGTGGCGTCCATAGATATAACGGTGAAACTTTCTGACCGCGAAAACTAGTGCTAGACCTTCTTTTTCTATTTGCCCATATTTCTTTTCTGCTGGAGTGAGAGCTCTACTAGCGTGTGCAATTGCCTTTTCTGTTCCATCACTATATCTGTGCGATATCACTGCTCCAATGCCGTATTCTGATGCGTCGGCTGCAACTACAATTGGTTGGTTGGGGTTGTAATGGGTTAACAGAAGGTCGGATAATAAAATTTTTTTAGTTTCGTCAAATGCCCATTGACAGCTTTCAGACCACTGGAACACAGTGTCTTTTTTTAAAAGAGCGTCTAGGTGCTCTTAGATTTCTCATGCGTGGTACAAATGAGCTGTAATAGCTGATCAGTCCAAGAAAAGTACGGACCTGTCCAACATCTTTGGGTGGAGGCATATGAATTATTGCATCAATTTTTTTTTGGGTCGGGACGACGGCCTGCAGCTGATATTACATTTCCCAAGTACGTGATTTCCGTCATTAACAAGTGGCATTTTTCAATTCTAATCCGGAAGCCATAATTTAAAATTCGGTCAAATAAAGTTCATGTTGTGTTCTTCTAATGTCCGTCCCGTGACGATGACATCATCTAAATAGGCGGCAACGCCATCTAGACCAGTAATCATAGTGTCTATGATTTGTTGAAAAATACCTGGTGCTGATTTCACACCAAATGGTAGACGGTTATAACGAAACAAGCCTTTATGAGTGTTGATTGTTAAGAGCTCTTTACATTCTTCCGTCACTTCTACTTGATGGTATGCTTCTGCAAAATCTATTTGGGAGAAAACTGTCCCTCCATTTAGTTTTGTGAAAACGTCATCCATGGTAGGTAACGGGTGTCTATGGAGCATCAGTGAGTCATTTAAGCCCATTGAAAAATCTGCACAAAGTCGGATGGAGCCGTTTGCTTTACGGACAGCAACTATGGGTGCTGCCCACTGAGAGTGATCCACGGGAGAGATTATTCCTTCTTGTAGTAACCGGTTAATTTCGCTATCCAATTGCTCTAAAGCGGCATGAGGAACAGGGCATTTCTTTCTAAATATGGGTTGTGCGCCAGGTTTAAGCTGTAAGGAAGCTGAAACTTTTGTGCACAGTCCTAGTTCCTGTCAGAACACATCAGCGTATTTGTGTTTTAATTTGTTTGTAATGGCTGTGCGTTCCACGTCTGTGTTGAAGCTCCGTATTTCCATGACAGAATAGTTTTCTAACAGTTTTTTAAAGTCAGGAAGTTGTTTTATCCATGGCATTCCCATGAGGTCGTTTGAATCTGTGACGTAAACAGTACCCCGACCATGGTACTTTTGACCTGACTTATTTGCAACGGTAAATTTTGTCTCAAACATTCCTTCGGTCTTCACGGGTTGACCATTTGCTGCGCTTAGATTTGCCGTCGCTGTGGTAAGATTGGGGCGACCGATGGCTATCCATGTTGGACGAGAGATGAGAGTCACTTCGGCTCCTGTATCTAACCGAAGTTGAATCGGTCTATCGTTGATGATGACTTCAATGTACTGTTTGATTTCATTTCCGTTGTCTACTCGGTTAATGAATCGGTCTTGTCTAGAAGCACTCTTTTCTCTGTGTGTAAAAGAATTTTGTCTCCAGTTTGGATGATCCCGTGATACAAATTTTCGTGATTTGCGAAAATCTGGAGAACTCGTCGGTCTAACGTTAGGACACTCTCGTTTCCAATGTGGTCCGCCACAAATGGGACATGGTGTTTTTGGCTCTGCTTGATGTCGTGGTGACAATGGCTTTCGGTGAGGTGAGCTGTATCTGTTAATGGCCTGAATTTCTACATCCGGTCTTTCGATTGTTTTAGTATCATCCAGTGTAGTCTTAAGTCGTTCAGACTCTGCTATTAATTCAATGACTGTAATAGGTTTTTCGCTATTTTCGCTATCCAACATGCGTAACAGCCTGGAACGTATCTCGACATGTTCTTGTGCCTGAAGTCCTGCTACATATTGAACACACTTATGTGTTTCGTCTGACATTCCTCGAAGTTCTGCTGCCTCTGCAGCAGCAATGATCTTATTTCCATACGTGCTAAAATCACTCCCTGACGTACAAACTATTCGACTAAAGTCAAACCTTCGTCGAAAGAGACTTTTCTTAGGGCCAAATAGTTGTTCAAGGGTTGTGATGGTTTCTTCCCAACCAATGTCGCTGGGAAGCCGTGGAGAAATTCTGGTAGAAAAAACTGAATATGTGTGGTTGTCTAATAGAGTTTGAAGAAGTTCAGTCCTTGACTCTTCTGAAAGATGTCTTTCGTGACCTTTGACAGTGTCTTCAAAACGTCTAAGCCACAGACTGAAAAATCGTCCTTCCTCTGGTTCGTAAGAAAACTTCTCCACTCTCTGACGTAGTCGATCAAAAAGTGTTTCTTTTGACCCTGTCTTTTTTTTCTTTTTGGGACTCTATAAATTCTAACAGTTTTCTCTGTGTCTCTGCATTTTCTTTCCTCAGCTCCTTTTCTTTCTCTGAATTTTCTTTCATTAGCTTTAGGAATCTTTCTTCGCTCTTTTCCATCTGCATCTGAAAAAGTTCAAATATCTTTTGAATATCTGCCATTGCGTGATTTTATTCCTATCCTTCGTCGCCAATTGTTGTGATGTTTATTTGTTCAGAAATCAGGTATCGATTTACAGAATGTAACTGGTTTTAGAATAATAATTATAACTAGAAAAGTAAAAACATGAACCCATTATATCTCTTGTAACCGGGACGTTACCTTTAGGGAAATAGGTCATCGATATTAATTTATATACATATACATATATATATATATATATATATATATATATATATATATATATATAACAATCGGGATTTGCAACATACTCTTCTAACTGAGAAAAAAACATGATTAAATTAATATTATGAGTTCATCATGCTAAATAAATGATTTGTTAATAGAAATAAAAATTAATGACCTCATTTGTAAGCATCTGCGTCCCGATATCGTTATTTCGAATTCAATCGAGATTTCAAAACGATACGGGAGATCCCGTATCGCTATTGAAACGATACAGCCTGCGGATGAAGTCTCGTATCGATATAATTGGGGATACTTAAAATTTCATTCCCGATAATAATCCCGAAAAAATATCGGGATTTTTTTAAAATATTTTCCAATAAATAACGAAAGTCATACATATTTAATTAACGATTGTCACAACTGTGAATATTTGCAATTGATTCATCAACATTGATTAATAAATCTACCTATTGACAGAAGTTTATAACTATTATCATCCCCACTTTAAATTCGGTTTTCCAGACAGCCTGTAGCCCCATTATTTACTATTTTTAGTCTGGGAACCGGCAGCAAAAAAGCCACGCTCCTCTTAGGCTGCTAGTCGAGCTCTGCATACTACTGATACTACAAGCCCTACAAGGCAATCGTACTCGCTGACATCGATGACTATTATTATTAATGAGAATAATGAGTAATGTAATAGTCATGATCATTCTATGTTTATGTTTTGGTTTAGTCTGTTTCATAAACTTATTTTTTCAAATTTGTTACATAGAATTGGAATGATTATTTTAGTGTTTCGATATCCGTAATTGACCGTAATAGTAGCTCATCTAAGATATATCTTTATAATCTCGATGATATTCTTGGTTGTGTGTGAGTATGTGTGTGCCACCTGTAGTGTGCACGACAGTGCCGTAGCCCGTATCGTCTGCAGCTGGAATTAGAAACTTTCTGAGCTTCTTTCTTGCTATTGCTAACCGCATTCGCCATCGCCTATAAATAAACACGCTGGGTTTTTTTTTCACTTTCTTAATTCTTGCATAGAGGCACTTTCTCGTGTTTGTCATCATTATCATGCCGCGTCACCGGGATCAAATCTGGGAGTACTTTGAGGAAGAGACGATCACGCAGAAAGTCAATGACAAGGATGTAGAAGTAAATCTTGCCAGATGCAAAGACTGTGGGAAACAGTATCATTTTAATTTAATCTTAGTAATCTAGTAATCTCAATCTCAGTAATCTGCAATCTATTTCTATCTCCATTGGTTTTTCCACTTTCACTATTGAATTGCCTAAAAATGTCGTTCTTTTCTTTTGGTGTGCTAGAAGGTTTTCTACTTTTCAATTACTTGAAAAAATAATTTTAATTTTTTTTTTCATCGGCAAGTAAAATCATTTAATTAAATTGATAAACTACCGCATAATGCGTACTAAATAAAGTAAATAAATACTTACTATCGGCGGTAGCGTTTTATTTAGAATCTAAATTTAGAAAAATAGATGTACCGAAACTAAACAAATTAAACTTATTTGAAGTTGTAAAAAAAAAATTAAATTTGGTAAATTTTTATAAATTTTGAAATTTTTTAATATTTATATATTTTTTTCAATAAATTTCTTTAATGCAGTTATTAATATTGTCTGTCGCGTATAGTTCATCATTCTATGTTATCTCTAGGCAAAATTTCCACTTCAGTCGAGATCCCGAAATCGTATCGCATCGATATCGTATCGTTATTGTTCGAGGCGTATCGTATCGTTTAATTCGAGGCAAATTTCAGAAATCGTATCATATCGTTCCAAAAAAATAACGGGACGCAGAAGCTTACTCATTTGTAACCACCTTTGAATTCTTTCTTTGCAAAAAGATCTCCAGAAAAACCCATCTTCATAACGACTTTTTTTTACGGATGTTTAGTTAATTCAGTTTCATCTCTTTCTTCAATAAATGAAACCATACTTAACATAGTACCCACAATGTGTTTTTCCCTTATAATTTCTTCTGAATTTAATATTGTTAGATTTTCTTTTAAACGTTGGTCCAGAAATGTAACTGAATAGTCGAATAGTGATAATCCGTAACAGGAAAATATTTTTCAAGGTTTCGTGACAGCAACTTTTTCAAATTACCTATTGTTGGATCACTTGATGTTCTTAAGTTTTTCATTAAACTTAATTTTGTAGGTAGAACTAGATGTAGAGAAGGACCAGTATCAGTTGAAAGAGATTTGGTGGCCATGTCGAAGGGTGTCAAAATGTTGATTAGTGACTTCAATAGTGAATCATTAATGTCCAGCACTAACCACACAATGTATTGCATTTCACACATTTAACAAATGCTGATAAGGTATGGTCGATTTCTATGTTGAAAAAGTATTCCCACACTAAACGAACGTCAATCTCGCACTTCTTTTTCAAACCAGCTCTTGAACTTCGGATTTTTCCATAATTAGGTGAAAAAATCGATATATTTAATTCATGACAAATGATGGTCTTCAACGAATAACAGAATAAACTACTAAGATTGCCACCGATATGAAGTAATATAAAAATTGATCACTGCTATTGCCCCATTAGGACAACAGCAATTTTACCGCTTATTGCCCTGGCTACCGGCTGGGTAATAGTTATAACGTAAAAATCAATGCCGGACGAAATTATGAATGTAAACAAAGAAACTTTAAAACATAGAAAAACCGAATCAAACTAATGTTCAACATCATTTTATTAAAAAAAAAATTTTTTTAAGAAATATATTACCGCGGTATTACAGTGAATTTTAGATCGACTACTGCGGTATCACCGTGAGGTTTGATCCATTACCGTGGTAATACTGTAAATATTGTTTCCATTACCGCGGATTTCGCGGTTTTTTGTTGTCCCCATTACCGTGCAGGCCTCTAGTTCAAGCCTCACCGGCGTCACCAATTTGCTAGGAGAGAGCGTATACAAACTGTTATTTTTAGCATATAATATTCTTTTATTCAACTTTGACTACTGATTTTCTGTTAAATAAACTGTTTGATTTGAATCGATTGACGTTGTTTAGTCTACTAATGTTACTTCTGGACAACGAATTTAAATTAGTTGCTTAATTGGTTAACATAGTGTTCAACCTTACTATATTCACTAAATAACAATTTAAAAAAGTTTGACAGTTTGACTGAAGAAAAGTTTGACCTTTTTCGGTTTCGTTTCTGGCCGAAAATGGCTCCAAATTTTTGTTTACGTTTTCTTTTTCGGCCGAAAATGGCTTTTGATTTTCGGCCCCACTTTCGTTTTCGGCCGAAAATGAAAAAACCATTTTCGTTCAAATTCATATATATATATATATATATATATATATGTTTGAGACATGCTTTAAGAAATACAACTCGCCGTTTGGCAGAAAGAACTTTTCGAGCCAAATTCTCGACCTCTCGGTATAAACCTCGTTGTTCGGTACTGCAATTAGTAAAAAACGCCATGGATTTTTTGTTTTACTTATGTTCTTTTTGTTGAGCCTTGTATTCTCTTGATTTGACAGGTGGAGTGGTTACTCTTTTGTTGGCGTGCTAATTCTTTAACAATTTCAGTTCTTTCTGTTTGTTTACTTTTCTTGTTTGACTTTTGACCCTGCTACTACTACTACTACATATAGTCAGTCTGACAATAAAAGTTTAACGGAAAAGTTTTTGACTAATTGTAGTCCCGAACAGCGAGTTTTATACCGAAAGGTCGAGAATTTGGCTCGAAAAGTCGTTTCTGCCAAATGGCGAGTTATATTTCTTGAGCATGTCTCAAATATAAATTAATTCCACAGTTTATTCGGAACATCTATATATATATATATATATATTTGTTTCTTGCATATAGCGGTACGATATTTTCTTGTACACAAACTCCATTGAATATAATTGCCCATTTTGTATTTGTTAATTTTTTTGCCAAAGACTCAAAACGTCGAAGGGAAGCCCGTTGTTGGGAAGATAAACTATTAACGAATTCCTTGTTTGCAGCCGTATTTACGTTTATTTGTAAAAAATTTGAAAATTTAAAAAGACAGTTATGTTATAAAATAAATAAAATAAACTAAAAAGAGTAACTTATAAGTTTAAAGTAATAAACAGGGCTAACGCGTTTCGACAGTTAGTTTGTCATCATCAGAGCCCGAAAAGAAAAACAAAACATGGATAGAATAATGAAAAGTGAAATTAGTTAAAACCGATAATGGAACAACATAATAATATTTATTTTTTGAGAATGACATGTTAATTTATTTTACTATAGGGAGATATTAAAAATAAATTATATAATAAAACTGTTATACATTAAAAAAAAAAAAAATACGGTCGAAAAGCAAAATCTATTAATTGTCAAACGACAGATCTACATCAAATCTCGCGCAACCATGACATTGTTAAAACGGAAAACATCTCTGAAGAATTGCCAAAATTAAATTAATTAATTAATTAAAACAAAAACGTTATCGTCGACGTCGCATAGTTATATTGTCACAATGCAGAACTGCCGCCATTCTTGCCAAAAGAACATTTTCATCATCAACTGCTTCATTTATCGAAACAATCTCATCAGCACGGTCGTCACACAATGTCGCATCTACCGAAACCCGATCGCACGTAGATGACGAGTTGTCGCGGACCGGCTGGCCAACGCTTTCGTGTCGAGAGCCGTCACTGCTCTCACCGCCGCCACTTTCAGGGTCCACGATATGATCCATAGCAGATGTCGACATGGACGAGGGGCCGATATCTAAGTTATCTTCAACAGGATCACCACACTGCTCCCCGCACGGCTCGAAAGAAGATAACTTAGATATCGGCCCCTCGTCCATGTCGACATCTGCTATGGATCATATCGTGGACCCTGAAAGTGGCGGCGGTGAGAGCAGTGACGGCTCTCGACACGAAAGCGTTGGCCAGCCGGTCCGCGACAACTCGTCATCTACGTGCGATCGGGTTTCGGTAGATGCGACATTGTGTGACGACCGTGCTGATGAGATTGTTTCGATAAATGAAGCAGTTGATGATGAAAATGTTCTTTTGGCAAGAATGGCGGCAGTTCTGCATTGTGACAATATAACTATGCGACGTCGACGATAACGTTTTTGTTTTAATTAATTAATTAATTTAATTTTGGCAATTCTTCAGAGATGTTTTCCGTTTTAACAATGTCATGGTTGCGCGAGATTTGATGTAGATCTGTCGTTTGACAATTAATAGATTTTGCTTTTCGACCGTATTTTTTTTTTTTTTTTAATGTATAACAGTTTTATTATATAATTTATTTTTAATATCTCCCTATAGTAAAATAAATTAACATGTCATTCTCAAAAAATAAATATTATTATGTTGTTCCATTATCGGTTTTAACTAATTTCACTTTTCATTATTCTATCCATGTTTTGTTTTTCTTTTCGGGCTCTGATGATGACAAACTAACTGTCGAAACGCGTTAGCCCTGTTTATTACTTTAAACTTATAAGTTACTCTTTTTAGTTTATTTTATTTATTTTATAACATAACTGTCTTTTTAAATTTTCAAATTTTTTACAAATAAACGTAAATACGGCTGCAAACAAGGAATTCGTTAATAGTTTATCTTCCCAACAACGGGCTTCCCTTCGACGTTTTGAGTCTTTGGCAAAAAAATTAACAAATACAAAATGGGCAATTATATTCAATGGAGTTTGTGTACAAGAAAATATCGTACCGCTATATGCAAGAAACAAATTACTAAACTACTCCAAAGCGGCCAAACAATACAATTTGCCTCGTCACGGAGTTAACTTGCGTTCTCCTAAAGATTGTTTGACAGCCAATGACGACACTACTGAACGTTTTGCTTGCAAACGGAATTGTAAAACTGTTTATGGTCTACAGCGTGTTAAGAATGAATTGCTATTATGCCGTAATAAGTTGGATTCGTTGGAAAAGAGTTATTTGTCTCAACGCACCGCCTTACTTGATTCATTTTTTGATTCTTCATTGCAAACGGATCTTAACTTGTACATTACTTCTTTTGTTAACCATCTTGATTCTAAAAAAAGATCAGTCATTCAGAGCAAGCTTTCTCGGCTGTATGGAGGTAATATTTGCTTGAAAGAAAAAGTTAAACATTTTGTGAATATCTCAGACTATACACCTAATCCTGATGAACTCGAAATGTTAGAGATGGGTTATAACTGCCACGTTCAGCAAAGATATGACCCTCTGGTAAAGCAAACTGAATTAGAAGTGTTGTATCGTAATATTATGCATTTCGTTTCTAATGGTTCTTTAACATGTAATCCGAGGCTCAAAGTGCTTATGGCTCGCGAGGGACATGTCCATCGAAACGATAAAAGAAAGTATCTTCCTCAGAAACTCGTAAAAGCTGCCAAATCCTTAAAAGAGAATAAAGACATAATTATCAGAAAGGCTGATAAAACCAACACGTACGTTCTTATGAATCGTTCTGATTACATCAATAAAATCAATGTTATTCTTCAGGATACTAATAAGTTTAAAAAAATCACTTCTAGTTCTTTGGACGATCTTAAGAGAAATGCCAATAGATTGATTTCCATTGCTAACTCACAATTACGTCCAGACACTCGGTTTTGCCAGATCATCGGCGAGTACGGCCCTGCTTATATGTACGGCAACATAAAAATACATAAAAACGGATTTCCATTAAGACCTATAATATCGCAGTGTCCTACTGCTGTATATTCTCTCTCAAAATCTATTAATAACCTGATCTCTCCATATTGTCCATCAACATACAGTTTTAAATCTACTTCTCAGTTTATCGATTTAATAAGAAGTTCTCAACCATCTAATGGCATTATTGCATCCTTGGACGTAGAAAGTCTCTTCACAAATGTACCGGTATTTGAAACTATCAAGATAATTTTAAATTGTGTTTACCATAACAGCAACCTTTCTCCTCCTTCTCTCCAAGAAAGTGTCTTGTCCGATTTATTGCGCTTATGCACCACTGAAGTTCCGTTCACTGGCCCCGACGGTGTTCTCTATGTACAGGCCGACGGTGTGGCTATGGGATCGCCGTTGGGTCCTACATTTGCAGGATTTTATATGGGACATTTGGAAAATAAAGTGTTCAACGGTATTCTTCAACAACCACATCTGTATGGACGATATGTCGACGATATTTTTGTCTGTTGCCGCGACGTTTCCGAACTAATGGTTTTGCGTGATACTTTTGAGGAACATTCTGTATTACATTTCACGTTTGAATTGAGTGACATTAACCGGCAGTTACCATTTCTGGATACGCTAGTCTCTCAGTTTGAGTCCGGTCTGAAACTGAGTGTTTATACGAAGCCGTCTTCGACTGGGGAGACTTTAAATGCACTTGGATATTGCCCAGATCGTTATAAAGTTAATGTTATCAATAACTACCTACACAGAGCCTACCGTGTTGCAGAGAATTGGATTGAGTTTGATCGTGAGACTCAAAAAATTAAAACTTTACTGGTGAACAATAATTTTACAAACACTGAAATAGATAAAACTATACAGGTGTTTTTGGACAAAAAGCTTGCAAATACTATGGGAGTTGTTGCTGATTGTGGAAAAAAACTTCCCATAGCGTTATACTATGGAGCCCAAGTGCATGGAGGACTGGAGACTGATGGAAAGGTTCTTAAAGATATTATCTCAAACAATGTCTTTGTCACTTCTCCTGATACCCACCAGTTAAAAATAATAATCTACTACAAAACTAAAAAAACTCATCAATTAGTTATGAAAAATAATCTGGTTAATTCTAATTTTCTCAAGAGAACCAACGTAGTTTATCAGTTTCAATGCCCTTTCCAACACGATAATAAAACTAGTTACATTGGACAGACTCGAACAACTCTGGCTAGAAGATTGACGATGCACGTTCAGGGCGGGAGTATCCGTGCTCATTTCCTGCGTGAACACAAAGCCATTCCTCTTACAAGATCAATATTGAATGAAAATACTACAATACTATCTTCTTCTAATGATATATTGCGGTTAAAAATACAGGAGGCCTTATATATACATAGAGAAGCACCTATCATGAACATTCAGCGAGATGCCTTTAATCTCACATTACAATTATTTGGAGATTATAAAACTCTAACTTGTGAGGTCAAAAATATAAAGCCCAAACTTTACAATTCTTCGGTAGAATTAACTTCTACCTGTACCCAGGGTCCTGAGATTGTCGGTGGAGTTACAGGTGGTGCGACTGATTTTGAATTACACAGTGGCTACAGTGGTGAGCCCGTTTCCAGTCGTCCCGTTCCAAGTCCTGCCACCGATATCTTTTTTGATGCGGACACTTCATTTTCTTCTTTCGAGCCGTGCGGGGAGCAGTGTGGTGATCCTGTTGAAGATAACTTAGATATCGGCCCCTCGTCCATGTCGACATCTGCTATGGATCATATCGTGGACCCTGAAAGTGGCGGCGGTGAGAGCAGTGACGGCTCTCGACACGAAAGCGTTGGCCAGCCGGTCCGCGACAACTCGTCATCTACGTGCGATCGGGTTTCGGTAGATGCGACATTGTGTGACGACCGTGCTGATGAGATTGTTTCGATAAATGAAGCAGTTGATGATGAAAATGTTCTTTTGGCAAGAATGGCGGCAGTTCTGCATTGTGACAATATAACTATGCGACGTCGACGATAACGTTTTTGTTTTAATTAATTAATTAATTTAATTTTGGCAATTCTTCAGAGATGTTTTCCGTTTTAACAATGTCATGGTTGCGCGAGATTTGATGTAGATCTGTCGTTTGACAATTAATAGATTTTGCTTTTCGACCGTATTTTTTTTTTTTTTTAATGTATAACAGTTTTATTATATAATTTATTTTTAATATCTCCCTATAGTAAAATAAATTAACATGTCATTCTCAAAAAATAAATATTATTATGTTGTTCCATTATCGGTTTTAACTAATTTCACTTTTCATTATTCTATCCATGTTTTGTTTTTCTTTTCGGGCTCTGATGATGACAAACTAACTGTCGAAACGCGTTAGCCCTGTTTATTACTTTAAACTTATAAGTTACTCTTTTTAGTTTATTTTATTTATTTTATAACATAACTGTCTTTTTAAATTTTCAAATTTTTTACAAATAAACGTAAATACGGCTGCAAACAAGGAATTCGTTAATAGTTTATCTTCCCAACAACGGGCTTCCCTTCGACGTTTTGAGTCTTTGGCAAAAAAATTAACAAATACAAAATGGGCAATTATATTCAATGGAGTTTGTGTACAAGAAAATATCGTACCGCTATATGCAAGAAACAAATTACTAAACTACTCCAAAGCGGCCAAACAATACAATTTGCCTCGTCACGGAGTTAACTTGCGTTCTCCTAAAGATTGTTTGACAGCCAATGACGACACTACTGAACGTTTTGCTTGCAAACGGAATTGTAAAACTGTTTATGGTCTACAGCGTGTTAAGAATGAATTGCTATTATGCCGTAATAAGTTGGATTCGTTGGAAAAGAGTTATTTGTCTCAACGCACCGCCTTACTTGATTCATTTTTTGATTCTTCATTGCAAACGGATCTTAACTTGTACATTACTTCTTTTGTTAACCATCTTGATTCTAAAAAAAGATCAGTCATTCAGAGCAAGCTTTCTCGGCTGTATGGAGGTAATATTTGCTTGAAAGAAAAAGTTAAACATTTTGTGAATATCTCAGACTATACACCTACTCCTGATGAACTCGAAATGTTAGAGATGGGTTATAACTGCCACGTTCAGCAAAGATATGACCCTCTGGTAAAGCAAACTGAATTAGAAGTGTTGTATCGTAATATTATGCATTTCGTTTCTAATGGTTCTTTAACATGTAATCCGAGGCTCAAAGTGCTTATGGCTCGCGAGGGACATGTCCATCGAAACGATAAAAGAAAGTATCTTCCTCAGAAACTCGTAAAAGCTGCCAAATCCTTAAAAGAGAATAAAGACATAATTATCAGAAAGGCTGATAAAACCAACACGTACGTTCTTATGAATCGTTCTGATTACATCAATAAAATCAATGTTATTCTTCAGGATACTAATAAGTTTAAAAAAATCACTTCTAGTTCTTTGGACGATCTTAAGAGAAATGCCAATAGATTGATTTCCATTGCTAACTCACAATTACGTCCAGACACTCGGTTTTGCCAGATCATCGGCGAGTACGGCCCTGCTTATATGTACGGCAACATAAAAATACATAAAAACGGATTTCCATTAAGACCTATAATATCGCAGTGTCCTACTGCTGTATATTCTCTCTCAAAATCTATTAATAACCTGATCT
The DNA here is from genome assembly GCA_963978895.1 of Erpobdella octoculata. Classification (NCBI taxonomy): domain Eukaryota; kingdom Metazoa; phylum Annelida; class Clitellata; order Hirudinida; family Erpobdellidae; genus Erpobdella; species Erpobdella octoculata. The sequence goes on from OZ022241.1 coordinate 22,534,113, forward strand.
CTCCATATTGTCCATCAACATACAGTTTTAAATCTACTTCTCAGTTTATCGATTTAATAAGAAGTTCTCAACCATCTAATGGCATTATTGCATCCTTGGACGTAGAAAGTCTCTTCACAAATGTACCGGTATTTGAAACTATCAAGATAATTTTAAATTGTGTTTACCATAACAGCAACCTTTCTCCTCCTTCTCTCCAAGAAAGTGTCTTGTCCGATTTATTGCGCTTATGCACCACTGAAGTTCCGTTCACTGGCCCCGACGGTGTTCTCTATGTACAGGCCGACGGTGTGGCTATGGGATCGCCGTTGGGTCCTACATTTGCAGGATTTTATATGGGACATTTGGAAAATAAAGTGTTCAACGGTATTCTTCAACAACCACATCTGTATGGACGATATGTCGACGATATTTTTGTCTGTTGCCGCGACGTTTCCGAACTAATGGTTTTGCGTGATACTTTTGAGGAACATTCTGTATTACATTTCACGTTTGAATTGAGTGACATTAACCGGCAGTTACCATTTCTGGATACGCTAGTCTCTCAGTTTGAGTCCGGTCTGAAACTGAGTGTTTATACGAAGCCGTCTTCGACTGGGGAGGCTTTAAATGCACTTGGATATTGCCCAGATCGTTATAAAGTTAATGTTATCAATAACTACCTACACAGAGCCTACCGTGTTGCAGAGAATTGGATTGAGTTTGATCGTGAGACTCAAAAAATTAAAACTTTACTGGTGAACAATAATTTTACAAACACTGAAATAGATAAAACTATACAGGTGTTTTTGGACAAAAAGCTTGCAAATACTATGGGAGTTGTTGCTGATTGTGGAAAAAAACTTCCCATAGCGTTATACTATGGAGCCCAAGTGCATGGAGGACTGGAGACTGATGGAAAGGTTCTTAAAGATATTATCTCAAACAATGTCTTTGTCACTTCTCCTGATACCCACCAGTTAAAAATAATAATCTACTACAAAACTAAAAAAACTCATCAATTAGTTATGAAAAATAATCTGGTTAATTCTAATTTTCTCAAGAGAACCAACGTAGTTTATCAGTTTCAATGCCCTTTCCAACACGATAATAAAACTAGTTACATTGGACAGACTCGAACAACTCTGGCTAGAAGATTGACGATGCACGTTCAGGGCGGGAGTATCCGTGCTCATTTCCTGCGTGAACACAAAGCCATTCCTCTTACAAGATCAATATTGAATGAAAATACTACAATACTATCTTCTTCTAATGATATATTGCGGTTAAAAATACAGGAGGCCTTATATATACATAGAGAAGCACCTATCATGAACATTCAGCGAGATGCCTTTAATCTCACATTACAATTATTTGGAGATTATAAAACTCTAACTTGTGAGGTCAAAAATATAAAGCCCAAACTTTACAATTCTTCGGTAGAATTAACTTCTACCTGTACCCAGGGTCCTGAGATTGTCGGTGGAGTTACAGGTGGTGCGACTGATTTTGAATTACACAGTGGCTACAGTGGTGAGCCCGTTTCCAGTCGTCCCGTTCCAAGTCCTGCCACCGATATCTTTTTTGATGCGGACACTTCATTTTCTTCTTTCGAGCCGTGCGGGGAGCAGTGTGGTGATCCTGTTGAAGATAACTTAGATATCGGCCCCTCGTCCATGTCGACATCTGCTATGGATCATATCGTGGACCCTGAAAGTGGCGGCGGTGAGAGCAGTGACGGCTCTCGACACGAAAGCGTTGGCCAGCCGGTCCGCGACAACTCGTCATCTACGTGCGATCGGGTTTCGGTAGATGCGACATTGTGTGACGACCGTGCTGATGAGATTGTTTCGATAAATGAAGCAGTTGATGATGAAAATGTTCTTTTGGCAAGAATGGCGGCAGTTCTGCATTGTGACAATATAACTATGCGACGTCGACGATAACGTTTTTGTTTTAATTAATTAATTAATTTAATTTTGGCAATTCTTCAGAGATGTTTTCCGTTTTAACAATGTCATGGTTGCGCGAGATTTGATGTAGATCTGTCGTTTGACAATTAATAGATTTTGCTTTTCGACCGTATTTTTTTTTTTTTTAATGTATAACAGTTTTATTATATAATTTATTTTTAATATCTCCCTATAGTAAAATAAATTAACATGTCATTCTCAAAAAATAAATATTATTATGTTGTTCCATTATCGGTTTTAACTAATTTCACTTTTCATTATTCTATCCATGTTTTGTTTTTCTTTTCGGGCTCTGATGATGACAAACTAACTGTCGAAACGCGTTAGCCCTGTTTATTACTTTAAACTTATAAGTTACTCTTTTTAGTTTATTTTATTTATTTTATAACATAACTGTCTTTTTAAATTTTCAAATTTTTTACAAATAAACGTAAATACGGCTGCAAACAAGGAATTCGTTAATAGTTTATCTTCCCAACAACGGGCTTCCCTTCGACGTTTTGAGTCTTTGGCAAAAAAATTAACAAATACAAAATGGGCAATTATATTCAATGGAGTTTGTGTACAAGAAAATATCGTACCGCTATATGCAAGAAACAAATTACTAAACTACTCCAAAGCGGCCAAACAATACAATTTGCCTCGTCACGGAGTTAACTTGCGTTCTCCTAAAGATTGTTTGACAGCCAATGACGACACTACTGAACGTTTTGCTTGCAAACGGAATTGTAAAACTGTTTATGGTCTACAGCGTGTTAAGAATGAATTGCTATTATGCCGTAATAAGTTGGATTCGTTGGAAAAGAGTTATTTGTCTCAACGCACCGCCTTACTTGATTCATTTTTTGATTCTTCATTGCAAACGGATCTTAACTTGTACATTACTTCTTTTGTTAACCATCTTGATTCTAAAAAAAGATCAGTCATTCAGAGCAAGCTTTCTCGGCTGTATGGAGGTAATATTTGCTTGAAAGAAAAAGTTAAACATTTTGTGAATATCTCAGACTATACACCTACTCCTGATGAACTCGAAATGTTAGAGATGGGTTATAACTGCCACGTTCAGCAAAGATATGACCCTCTGGTAAAGCAAACTGAATTAGAAGTGTTGTATCGTAATATTATGCATTTCGTTTCTAATGGTTCTTTAACATGTAATCCGAGGCTCAAAGTGCTTATGGCTCGCGAGGGACATGTCCATCGAAACGATAAAAGAAAGTATCTTCCTCAGAAACTCGTAAAAGCTGCCAAATCCTTAAAAGAGAATAAAGACATAATTATCAGAAAGGCTGATAAAACCAACACGTACGTTCTTATGAATCGTTCTGATTACATCAATAAAATCAATGTTATTCTTCAGGATACTAATAAGTTTAAAAAAATCACTTCTAGTTCTTTGGACGATCTTAAGAGAAATGCCAATAGATTGATTTCCATTGCTAACTCACAATTACGTCCAGACACTCGGTTTTGCCAGATCATCGGCGAGTACGGCCCTGCTTATATGTACGGCAACATAAAAATACATAAAAACGGATTTCCATTAAGACCTATAATATCGCAGTGTCCTACTGCTGTATATTCTCTCTCAAAATCTATTAATAACCTGATCTCTCCATATTGTCCATCAACATACAGTTTTAAATCTACTTCTCAGTTTATCGATTTAATAAGAAGTTCTCAACCATCTAATGGCATTATTGCATCCTTGGACGTAGAAAGTCTCTTCACAAATGTACCGGTATTTGAAACTATCAAGATAATTTTAAATTGTGTTTACCATAACAGCAACCTTTCTCCTCCTTCTCTCCAAGAAAGTGTCTTGTCCGATTTATTGCGCTTATGCACCACTGAAGTTCCGTTCACTGGCCCCGACGGTGTTCTCTATGTACAGGCCGACGGTGTGGCTATGGGATCGCCGTTGGGTCCTACATTTGCAGGATTTTATATGGGACATTTGGAAAATAAAGTGTTCAACGGTATTCTTCAACAACCACATCTGTATGGACGATATGTCGACGATATTTTTGTCTGTTGCCGCGACGTTTCCGAACTAATGGTTTTGCGTGATACTTTTGAGGAACATTCTGTATTACATTTCACGTTTGAATTGAGTGACATTAACCGGCAGTTACCATTTCTGGATACGCTAGTCTCTCAGTTTGAGTCCGGTCTGAAACTGAGTGTTTATACGAAGCCGTCTTCGACTGGGGAGACTTTAAATGCACTTGGATATTGCCCAGATCGTTATAAAGTTAATGTTATCAATAACTACCTACACAGAGCCTACCGTGTTGCAGAGAATTGGATTGAGTTTGATCGTGAGACTCAAAAAATTAAAACTTTACTGGTGAACAATAATTTTACAAACACTGAAATAGATAAAACTATACAGGTGTTTTTGGACAAAAAGCTTGCAAATACTATGGGAGTTGTTGCTGATTGTGGAAAAAAACTTCCCATAGCGTTATACTATGGAGCCCAAGTGCATGGAGGACTGGAGACTGATGGAAAGGTTCTTAAAGATATTATCTCAAACAATGTCTTTGTCACTTCTCCTGATACCCACCAGTTAAAAATAATAATCTACTACAAAACTAAAAAAACTCATCAATTAGTTATGAAAAATAATCTGGTTAATTCTAATTTTCTCAAGAGAACCAACGTAGTTTATCAGTTTCAATGCCCTTTCCAACACGATAATAAAACTAGTTACATTGGACAGACTCGAACAACTCTGGCTAGAAGATTGACGATGCACGTTCAGGGCGGGAGTATCCGTGCTCATTTCCTGCGTGAACACAAAGCCATTCCTCTTACAAGATCAATATTGAATGAAAATACTACAATACTATCTTCTTCTAATGATATATTGCGGTTAAAAATACAGGAGGCCTTATATATACATAGAGAAGCACCTATCATGAACATTCAGCGAGATGCCTTTAATCTCACATTACAATTATTTGGAGATTATAAAACTCTAACTTGTGAGGTCAAAAATATAAAGCCCAAACTTTACAATTCTTCGGTAGAATTAACTTCTACCTGTACCCAGGGTCCTGAGATTGTCGGTGGAGTTACAGGTGGTGCGACTGATTTTGAATTACACAGTGGCTACAGTGGTGAGCCCGTTTCCAGTCGTCCCGTTCCAAGTCCTGCCACCGATATCTTTTTTGATGCGGACACTTCATTTTCTTCTTTCGAGCCGTGCGGGGAGCAGTGTGGTGATCCTGTTGAAGATAACTTAGATATCGGCCCCTCGTCCATGTCGACATCTGCTATGGATCATATCGTGGACCCTGAAAGTGGCGGCGGTGAGAGCAGTGACGGCTCTCGACACGAAAGCGTTGGCCAGCCGGTCCGCGACAACTCGTCATCTACGTGCGATCGGGTTTCGGTAGATGCGACATTGTGTGACGACCGTGCTGATGAGATTGTTTCGATAAATGAAGCAGTTGATGATGAAAATGTTCTTTTGGCAAGAATGGCGGCAGTTCTGCATTGTGACAATATAACTATGCGACGTCGACGATAACGTTTTTGTTTTAATTAATTAATTAATTTAATTTTGGCAATTCTTCAGAGATGTTTTCCGTTTTAACAATGTCATGGTTGCGCGAGATTTGATGTAGATCTGTCGTTTGACAATTAATAGATTTTGCTTTTCGACCGTATTTTTTTTTTTTTTTTAATGTATAACAGTTTTATTATATAATTTATTTTTAATATCTCCCTATAGTAAAATAAATTAACATGTCATTCTCAAAAAATAAATATTATTATGTTGTTCCATTATCGGTTTTAACTAATTTCACTTTTCATTATTCTATCCATGTTTTGTTTTTCTTTTCGGGCTCTGATGATGACAAACTAACTGTCGAAACGCGTTAGCCCTGTTTATTACTTTAAACTTATAAGTTACTCTTTTTAGTTTATTTTATTTATTTTATAACATAACTGTCTTTTTAAATTTTCAAATTTTTACAAATAAACGTAAATACGGCTGCAAACAAGGAATTCGTTAATAGTTTATCTTCCCAACAACGGGCTTCCCTTCGACGTTTTGAGTCTTTGGCAAAAAAATTAACAAATACAAAATGGGCAATTATATTCAATGGAGTTTGTGTACAAGAATATATATATATATATATATATATATATATACTAGAGAAATAGCCTGTCAAAAATGACGGATTTTTTAAATCTCATATAATATATTTCTCCATTGGAGTTTTGTCCATTTTTAAATCCTTGGTTGCTTCATCCGAGTCAGATTCGTCAATAAAATCTTACCCTTGACAGGCTCATCATCATGACCCACCTGACCTATGCAGTCTGTACGGCCGTCATCTATCACATGCTCTGAGACACAGCTGGTGGACTCCAGTTCAAATTGGGTTTCGCCGCAGCAACCCACATCACCAGCAACCCGCTGATCCAGAACCGTGTCCACCACTGCCTCAGCCAACCCTGCGACCAAACTCTCAACAGTTGTACCGGCTGCTGCTACTTTGTTTTCGTGGCCAAGAATCATTCCTTCTCCTGTCTTCCCCTGTGCTGCCAGGTTTTCTCTCGCTTGTTGTCCTTCTTCCTCCAGCAATTTTCTTTTTAATTTTCTCCGCTTAACCACAGCTTCCTCGTCAATATCGAATAAATATTCATCATCGTCAAGCCCATAGCCTTCATTCACTAACGCGGCTAAGAGGCGTTCCCTAAGTTCGTCCTTTTTACCTGTATCTCTCAGGCCACGTTTCTCCAGCTCGTCTTTCAATTCACTTGCCCAAAGCTCATCCAATGATTTCAAAACCATTCTTTTAATCCACTTCAAGACACCAGTGTTGTAAAATCGTCAAATCGTATTACAGGTTTAACCATAAGGCGGCAAGTTTCTGGGGGCGGCACTAAAAGATACGTAAATAAAGAAATATTAAAAAATTGCCACCCTTGATTGAATAATTTTTTAGTGGAGTGACATACGGCAGAACTGTAAAAATGGAATTAAATTGTGTAGTTTTTTGACATTAATATTTTTTGTTTTATTGCAATATTTATTGCATTTTAATCATTTTATCCACTGGATTAAATGAATTTCATCGATTAAATTTATCACAAATTTATTTACGTTACGTCCAAATACCGCCATATCCGGTGATGCCATTTTGAAATCAAAAGCTGGCGTTTTAAATATTGATAATTGATTGTCGTCGACTGCTACTTAAATACTTTAGGTAACATATTTCAATGAAATGAAATCAAATTTATTTAACGCCAATGTCGTAAACGAATCTGAGGCTGGTGAACGTGAGATGAGCTGACTAATTTAACTGGAAAAGATGAGTTTATGAGGTGCGAGGTTATTGATGCCACAGGTGAAATATAAATGGTGAAGAGGAGTGGGCCTAAGACAGAGCCTTGAGGAACACCGGAAAGACACGTTTCGGGGGATGATTGATGATGACCAACTTTGACGTACTGGCTACGACCAGTAATGTGCGAGCAGGGCCTGAAAATTCAAATGAGTTAGAAAGACGATTAATAAGTATATTGTGATCAGTTGTATCGAATGCTGAACTAAGGTCAAGGGAAACTAAGAGTGTGGATTTTCCAGTGTCGGCAGAGTGAAAAAAATGATGCGAGGCGGTGTTGCCGATCCGACAGTCGTGGGTTCGAGTCTGAAGTTGAGACATTTATATTTGCGTTATTTCATGTTGGATTGTAAGCCATCCAAGTTTCTGATGTATGTGACTCGTAAAAACATATCAATGCTATGTTTCCTTATAATATATATATATATATATATTCTTGTACGCAAACTCCATTGAATATAATTGCCCATTTTGTATTTGTTAATTTTTTCGCTAAAGACAAAACGTCGAAGGGAAGCCCGTTGTTGGGAAGATAGACTATTAACAAATTCCTTGTTTGCAGCCGTATTTAGTATTTACATTTATTTGTAAAAAATTTTAAAAGACAATTATGTTATAAAATAAATAAAATAAACTAAAAGGTGTAACTTATAAGTTTAAAGTTATAAACAGGGCTAACGCGTTTCGACAGTTAGTTTGTCATCATCAGAGCCCGAAAAGAAAAACAGATCTAAACAGGTTTGATAAACATATATTCAGCTAAAAGTTTAAATCAAATTTGAACATAGAATTCGTTTATTTTTTAAATTCAAATAAAATTAGAGCCATCTGTCAAATTGTAAGGTTATGAGCTAATCTTCTAAGGTATTCTGTGTTTGCCACGTGCCCATACATTGGTAGTATCGCCTCCAGTATTCGATTGAGCTGAACGTACTTTCGCTTGGATGCAGCAGGATGTAGAATACCATCTCTGAAACATTGCAGCTTTATTTCAACATGATCTTGTTCCTTGCGAAAATGATCAACAATTTTATGAATTGAAGGATGGTGGCAATCGACGCACTGTTGGAATGCTCGGTGCCACCCTTCCACCGAATTGTTGGTGCGAGGAAGGCCATCATGTACCCGAGCATGAACATTCCAAATAGGTATTGGAAAGCGTGGATTTACCCGAACGTTCACTCTTACTCTGCCAATATAGTTGTCCTCCCAGTAATCGACTACATCATCCATTGCTGGTGGACAAGTTAAAGCCAACTCATCAAATGCTCTGGCTACGTCAACCGGTGGAACAAAACTAAGCGCTAGCAACATTTTGACATGAATACGAAAGTTTTCATCATTTTTGTATTCATCTGCGTGGTTAAGCTGGCTTACTTTCCGATAGAGGTTTTGTCCAAGATGAAACAAACATCCAACAATATTAGTAGCTGGAAAAACTCTTATAATTGCATTTTGAGAAGCTTTTTCAAAATCACACATGACGCTCAACGGATTTAAGCCTGGTTGTAACGTCTTTAACTTGTCAAACACTCGAAAATACGTAGTTTCTGTTTTGTTGGTCAGAAGCACGTATATCACTGGCAGAGCTCTGTTGTCAACCAAACAATGAACTGTGAACACTTGCATAAACAGTTCCGGTGCCACTTTAAAAGTACCATCAACAAACCAGTGTGCGTAGGTTACCAATGCATTCACATTTTCATTAGTACCGAACATTAGTATTCTATGCTGGTCTAAAGCTCCTGAATCCCAAAACAAAAAAGGAAAATTTCTCAATGTTACCTGTTGATCTTGTGGAATGACTATATCCGCAACTGATCTTGGCATTTCATGCGGTTCTTGGATAAGTTTTCGTTCAATAGTTCTCTGACAGGCATTGTACGATGGTAACTGTGCAACTGCTTCTAAAGAAATACCTTGAGTACAGTTCTGAATGATTTGTCTTGGTCTGCCAAACTCTTGTTGTGCTGTTTCCCGCATGTGAAAAACTGCCTTTACAACCTCATTTTTTCAGGATCAGGTGCATGGTTGTGTTCTGATATAACTAGTGTTATACTGTTCAGTACTTTTATTCTGCCACAACAATGCTTCTGCAAGCATCTCCACGAAACACTCTCATCGACGTTACGTTTTGCAAATTTATAACGGTATCCTTCATAGATCAACATTTCTTTGCCTTTTTGTGTTTTTGATTTATCCATTGTTTTAATCCTAACTTGTTATTTGAATACTTTGTAGAATAACACAAAAATTAAATTAATACGCGTTTTCAAATATACAAAATGCAGAGAGAAAAACTTTCGATCGAATAGAAATGAATGCTGTTTGCTAAGTAGTTTAATCTGGGTTAAAATGTGAGCATTTTTAAGGTTTTCGACCGAGATTAATTTAAAAATTTATTGTGCTAAGTTCATGGAAGTTATCATAACAAAAGTTTGAAATATGGAAAGGGATGCACTCCAAAGTAAACAACAACGTTAATTAAATTTAATTGTGTTTACACTAACCCATAATCTTAACATGTATGATTCATGCTCGTTTGCCGATCGTTAGCCTAATAGGATACTTTATGCGAACAAGTCGAAGTTAGTTTATTCAGTATATAGTTGTGCAGTGGTTGAATTGGTGATAGTGTTTTTTGCAAATTTCATTCTTCGAATGAAATGTTTGTGAAGTTTAAAAGTTAAAGGCGTCAAACAGAACGTTTTTTTCGGTTGAAAGAAGCTATGGAACTAATTCTTGATGATGATAGCATTGGCTTTGACAACCTTGTCATTCTTCCACCCGACGCATCAGAATACGTGACTGATGAAGAGGAACATAAAGAAGGAAATGTTATTTCTTGTGATGTTCCCGGGAAGGTAGAAGTTGATTATACTAATGATGAGCTGGGATTAGACAACAACGTTAATTAAACAAAGGTGAAAAAAGAAGGTCGTTACAGGCTAGAAAATTGTGGCAAAAACACTCTGAACATGTGTACCAAGTGCGGCAAACGACTTCCTCAGATATGTTTTGGTGTTTTCCACACACTCCAGTTCTGAAAGGACTATCACGAACTGATTTAATGAAATTTAAATTTTTGGGTTTTATTGAACTGTGTTACTGATAAAGTCAGATATGTGATTTTAGCTTTTTTGTTTATATCTTAAAATTTATTTTATAATTGTTTGCGTTGCGAACAAAAAAAATTGACGTTTGAAAATGTTGTCGTTTTCAGTAATCTATACGACCACTGTTCGAAAAACGAGCATAGAGAATTTTCAAACATTTCTATTAAATAAAAAAGTACATTCATTTTTGAGTGCCACTTACTTAACAGACCAGCAGCCAATTTACATTGTTGTCAACTTACAGATAAGACCAGCTAAAGCAGGGGTGGCCAACCCGCGGGCCAACCCACGGCCCGCGGGCCATTTGCGGCCCGCAGTCTATCAATTGGCGGCCCGATCTGCTTTGTTTAAATATTTGAAATTTACAGAAAATCTTTTAAAAACTTCCTTAAAAATCGATAAATAGTACACAAATGATATATGCCAGCAGAGTTTCAAATAGAGTTGGTTGAGCTGCAGTCCGATAGCTTTAGGAAACAAAAATTTCCGGAAGAGAACTTAATTGAGTTTTACACCTTTTTGACTTCGGCCAAGTATCTAGCATTACGATAAAATGCATTGAAGATGATAAGTTTATTTGGCAGTACATACATATGTGAACAGGCATTTTCCAGAATAAATATGCAATAGGTAAGTTGGTCCACAGGGCCAGACTTACTGATAATCATTTGCACGACATCTTGCGCATATCAGTGGCTGCATTTGATGCTAATGTAGAACAAGTTCAGGTTTCGCACTGAATGACAATTGTTCCTGAACAGTTAAAATACAATGTTTTTTGTGTCAACAATTCTATTTTGCAATATAGATTTTTTTATAAACAGTTTCTTTACTTTTGTAATAGTTAACTTTAATAAGTTTACTATGAAAATTAAATAGTTAGCAGTCAGCCAAAATTGAATACAATTTTATGTTTATTTGAGATGCTTTGTGTGTTCAACCAACTATTATTGTATATTACTTTTTTAGTTTACATAACATGTATCCAAATGCTTTGTTGTTGGTTGGGGGTCGTTTCCGAGCCCACTGTATAAAATTACAACGCTCCTCCAAAGAGAATTTTGCCTTTCAAGCCAGCGGCCCGCCGTATGTTTCAAAAATATGGTAATGGTCCTCTTTCCCAAAAAGGTTGGCCACCCCTGAGCTAAAGGCAGGCTTGCTAAGCCGCTAATTTTTGCCAGAGCCAAAAATATCTGGCGGCTCCGGCTCGCAAAATTTTTGCTTATTCAAAATTCAAATTTTTGCTAATTCAAAATTCAAAAATTTGGTTGACACAGAGTAATTCAACATTCAAATAATATTATAAAAATTATATTTTATTTATGCAGCACAGAGATAATACATATAATTTGAAGAATAATTATAATCCTAATTTTAAACATAAATAATAATGCCTAAATTAATTAGAACTAAAAATCTAGAATGCAACAAAACAATTTCATTCCTATAACATCTTTAACTAGGGAAAAATTAAATAAAATTAATTAAAACAACAAAATAAATTTTTATTAGCCAATCAGAAGGCACTGTTTATCATAAATATAAATTGTGTTTTCTTTTTTTGAAACAATGTTTCAGTCAAACGTTTGCGCAAATTTCTCTCGTGTGACACCCCCTTTATAGGGAGCCGGAGCCATCAAATTTTCGAGAGCCGGAGCCGAGCCGCAAAAAAAATGGCGGTTTTGCAAGCCTTGCAAAAGGATGAAACGCTGAGTTTACGTGAGCACATGTGAGTTAGTTTCTTGCTCAAGGAAATTATGTGCCCGAACCTGGAATCGAACCCGGGTACTCCAGATATCCAAGTCAGTGTCTAAACCACTAGACCAACACGTCTAACTTGTTTTTGTTCTTCAGGTGAATCGTCTCTGGGTAAAAAAAATTTCGGGCGAAACCGCCTCCTACCCTACTCTGCTTTCTGTTTGTAAATCCGAAAGTTGCATTAAAAGTATGACCATGACTGACTTTATCTTTGACATGGAGGCGGAAAAATTTTTAGTTGGAGCTTTTCTGCCATTCAACCTTGATGAATCCAATGCATTCGAAGAGTTCATAATTTACATATATCCCCGGTTTTTCTAAAGTAGTTTTTGACTGTTCAAAACAGGATTTTTTTCTAACACTATTCAAACTGAAGGTTCAGAACAATGAAATGAATTTTGATTATTTTTATAAAGATGGGTTAAGGTGCGTTTACACGGGCAAAGATTCGCCGCCGCCAAAAGTCAATATCGCATGAAATTAGAAAAAATGCATGTGTAGACGCTCTCACGCATGACAATGACATCTTGGCAGCCAAGATGTTTGAATGTTGGTTACCTTCCAACGTTCAATGTGCCAGTGAATAATGTATTCATATGCGCAAGACACATTACTTATTAGTTTAGATAAACGATTTGATTGGTCGACTATTCTGCAAGACAAAAATAAATGATTTTTAATATATTTAAATTATTTAAAACATGAAAACTTTATACAATTTTATTCTTTTATTGAAACTGTATTTTATTTTTATAATAATTAATATTTAAAACGTCACTTGGGTGATCTTTGATATTTCTCCCAAAATAGCCTAGCTAAAGTCACTTTTAATAATTGAAATTTTTATTTTATTATAAAAATATAAATTTTAAAATTATTTCAAAATTATGGAGAAGATGTATTTTAAATTTCTTTAGTTTTGAACGCGATTCTTTTCTTCAACTGTTTAAAGTTAATGGATGTAAAATTTAATACTAAATAAGTTGGAGCTTTTCTGCCATTCAACCTTGATGAATCCAATGCATTCGAAGAGTTCATAATTTACATATATCCCCGGTTTTTCTAAAGTAGTTTTTGACTGTTCAAAACAGGATTTTTTTCTAACACTATTCAAACTGAAGGTTCAGAACAATGAAATGAATTTTGATTATTTTTATAAAGATGGGTTAAGGTGCGTTTACACGGGCAAAGATTCGCCGCCGCCAAAAGTCAATATCGCATGAAATTAGAAAAAATGCATGTGTAGACGCTCTCACGCATGACAATGACATCTTGGCAGCCAAGATGTTTGAATGTTGGTTACCTTCCAACGTTCAATGTGCCAGTGAATAATGTATTCATATGCGCAAGACACATTACTTATTAGTTTAGATAAACGATTTGATTGGTCGACTATTCTGCAAGACAAAAATAAATGATTTTTAATATATTTAAATTATTTAAAACATGAAAACTTTATACAATTTTATTCTTTTATTGAAACTGTATTTTATTTTTATAATAATTAATATTTAAAACGTCACTTGGGTGATCTTTGATATTTCTCCCAAAATAGCCTAGCTAAAGTCACTTTTAATAATTGAAATTTTTATTTTATTATAAAAATATAAATTTTAAAATTATTTCAAAATTATGGAGAAGATGTATTTTAAATTTCTTTAGTTTTGAACGCGATTCTTTTCTTCAACTGTTTAAAGTTAATGGATGTAAAATTTAATACTAAATAAGTTGTTAAATTTTTTAATATTTAAAATTTATAGTAGATTTTTTTTAATACATTTTTGCGAAATAAACTAGAGCAGAAATGGCAAAATGCACCCACGCACACGCAATATTGACAGAAATAGCCCCAACAAAATGCGTATTGAAATTGTCTCATGTAAACCCTTACTGGCACAAAGATGCTGCTGCATTGTGATTTGGCTCCAGCGAATCTTTGCGCCTTTAGAAATAGAAAAACATCTCTTTTATGTCACGCTATTGGAAATATGTTTTTTTAAAATCATGTTATCTAAAAAACACATTTTATGTCAAAGGCTTAAAAAGTGTTTAGAGCAAGGAATTGAAAAAGGATTTTGGACTCAGGTTTCTGGCACTGGAAGTGGAAGTGGTAGCTATCGATTAACCATAGAGGAATTTGATCCTACTGCTGGTACACTTCATTATTTAGTTTAATTTTGTTTTATTTTATTATTTTTTTCAAGTTTAACCTTATTTTTTAGTGTTTAGTGGATTCAATGGGCAAATTTTCAACTTTAAAAAAATTCATTTTGGAATAAACAGTGCAAAACTGTTTGATATAATCATTTTTCATATTTCACAAATCTTCATAATTAATACTCCACTAGATGATGACTTGACTGGTATGGTGATGAATGCCATAGTAGCTTGCACAGAACCTAAAATATCATCAGCCTCCCTTTTGAAAAAGTACATTCAAGAGTACCATCCTGAGCTTAAAGTCGTTGAACAGCCTAGAAGATTCAAGCAAGCTTTGCATAGAGCTATAGCATCCAGTAAGATCAAGTATGTATTAAACAATTTTTTTATTATTTATTGAAAGGATTGGTTTTTATTTATGTATGTTTATTATTGTTTATTAATCATTAAGACAACTTTCTGGAATTGGAGCAACTGGATCTTTTCAACTGCTCGAATCTTTTAGACCAAGCCCTTCCATATTGCAAGGCAAAGGAACCATGGGCTGGCCATCATCAGAAAATGTTGACGATGATGATTTTGGGAATTCAGATGTGGAAGGTAGTGGTGCAGAACTTTTTCAAGATGCTTACAAGCCTCGCCCTAGTAAGAGAAGGGGCATGGGAAGAGCTGTTGCAGCCACCAAGGTATCCAGACTAGATCTAAGTTTGTACCCTCCTGCCAAGAAGATTAAGGTTTGTTGTATTTTATTGTCATTTTAACTAGATCATTTGGGATTTGTGTTTATTTTAAACAGTTGTGTTAGATCAGTTTTTAAACTAATTGAACGTTTTGATTTAATAGCATAATTATATACAACAGGTGCAAGGACATGTTAATATACTTAGAACAAAGAGCAGGGGTTCTGCTATCAAGGCAAAGCCTTTTTCATCTTTGAGAAAAGCTGTCAAAAGGCCTGCTGTTTTTGTCGATGATAATGAAGAAGATGATGATGATGATGATGATGATGAAGATGACAGGGATGATGAAGTAGAACCTGAATACACTCCTAAAAAATATAGGGGAAGAGGTAGTGCTGATAAGAATTTGAAAAAGGCAATAGCTGGCAGCAGGCAGAAAAAAAAGAACACACCTGTAAAGGTAACAAATGGAAAAAAAACTACCAAGAATATTGAAGCCAGTCTTTTAAAGGCAAAGAGAGTTAAGCGCAATGGAAAACAAGATGAAGCTGGTACCCCAAGCAAGCTAGAAAGTAGAACCAAAAAGCGAGTAAGTTACGTAGAAGCAGATGATGAAATAGATGAGGAAGATGAAATTTTTGAAACAAATGATGTGTTGAACATGGCAAGCAGTCCCAAAAAAATTCATTCAGCAGTGGTACCACAGCGGAAAGTGTCGAGCCGCAGCAGCAAAATTGTGGTGTCTCCCAGGGCTAAAGCTACAGATAGTGCCAACACCCAAGAACTTTCGGTGGTTCTCAATCGTGACATAGATTCTTCGCTTTTAAGCTCTTCAAAAAGCGGTGGCAAGTCAACTCGTTCTGCTAAGACTAGTATGGCATTTACGAGCAAAGCTGAAATTGGCAGTGCATCAGCTTCTCAGTTAAAGGCGAACAAAAGTAACGGCAAGAAGAAAAAATCAAAAGGAAGATATTGAAGTGACTGTTTATTTTTAAGACTGTCACAGACCACACGACTTCATTTGTTCTCTAAAAGGACCTTCTTTTACAAAACTGAGACTAGCTTGTTTTTATTTTTTGAATTATTTGAACTGACAGATCTGGTTTGGTATTTTGGTGAGCACATATAAATTTGAACTTTGACTCATTTGACGTTTAACGTGTTGTCGTTTTTAAGATTTTTTTGAGTGTTTTGAGGTCTTAATAGTTTTCTTATTTTATGTTATATTGCTAGCCTATTAAAAATGCAATAAGAGAAAAACATGCTATCAACCATATTTATTTTAAAAGATAGTAAATGTGAGTTTGTCGAGGGTATTTTTCATTAAGTTTGATTGTATTTCATCATGTCTCTAATGCTGTTGGAATGAAGCGTGGATTCTAGGACAAAATGTCCGATTTCGGATTTTTAAGAAACCTGTAAGGTAGTGTGTTCAATTCAATTGAGTTAAAGCGAAGTTCTATTGAACTGAAGTGGATTCTGACGGTCTCAATCGCTCGGGGCTCTTTCATATGCAGACCGTGTGCAAACGATCTGACTGACTGATAATTAACGCCTCCTAGGAACGTGAAATTTGGAACTTACATAACATAACATGGTTTAAAGTGGTTCAGAAGACTAAAAAAAAGCCTGTGTGAGAACCACTACTAGTTAAAAGTTGAATTTAAAAACTAATTTGTCCAAGCATCACTTTAAATCGTTCAATTGATTCCACAGAAACTGCTTCTTCACTGAGCCGGTTCCAGGACTTCCAGGCATTGATGACTCTGCTTGAAGTTCCTTTCCGATTGTTTGAAGATTTTGTATCTATGGTCCCGTAATTCTATTCTATTTGCTGTTTGGAAATATCTTGATGGAATATCTTTGTTTTTCATCAGCCTGAATGTTTCAATGAGATCTCCTCTACTTCTTATTTCCAACGTTGTTAAGCCGCACTTTTACAGTCCTATCCGCGTACTTTAATGCTTGAAATCCCTTAATAAATTTGTTTGCTCTTTGCTGAACTTTTGCTAGAATTTCTTTGTCTTTTTTAAAGTGCGAACTAGAGTTTTGTACAGGTTCAAAATAATATTTTTTTCTCTGCTTACCACAGTTCTTTTGATAAATCCTAGCATTCTGTTTGCCTTGGTCGCAGCTGTCTGACATTGTCTTGATGGTTTCAGGTCTCGGTAGATGATGATTCCCAGGTTCTTTTCTTCCTCTGTTGATCTCAATTGTTTTCCTCCAAGTTGGTAATCAAATTTCTTATTTCTTGCTCCTATGTGCATTACTGCACATTTATCAATATTGAAAAGCATTTGCCAATGTGTAGACTACTGGAATAATCTTAGAAAAAAAAACCAGATCACCTAAATTATAATATGTTCGCTTCTTCCTTGTTGACGTTTGCACATAATTTTGTGCCATTCAGGCGCGGCGCTGGGCGGGGGTCCGGATCCCCTAGCTCCGACAAGTGCCACCCGTGGGATTTTTGCAAATCCGAGGACTTTTTTTACTGGGGGGTAGGGGAGAGTAGTACTGAATGGCCAAACCATTTTACACTTTTATTCAAATCAATCATACAAAAAAACTATAAGTGATAGAATTAAAATTTCTTCACATAATGAAAGCAAAAACATTTAACTACTAAAACCGCTCATTAAAACTTTTCAAATTATAAAAATTTTATAAAAAACGATAAATAACGCAACCTCTCCTAAAATTTCTCGGTGGCCATGCAGTACAACCTGGTAGTACTGAATGGCCACCGCCTTGTACTGAATGGCCACTCATGCAATTTTTATTATAGAAGACACAATTCTCACCAAATGGTAAGCCAAAATGTTTTATTTCACAGACAAGTCTTTATTAATGTTAATTTAAAAAATCATAAAAGCATTTTGTCATTTTATTAAAAAGTTGTAGCCTACAATCCAATACTATATGATGAAAAGTCAAAAGAAAATTTGATATGTCCATTTCTTCTCTTGGATCTCCAAGTTTCACAACAATTTGATCTAAATCTGCCTCACAAATACCTTTATCCCTAGACTAAAATTTGGCCTCTTCGGTGTCTTTATCCGTGTAGAAAAACTTCAAAAAACCAGCAGAAACTTTATCGCCTTTGACTTCCATGATTTTGCCAACATAATAGGTTTTCGAGTCAAAACATATTCAAAAATACACCAATCCCCTATTTTTATCTTAGTGTTGTCAAGGGCAAAATGAGCATTTTTACTGGTGGCCATATATGTAGATGGTCAGGCTCGATGTCTGGGAAGCTTTTCGAAATATCTCTTCTTGCTGCAAGTTTTGATGTCTTTAATTTGGATCTCCTCAAATCTTTTTCTGCTTCTCAGCTACAGATTTAACTGGCAAGCAAGCTGTCAAAAGTCAAAACATCTTCTACTGCTCTTTCCATGTTATTTTGAAACCATCCCCCTTCAAAGCTGTAGATACTCGGCTTCTCATTCTGAAACATAACCAGAAAAAATTATTAAGAAGTGATTAATATGTATATGTCTTGAATATATTAAACAATTTCATTCTGTTACATGAAAATTTTGATCAATAATGAACCTCAACATATTTATGAAAATTTAAACATTCAGCAATACTGAATAACTACGACTAGTCTGGTAGATTTAGCTTTTGATACGGAAATTTTAATAGACAAGCCAAAAAGTACATTAAACTATAGTATTTATTATAACTAAGAGCTGGAAAGAGATACCAGACACAGATCGGTCCCTAAAAAAAGTTATTAGCAAAAGAAGTTGCTCAAAACTCGCGAATCTGTTTATTAACGCCAACCAATCAAAAGCCAGCTTTTTCTATTTCTGCGTAAAAAGTGACGCTTAATTTGCAAATTATCTCCACGAAATTTGAACTTTTTACGCTCAAATGCTCATAAAACAGTTTAGTTATTTATTTCTATGTTTTTTTAACGAAATTTTTATTTTCCGTTTGCTTATGGAGCTGCACGAAGAATGTTGTTGATTATCAAATGCTTAAAGGCTTAAGGCTTAAACAGACTTAAACTGCCTTTAAACTAGTTTAACTCCTATGTATAAACGATTATGTACACTCAACTAGTCTACGTTTTCGAAATTCTCCAGTATTTAAAAAGCAATGCAACCTGAAAACACAACCTTATTTGAAAATAGCTGAAGGGGTGCCGGTTATGGGAATCGTACCACTTTTTAAAGGAAGACCATGCTTTTGACCACTTTTTAAAGGAAGACATCTTAAAAACAAGAAATTTATCAAACACTGGTTTTTAGAACAACATACATTTTAATTCTAAAAACAAAGTATAAGTTTCAACTTATTAAATAATTATAATAATAACTGTTATCTAGCTTCAAAAATTATTATATTGAGCACAATTCAGTCGAGCAGAAGACTCAGATCTTCATCCATGACTTTACTTCTTGTGTCCACCACACATATCAAGAGTGCTGTAGACAGAAGGTTCAGGGTTGCCAGACTGAGAATGGTTTGCCAGCTGCTGTTACATTGGCTGTGACACTTAAATGCTTCTGAAGAGACCTTCTAAACACTAAACACTGACTAACACCACTTTAAACATTGTCAAATTTTAATTCAATTCAGAGACAGTTATAACAACACTGACTTACACCACTTTAAACATTTTCAAATTTTAATTCAATTCAGAGACACTGTTAACAACTTTTGTCGTGCTGGCTGAAGTAAACTGGGAAGTGTAGATTATGAGGATTTTGTAGATAAATAATGCACATCATATCATAGTCAAATTGTTTGCTGTTTATTATAACACACAAGCAAACAGTTTTGACATTGAGACAATGCTTAGCAATATCCTCATGTGCAGAAGAACTTGTTACAACAATAATAGACGTGTAACTGGAGGAAAGATACAAGAGCTATTTTAATAAGTTATTAATAACCATCAAAACCCTGCAGAACAAAGAAGACATTTTCTCAAGAACTTGATAAGTTTCTATATATCACTTTAAATAAAAATGTAATAACTGCTCACATTGGCCAACTCTGACATTTACACATATTTTACTATTATAGATATTATTTACAAGACCACTAATATAAAGTCAGTTATCTTAAACTTTGTCACAGCAACATTTACAAGCTTATACAAGAACCTTCAAAACTGTTTTAACCCGTTTAGGTCCAAAACTTTATTAATTAGATTTCTATTATTTTTTTTTTTTATTTCTAAGTTACTTGCTTATGTTTTAACAGATTTATTTTTAATTATTTTTTATTTGAAAGAAAACTTTGAAAAATCACTATGCTCGTTTTTCGAACGCTGGTCGTATAGACTACTGAAAACGACAAAATGTTTAAAAGTCAATTTTTTTTGTTCTCAACGCAAACAATTATAATATAAATTTTAGGCTATAAACAGAAAAGCTAAAAACACATTTCTGACTTTATCAGTAACACAGTTCAATAAAATCCAAAAATTTAACATTCAATAAATCAGTCAAGCAGTTCATGATAGTCGTTTCAGAACCGGAGTGTGCGGAAAGCACCAAAACAATTCCGATGAAGTCGTTTGTCGCACTTGGCCCACATGTACAGTGTTTTGCCATAATTTTCCAGCTTGTAGCGACCTACTGTTTTCACATTTTCAAGATCGTGACCATGGCCATTTGCTGTATCTTCCCTATCGTTTTGTTTCTTCAACCGTGCATGAATTCATTTCAGCGGTATAAAACAACCTAAACAGCCTATATGGGGTTTTTCAAGCAAAGCACCATTGTGGTGTTTCAAACTCGTTATATATAGACTGTTTTAAAAGTGGCTATTCAAATGACTCTTTTTGGTCCAAGTGCATTTCAATCGTTTTTGGCGTTTTGGTTGCCGCGGCATTGAACTGACCGTATTTGCAGCCTACATTTCTTCACCCAAAGAACAGACACAGTCTAATCCCATCCCATCATTAGTATAATCAACTTCTACCTTCCCGTATATTACAAAGAATAACATTTCTTCTTCATTTGTTTATTCATCAGTCACGTGTTATGATGCGCCGGGCGGAAGAATGACAAGTATGTCAACCTCAATGCTATCATCATCATCAAGAATTAGTTACATAGCTTCTTTCAACGTGAAAAAACGTTCTGTTTGACGCCTTTCATTTTTAAACTTTACAAACATTTCATTCGAAGAATGAAATTTGCAAAAAACACTATCACCAATTCAACCACTGCACAACTATAAGCTGAATAAACTAGTTTCGACTCGTTCGCATAAAGTACTCTATACGCCCAACGATCGTAGAACGAGCATGACTCATACATGTTCAGATTGTGGGTTAGTGTAAACACAATAAAATTTAATTAACGTTGCTGTTTACTTTTGAGTACATCCTCTTTCGATATTTCAAACTTTTGTTATGATAACTCTCATGAAATTAGCATAATAAATTTTTAAAGTAATATCGGTCGAAAACCTTGAAAATGCTCATATTCTAATCCAGATTAAACTACTTAATACGAATAAAAAAATTATTTAAAAAATTTTATACAATGTATTGAAGCTTTCTTAACATAAAAAAAAACTTTTAACAGAAAAAAAATTACAACTTAATTTTATGCAACGCCAAAAATAAGTGTGTTCGTAAAACGTACTATGGTCTAAAACGGGTTAAGAGCATCAAATTTTTTGCCAATTTAAAGAATAAATACATCCAACAACAAAGACTGATTTTGGGCAAGCCTAACTAAAATAGTATCTCATCGATTTTAACAGTTTTTTTCATACAGGCCTTCACATATATTGCCCTTAAACATATCTACTTCAAGATTATCAGTATGAAGAGATTTATTACAAACTTTACCATAGCAATATTTACAGGCAGATACAATGTAGCTCATATTTAAAACATGAACAACTTTTAAAAGAGCATATGCTTTTTTAAAAATTTCACATTTACCACTTATACAATAATTAGGCTATCTGGGCTATCAGGTGCTGCCTCTATGTCAGTATTAATGAGACACAACTTAAAATCTATTTTTCCCAGCTCCATCTGTCATTGTCTAAAAAATACTTCAATTTCATTTCCTGAAAATGAGTTTTGAAATCATGCATTTTCAGTTGAGGTAGCTTTCCAGGAATAAATTTTGAACTACTTTATATTTGGCTGGAATAATTGTTTATTGTGTGGAAAACTTAGATCTTAAATTCTTTTTATTGGAGCTAGATCAGCTAGCTACTAGAACTAAAACTAACACAAGGTTTGGGCTGATTATTTTTCTTTGCTTTGTTATTTACTTATGTATACAAACATCATTTATAGAGTTAAACTGTCAATTAAAATTGTATCTCCAAATACAGTTGCAGAATTCAATAGAGAAGTTTTCCCATCTTGTTTCAATATTTAGATTATTTTAAGTTTGTCTTCAGTAGCAGATTTACACACAACGCACTCCATTGCGATATTAGTTACATTTAGATTAAAAAATGTGCTAACTACAATACAAACTTACCATAACCAAACTTAACAGACGTAATAACACGAATAAAAGAAAATAAAAAAAATACCAGAATGACTGACAAAAGACAAGACAAGATTGACCGAAGAAAAAACTATGTACTATGCTATACAAACTATACAATTATACAACTATATAAATGAATAGGAAATTTAAAAAAACGCTGCCAAGAATCCAAAATCGTCCAAATCAAAATCGAAGGCTTAAATAATAAATTAAGATATTGAAGAGAAATCGAATTCAAACGCGATAAAACCGGCAATGCAAAATGAATACAAAGACAACGCAAATATAGCATAGAAAACGAGCATTTATTGAATTCTTATTGGCTGAGCGAGTAAATATGTTACTGCGCGTATCGCGACATTGTCTTACGTAATGAGACAAAAGAGTACGCCTAAAATCATTAATAACTAGAGTACCATAACTGCTCATTCGTGGTATCTTCATACAGACATTCTACAACATATTCTCTATTGAATGGTATAAAAATTGGCTTGTCTATTAAAATTTCCGATATTGCCTCGAAAAACTGCTAGATCTACCAGTCTAGACCTTACAGTGGCCATTCGGTACGAACCGAGATGTACCAGCATTTTAGTGTGCTAGTGTGCTACGAGCAAAATAATAATTTTAGACATCCAAAATTTAGATTAAAATATTAATCATACATTTCTTTATTTGCAAAAAATATCTTACAAAATATAACCTTCAATATTTGATGAGAATAGAATAGTTCTGACCTGACTCTTTTTCACTTTTTCTTGCGAAAAACCAAAAAGCTCTATAAATGCCAAACGAAATACGCGAGACACAAAAGAATAACACTGAAAAAAGAGATGGGCGTAAAAAATAATTTAACAAATGAGAAAATCTCAGTGTCCGTTCAGTACAGTGGCCATTCAGTACGGTTCTCCCCTAACTGAATCTCATTGGGTTAATCAGTGTAGGTATAAAAACATTGCTCACGTGTTTAAGGCTGATGTGTGCTAAACTAGCTAAAAAAATATCCTCGAAGAGAATAAGAAAAGAAGTAAAGCGGTTTTAAAGAAGTTATAAACAACACTAACCTCAAAGAAATGGTCAGATAAATGTGTAAAATTGAGAATAGTTCACAGGTGCCTTCCGGCCATCATTAGTTTACTCAACATCTGAATGATGTAGACTTTGGGCTTATTGTCAGCAGTGAAAATTTTTGTGTTTGGACCGCATTTTTAATGCAGTTATTTATTTTATCTAATGCTGTGTCCGAGGCACTGCAATGCAAGCCAGTGCTATCGACTTAACTTTTGCCAATGCTGTTGAAACTTTGGTGGAAGCTGTTAAGCGCATGAAAACAGCTGAGGATTTTGAGAAGATATATGCTGATGTTTCAAAGACTTTTGAAAAGCTAGAAATATCGCTTTTGGATGGCCGTGACCTAAGAAAAATGTCGAAACCATCAGCCTTGCAAGATTTTGCTAATCATTTAGTTTTTACAAACTTTTATTTAGGTTACAATCTCTGTTTGTGTGTGTATGGATTTCTCTGTACGCAAATCTTGCAAGTAAAATTTAACCAGCTTTTTGACTAGCTAGGAAGCTGAAACTTTCAGCATAGCTTTATATTAGATGACAATACATGATTAAAGAAAAAAATTTATTTGAACATCTTTCGTATTTCTAAATCGAGTGTATTTGAAATAAAAGTTTGTGTTGAAAAACTCGTTTTTTTCTTTTTCCTCTACTTGTTTTACTAAATCATCGTATGCAGTTACTTCAAGTTTGCCAGAAGATATTTAAAACGAAATAAAATTCAATTGTTTTATTCTCGTATTGGACTCATTAGAGTGATGTTTCCATAGCTCAACTGAATTCAGATATCTGTGTGGCAGAGGGCCAATTGATAATGTCGCATAAGGCAAATTACAAGGAGGCGGCTAACACTGCTACCCAGCCTAACCTTCAGAACCTAGTAACAAAAATAGGGAAACTGAAATACAATTTAGTTTATAAGTCATTTCATTCTTTAATATTTGTCTTAATTTAACTGGTAACATCAGCCTCAAGTGAACGAGCGCACAGTAAAGCTGCTTTGATAAATTTCGCGGTCAAAGCTTCTATGGGGTCAATGGGGCCTGACAGACAGTGGCGTAGAAATAGGGGGGCGGACGGGGCAAATGCCCCAGGCGGCACTCAGGAGGGGGCGGCAAAATTGAAATCTTGAAAAAAAGTGACTCGACCTTTTTACAGAAATGGAGGAAAAACTTTTAAAGAGTCGAATTTTTGCACACAACTAAAATCATTCATTTAAGACTCACTGTATTTCATGCAAATACAGTTATTCAAACTAATTTTCATGCTTATACACAGACATAGAGAGTTTACGGCTGTTAACGCAATTCCTTTCATCATTATTAGAGAACGTTACAGCCACGTCCCATATTTACACTCTCACATAAGCCCACTATCAAACCCACACAGACTTTTTGCAAAAACGCCTGCTCATCCCGTGCAATAATCAGTAATCACTTAATCACAGCTTGAATTTAGCAGGTGTCCATTCTGTCTGCCTTACTGCAAATGCTTCTACCTTCTTTGGCACGGTTGAAAAAGTGTTTGTTTTTTCTTCATCTTGAAGAATAATGTTACAGTGACTGTTAAACGATACTCGGTAGAGTGCAAGATATGATGCTGTTGCTGTTCTTAATAGTAAAATAGAAAAAGTGACCAGAGCCGTGGAGGAACTCCGTTATGGCCAGTCAGAAAACATGGAGACAAGAGGTGATGCCGGGTGCTTTTTAGCAACTATTCTGACCTACAATTTCATTGCGTATCTTCAATTCTGGATGCGAGTACTGAATGAGATTAACGACTCACAGAAGTACTTACAAACTCGTGGCCTAGGACTTGATGTCTGTGCATCAAAGATGCAGTCGCTCTTGTTTTCCTGTTGTTTTAGAGGCTCATGCTGCAGCTGTTGCGTTTTGTGAGGAAATGAATATTCCCATGGAAAAACGAATAAGGAAAAAGAAACGCTTGCCTGGAAAAGAGACAACAGATAAAGGACTGACTATGCAACAGGAAATGCGAATGGAACACTTTGAAGTGATGGATCGACTCGCAGCCGAAATTTCCAGACGTACGCAAGAGCTCCGCAATCTTAACATTCACTTTGGCTTTCTGAAAGCAGCCTATTTTCTAGACGTAAATAATAATTCTGCCATGAAGGAGAATGTTAATTGTGTGACAAATACCTATGCAGGTGTAAATGCGACTGACTTGCTTCAAGAGATAAAACGATTTTGAAAACATGCAAAGAGCTTTTCCGGCATATCGGGAGAAGACGTTTAACAGTTTTGATCTTGAGAGATGCTTCAGTGGATTGTGAAGTGGACTCTTATTGAATGCTTAGCGAATCTCACTATTCTTCTTCGCATTTTCCTTACGATTGGTGTCTAAGCTAAAGCTGATAAAAACGTTTCTCCGATCAACCATGACTCAGAAGCGACTTACAAATTTGGCTATTCTTTCCATAGAAAAGGAAGCTGCTGAGAAACTCGATGATGATGAAATCTTGAGGGATTTTGCAGCCATTGAAGCAAAAAAGATGTGATGCTGTATTCTTTCATTCCAGTATATTTGAGTATATTGCGTTCCTGTATACTATTGAATGTAGGACATTTCCCCCCCCCCCCGGACGTTTCCCCCTCCGGACATTCCCTCCCCCCCGACAGAACCTAGGACATTCCCCCCCCCTGGACATTCCCCCCCTGTGGTTATGTAGTAGTATGAATTTGTGGTTTTGCAAAAGTGTGTTCTTGCATGGCATAAATATGTGTGTGCGTGAATTGTGTACATTCCCCTCCGGACATTCCCCGCCATGAGTATGATAATTCTCACCCCACGAGGTAGGACAAGGCAGAGTTAAATTTCACAAGTTTTTCTAAGAAACACAAACACCTTTTTAAATTATTAAACATTTATTGGTTATTGGTTTGCCAGAGTTAAATATTGTTAAAACGAATAATGTGTCCTAGACCCTCTAGGACATCTTCCAATGTTTTTATGTTTTTTCGGCGTGCATCCGTTAGCGAAAAAAGAGCCGATTGAAGCGCCTTCGTCGATCGCTTCACTCTCTTGGCTGGTGGTTCTCCTCAAGCCTCCCTTAGGATTGAGGTTGACGCCATTGCTTCGTCCTGCTGAAGCGCTTCGATGACCAACAAGGCTGGAAAACCCACAGTTCCAGGACTCGCATATATTGTTGGTTCGATCACCCCCCGTTAATGTTGCTTCATGAACGTTCCGAAGCGGCGGCGGGAACAATGGCGGCTTCCGACGTAAGTGCAGCTTTTGAATACCATCGCCAGTTCCCGAATGATTCGGCTTAATAAAATTGATTACATACAATTACTCATATGATACTGCCTCGATTTATATTATCTATACTATTATGCAAAGAACGGCTGAAAATATCAAATGTCTTTGAAATGTCTTAGAAAGGGGGCCTTAATCGAATGATTCGGCTTAATCGTAGTCCATTGGGGTTCGGCGTGCCCACCACACTTTGATCTGATCCACGTAGAATGAAAAAGTTTATTGAAAGAGAAATACTTAAGCCACAATAAAATTGATTACATACAATCTATATATATAAAAGAACATGTCCTGACTGACTGACTGACTGACTGACTGACTGACAGATGACTGACTGATAATCAACGCCGAGCTCAAACGCCTCATCCTAGGAACGTGAAATTTGGAACTTATATTATTTTTATAGCGTAAACATCCGCTAAGAAAGGATTTTTGAAAATTTTGCTCCTGAGGGGAAAAAACTGGAAAACAAACTTTTTTCTAAAACAATGTATATCTCGAAAACCAAAAATGAGGAGATTTTGAAATTTGGTATATAGATTCTTTTTGAAAAATAAAAAGATACGTGTTTCACCATTTTTTGAAAATTCGGTTTCACGGATCTCAAATGTGGGTTGGAAAATTGGGTTATTTGGTTTTTAAAGTAGCTGCTACTCAAAAACTGTGAATGCTACAGGAGTGAAAATTAGTATTTAGTTTCTACTCCAAAAATAATGAAATATGTGTTTTAGCATTTTTTGAAAATTTGATTTCCAGGTCTTCAAATGTGGGGTGGAAAATAGGGTTATTTGTTTTTTAAAGTAACTGCTACTCAAAAACTGTAAATACCACAGATGTAAAAATTAGTATTTAGTTTCTATTCTAAAAATAAAGATATACGTGTTTTACCATTTTTTTAAAATTTGGTTTTCAGGACCTCAAATGTGGGGTGGAAAATAAGGTTATTTGGTTTTTAATGTAACTGCTACTCGAAAACAGTAGATGCTACAGGAGTAAAAATTAGTATTTGGTTTCTACTCCAGAAATAATGATATACGTGTTTTACCATTTTTTTAAAATTTGGTTTCCAGTTCCAGGACCTCAAATGTGAGGTGGAAAAAAGGTTATTTGATTTTAAAATAACTGCTACTCAAAAACTGTAAGTGCTACAGATGTGAAAAATAGTATTTTGAGGTTTTGTGCCGGTTAAAAGTAAATGAGTTCAGTTTATCACCGGACGGACGGGCCAAGCCGTTATTTTAGGGTCTTCATACGGCCCTGCCCAAACCTTAAATCAAGGTGGGACGGGCCGAGATTTTTAACCAAGTATATAGACATTTTAGTGATTTTAGGGTGTTCAGGCTAAACGTGAAGTCAAGGTGGGACGGGCCGAAGTTTTTCATCAAGTATATAGAACTTCTAGGCCTGTAAAAACGTGCCGGGCCCATATTAGACGGGCCGTGCCGGGCCAGGAATTTCGGTTTTTGAAACGGGTTGGGCCAAGTTGTCGACGGGCCGAGCCGAGACCTAAAAAATTGATCCGTGCAGTACTCTACTATGTATGCATGGTTCAAATTCTCTAATTTCATGCGAGCGAAGCCGCTACGGGCACTGCTAGTTACTCATATAATACTGCCTCGATTTATATTATCTATACTATTATGCACTGAACTATTTAGGGGATAAATAAAAAATAATAAATGAAAAATAAAAGTATATTCTCTCTCCGGGGGGAAATGTCCTACCCGGCTACCCGGGAGGGGGGGAATTGTCCTACCCCGGGGGGGGGGGGGAACGTCCCGGGGGGAGGGAAATTCCAGGGGGGGGGAATTCCGGGGGGGGGGGGGGAAATTCCGGGGAAAAATGTCCGGGGGGAAAAATGTCCGGGGGGGAAATCTCCGATCCTCACTACGCCACTGCTGACAGATTAGAAGACTCGATGTTAATTTTGACTGAAAAATCAAATCTTGATTCTAAACAAATGTTAATACCTAGTTGTTGAATAATTTTCTTACATCTATCGGGCACTGCCACTGTAATTAATAAGCCCATAGGGGAGACCGGGGCATGTTGAACCAATCTTTATAACTTTACTCAGTACACATTTATTATTGCAGTAAAACATCTTGAAATAGGTTATTATTATAAACAAATATGTTTATTACGTATACCAAAAATTATTTTTAATTTTAAGATTTTTCCTTGACCTTAGAAGAAAATATTAGCAAGCCCGTCATGTGGTTCAACTTACCCCGTTAACGGGGCACGTTGAACCAATATTTTATAACTGCTGTTGCTAAGCAGTTATTGTTCTAGTGAAACATTTTCAAATGTACAAATGTTATCTAAGTCAAATTGATGACAAGGTGTTTTATCGTCACTTATAATTGTCGGAATGTCAGTGTCACTTTTCTTCTTTTTTACTTTATATCTCCAATAAAATTTGGGTTTCGCAATTTTTTGGTTTTGTTGTATTTGAGGTTTTTTAAGTTCATATAATTTATTACAGGAGTTGGGTAATTATTATAATTAAGAAGCGGTTTTAATATTACTAATAATAAGTTCTTGTGTTACGAAACGCTAGAGATTAAATCATTAAAGCTGCTTAATGCTGCTTACGTAATTATTGTAACAACTCGTGTGTTTTAGAATGGTTATTGTGAGAACAAGCAATGACCCTGACACAAACCCAGACAAAACAGCTGATAAAAAATATCTAATAACTGATAAAACTTTATAATAAAGTTATCTAATAAAATATCTAACAATTATAACAAGTCAAATCATCACCATGATAAAATATTGATGGTTCAACGTGCCCCTAACAAAATGGTTCAACATGCCCCAATCGTATTGGTCCTAGTATTTTAACTGTAGGCTGATTAATATGTTACTGATGCGAGAAAGAAAACACGTACTGTGTTACTGGATAAAAACAGAACAAAAATCTGTATCGTAAAATTACTCACCTTCTTTGCAATTGTGTTTTAAAGAACAATAATGTCAACGACTCAAAATTACTCGAAACCGGCAAAATCACTTATATCGCGATTATTTTATAATTAACATACATAAACATCACAAATCAACACAGCTACTTCTATTTATATTATTAGTCCAAACTATGAAACTCTGACAAAAAAAATTCTATAAATAAGCAAATTTACCCATCTGGTTCAACATGCCCCGGTCTCCCCTATGTTTTTGCTGCATAGAGTTTAACTATATTATAGTAGTTATTCATAAATATTCTGTAAAGATTGAGGATGATTTTATGTTTTTTGATAAGTAATTAACTGTTTTATTTCTCTGTTTACATTGTAAGTAAATGTAAATATATTGAACATTAGGGCGCTACTTCGTATTGATAATACCACAGCAGCGCTGGGAACCGCTCGTGCATAGCTTCACGTCCAGTACTTCTATCTAGGAGTCCATGGGATGAAACGCTGAGTTGACGTGAGCACATGCAAATTATTGAGTTAGTTTCTTGCTCAAGGAAATTACGTGCCCGGACAGGGAATCAAACCCAAGTCCTCCGACTCTCAGAGCCGTTGCTATACCACTAGAGTCTAGTGACTAGACCAACTTTCAATAGTTTTCGTTCAAAAATTAATTTATTTTTATTTTTATTCAGATTGCATTATTTAAATTTTATTATTATTTTATTATCGTTCAGAAAATAATCTTCGTTATTATTATTATTATTATTCAGTTTGTGCCATTTAAATATAGTTTTTATTCGATTTACGTTCCTCAAATAATTATAGTTTTTCTTTCGTTATTATTAATGAATACAATACAAATTTTTGTTTTTATTTAGTTTTTGTAAACAATATAATTACTGTACAGAATTTGTTGATAATGTAATTGAGAAATTAGTTATGCTATCTTATAATGAAGAATTTGTTGTAGTTCCACTGCTTCATTTACAACAGTAATGTTAAACAATGTGACAATTTTGATAATGTAAATAAATGAATTAATGTTAAAAAATTGAAATACATTTTTATAATTTATAATTTGTTAATAAATGATAATTGATATATATTTGATAGTTTTCTAAGTTAACAATTCAGAGTTTTTTCTATATAACAGTTGTAATAATAGTGTTCTGTGTTGCGGAGTTTCCTGAAGTGGGCACTTCATCAAGCTCTGTTGCCGTTGTCCCAGACATTTGGATAGATAACGATACATGCTTGTAGCCTCCTTATAAGTTTGATAGATTAAACAGGGCAGCGACGAAAAGAGAAAAACCAGGTGCATGGATGTAAATTCAGCATTTTCCAGGGGGAGACAAAATTTTCCCGCCATTATATAGCTTACTGACAGGGTTAGCCGGTGTTGCCCGGGTATTTTTGCTTAGTTTTTTTCTCTTTTTGCCAATGAAACATCAAATAAATAACAGATTTTTTTAGTTTTTCAAAATTTTCTCATTAATGACGTCTACCTGCATGCCAAATGTTACTCCTGCGGCTTGGATGTGATAAGCAAATGCTTTCACACACACATTACTTTATATCTATATAAATACGTAGGTGCAAGCAGGGAGGGGTGGAGAGATGCATCCCCTCACCAGAGTATCAATTGATATTTTTTGGGTATAATACCTGGTTTTGGAAAATGACCGTAGCTTATTTGGGAGGAAAAAGTGGAAGTCCTTGAAAAAATTTGAAAAATACTTATGACTATCCCTCACCAATCATAAACTTTTTTGAAGAGAATGTGAACAATTTCTGATGTGCATTCCCCCAGGAATTTCTGGATCCGACACTGGGTATAAGGGGCTTGAATGATTTAATCATATTGCAGGGGCAAGTACAGGATTAGTAAAAAAAAGATGTCCGTAATGGGGTGTGTAGAATTTTGTTTTATTTTTGTGTAATAAATAATAATAACTTTGATGTAGACCGCTTTGAGGGAATCAACATTGTATCAATACCACTAATAGGGTAAAGTTCCACGTGTTTGCTGATTGTAATTTGGTACAGAAAACAACTAAACTTTGGATCAACGCCGATACACAATTTATTACTCTGCATTTATTGGTAAATCTGGAGATTAGATATAAAATTGTCTACTTATGCAGAAGGATTTCACTATGTATTAAATCATCAATAGGTTAAGTAATGTTAAAATTTTAAAAAATATATAGTAAACTCTAGGTAAAAAAATTTCAGTACCTGACCAGGTGCCACATGGGAGAGATATAATTTTGTTGTATAAAACAGATGAGATTTAATTTATGTTATATTCTTGAATGTGTGTATTCATATTTCAAATTAAATTTGAAGAAATCATTCTCCGTTTTGCTAACCAAATAATTCTTTGTAATTACAGATTCATATGAAAAAGCTAGAGAAAAATTAATAAAAGTCAGAAAATATGTCAAATTTGGAAAGCATGAGTGATGAATATCCTACATCACGAATTAGGTAGATATATAATACAAATACTACTGAATGTGATTATTGTTAATGGTTTTTGCATATTTACCATGCTTGCAGAGAAATTCCAAAAAGGTTTAGAGATGATTATCTGGACAGTGATTCATCATCAGATTCAAATCATTGCAGTCAATTTAAGAAAAAAATGAAATCTAATTGCAAGCCTCTCTCATTGACCACAGCACCGGTACCACCAAAACTTCAGTCAACACACAACCCATCTATGCAGTTATTGTCATCTATACCTCCACAACATCATTCGACAACAATAAATTCTCCATTGCCTCCACAACATCTTTCAACAAGAAATTCTCCATTGCCTCCACAACATCTTTCAACAAGAAATTCTCCATTGCCTCCACAACATCTTTCAACAAGAAATTCTCAATTGCCTTCAGTACATCATGTATCTTCGCAACATAGGTGGTCTCATAGAACACTTGAGTCATCACAACAACATACCCCAGACAGCAATATCATTCGGGCCGGAGTATGGTTGATAGTCGGCATATACGGCGCAAACGGCCGTTTATCAGCCTGCGCTGGTCCGTACATTGCCGGCCGATGTACGGCAGCCAGCTCTCAACCAGATTGAATGATCGACGTACGTAAAACACAAAAGTTGTTAAAATACGAAACACACGCCCATACATATATAATAATAATAATAATAATAATAATAATAATAATAATAATAATAATAATAGTAATAATAATAATAATAATAATAATAATAATAATAATAATAATAATAATAATAATAATAATAATAATAATAATAATAATAATAATAATAATAATAATAATAATAATAATAATAATAATAATAATAATAATAATAATAATAATAATAATAATAATAATACATGTTATATAAAATTTCCTGCATAGCACCAACAAGCTTCCTGTCCCAACAATCAAAGCTCAAAATTATTCATAAGCAGTTTTCATATAAATTAAGATCTAAACAATTTATTGTATCATAAACTTTCAACACATTTAACACTTTATAATATTTACTAATATTAATAAGGTCATGTTAAAAACACACAACGAACAAATATTATAATTAGCATGGTATAAATTGCTACACAAAAGTGTATATAATCGATTGAATTTCAATTTTCAATAGACGACCGGAAAACTTCTATTATGTCTGTGTACACACTTCAAAAGTAATTACAACGTTAACAACGAGCCAACATTTTTAATGACAAACAAAGTTAGCAATAAATTAATAAACATTATAAGTTCCTTAGTTCTAGAATTTTAGCTTTGAGTTATTATTCCAATACCGAAACCATAGATATCTATGAGCGAAACGATGTGAGAGCTCGGGAAATCATTGTTTATTTTAACTAAGACACCCGTTACACCTGCTAGCTGGCAGGCGTAAAGTTAATCTAACTGACTTTAATCTCGAGAACAGCGCTAGTCGAGTGTCATGAATTATCATGCTGTGTCGTTGTGTGCGTAGCTCGTTCCTAAAAACTTGAGGTTGCACCGGAATTTTCTAAAAGTGCAACTTGTTTTATCTTGAAGTGAACACCTAGAGGTATTATAAAATCTCGGTTGCAATTTGCAAATTGTTGTGCGAAATTAGTAATTTGATTTTAAACCTCATAATAATCGACTGGTCGATTTATGATCTTTGGTACATCGCATATTAATGATTATTTGAAAACATTTCGTTTATATTCATAAATTTGTTAATTTAATTAATAACTTTAAGTTCTATATACTTGATGAAAAACTTTGGCCCGTCCCACCTTGACTTCAGGTTTGGCCCGGCCCAACTGAAGACCCAAAAATCACTAAAATATCTATATGCTTGGTGCAAAACCTTGGCCCGTCCCACTTTGATTTAAGGTTTGGCCTGGCCCGTGTGAAGTGTCAACTTGGGCAAACCGCTCAACAACAAAACTCCAACTTCAGCTTAAGAGGTCTTTATTATTAAAAAAAAAATAACAAAACGAAAAATGTAACTTCAATACGAAAATTCGCCAATTCAACAATTCACCACAATTCGCTCCTAACTACGTGACAACCACTCTCGAGCTCGACTCTCACTACACTAAAAACTCAGCGCATAGTTTTCTCGCCTAAACAGCACGCTAGCCACTAATATACAACAACTCTTACAACTACAGGTGAACATTCATACTACAACGAATAGCGAGCGTACACACAACACATCCCATCCACCAATAATCACATACACAACATGTCTATCTTGACATGAAGACTCTAAAATAACGGCTTGGCCCGGCCGGTGATAAACTGGACTTAGCTACTTTTAACCGGCACAAAACTTCAAAATATTAATTTTTACATTTGTAGCACTTACAGTTTTTGAGTAGCAGTTATTTTGAAATCAAATAACCCTATTTCAACCCCACATTTGAGGTCCTGGAAACCAAATTTTTAAAAAATGTTGAAACACTTATATAAATATTTTTTGAGTAAATACTAAATACTAATTTTGACATCTGTAGCATTCACAGTTTTTAAGTAGCAGTTACTTTAAAAACCAAAGAAACCTTTTTTCCACCCCACATTTGAGGTCCTGAAAACCAAAATTTCAAAAAACGGTGAAACACGTATATCTTTATTTTTAGAATAGAAACTAAATACTAATTTTTACATCTGTGGTATTTACAGTATTTGAGTAGCAGTTACTTTAAAAAACAAATAACCCTATTTTCCACCCCACATTTGAAGTCCTGGAAACCAAATTTTCAAAAAATGCTAAAACACGTATTTCATTATTTTTGGAGTAAAAACTAAATACTAATTTTTACTCCTGTAGCCTTCACAGTTTTTGAGTAGCAGCTACTTTAAAAACGAAATAACCAATTTTCCAGCCCACATTTGAGGTCCGTGAAACCGAATTTTCAAAAAATGGTGAAACACGTATCTTTTTATTTTTTAAGAAAAATCCATATACCAAATTTCAAAATCTCCTCATTTTTGGTTTTCGAGATATTCATTGTTTTAGAAAAAAGTTTGTTTTCCAGTTTCTTCCCCTCAGAAGCAAAATTTTAAAAAATCCTTTCTTAGTGGATGCTTCCGCAATAAAAGTAATATAAGTTCCAAATTTCACGTTCCTATGATGAGGCGTTTGAGCTCGGCGTTGATTATCAGTCAGTCAGTCAGTCAGTCAGTCAGTCAGTCAGTCAGTCAGTCAGTCAGTCAGTCAGTCAGTCAGTCAGTCAGTCAGTCAGTCAGTCAGTCAGTCAGTCAGTCAGTCAGTCAGTCAGTCAGTCAGTCAGTCAGTCAGTCAGTCAGTCAGTCAGTCAGTCAGTCAGTCAGTCAGTCAGTCAGTCAGTCAGTCAGTCAGTCAGTCAGTCAGTCAGTCAGTCAGTATGTCAGTCAGTCAGTCAGTCAGTCAGTCAGTCAGTCAGTCAGTCAGTCAGTCAGTCAGTCAGTCAGTCAGTCAGTCAGTCAGTCAGTCAGTCAGTCAGTCAGTCAGTCAGTCAGTCAGTCAGTCAGTCAGTCAGTCAGTCAGTCAGTCAGTCAGTCAGTCAGTCAGTCAGTCAGTCAGTCAGTCAGTCAGTCAGTCAGTCAGTCAGTCAGTCAGTCAGTCAGTCAGTCAGTCAGTCAGTCAGTCAGTCAGTCAGTCAGTCAGTCAGTCAGTCAGTCAGTCAGTCAGTCAGTCAGTCAGTCAGTCAGTCAGTCAGTCAGTCAGTCAGTCAGTCAGTCAGTCAGTCAGTCAGTCAGTCAGTCAGTCAGTCAGTCAGTCAGTCAGTCAGTCAGTCAGTCAGTCAGTCAGTCAGTCAGTCAGTCAGTCAGTCAGTCAGTCAGTCAGTCAGTCAGTCAGTCAGTCAGTCAGTCAGTCAGTCAGTCAGTCAGTCAGTCAGTCAGTCAGTCAGTCAGTCAGTCAGTCAGTCAGTCAGTCAGTCAGTCAGTCAGTCAGTCAGTCAGTCAGTCAGTTAGTCAGTCAGTCAGTCAGTCAGTCAGTCAGTCAGTTAGTCAGTCAGTCAGGACATGTTCTAGATTATTAGTTAAGATCACCATGCCATTTTTATTCAAGTTCTTATTTTTTTAATGAATTGTACATTCTAAATATTTAAATACATGTGGGATACTTTTGATCACTTTTTCAGACAAAATGGCTGAACTTTTCAGTATAGAACAGTAAAGAAAAAGAGACGATTATTTCAATGCAGATACTTGCATATTTTGTTCCG
Source organism: Erpobdella octoculata (assembly GCA_963978895.1). Taxonomy (NCBI): domain Eukaryota; kingdom Metazoa; phylum Annelida; class Clitellata; order Hirudinida; family Erpobdellidae; genus Erpobdella; species Erpobdella octoculata. Next base: position 22,570,603 of record OZ022241.1, read on the forward strand.
AAGTATTTTCGATCAAAAAGCTTGCAACGGAATCGAAACCGGATAATTTGGATAATTTAATCAGTGCATGCAAACAGCGAGGTGATGATGTAGGAAAGCGAATTTGTGAAAAACTTCCGTCTTTATTGTGTGGCGATGAAACACGTTCGTACCACAAATCGTGCCGTGCTACATATACAAGCAGTTTATAAATCTACTGTTGAAAAAAAAGAGAATCAGGCAACGTCAATATGTGCCGATACCTCCAGTCTAAATGCGACACGCGTGACTCGGTCTAAAATTATAAAGTCTAGTTTTGACTTCGAATCATATTGCTTTATTTGTGGAAGGGCATGCCACTTAAAAAAAGAAGTGAATGGTGTATGGTACAGTGTGCGATTACCGACAAAGATGAAAATAACATGTTTGGTAAAATGAAAAAAGCAGCTGAGGAGCGAATGGATCAAGAAATGCTTGTGAAATTGAACGGTGTTCCGAATGGAGATTTCTTGGTTCCAATAGTATAAATGGAGAAAGTTATACATCAAATAAATGAAAATCAAGGTTAAGTCAAGTGAATCCAGCAATTTGTTTTATCAGTCAGCCTGGTTTTTCAGATCTGGTTTGTTCGAGCAGCATTTCTGTTGGAGGCTCTTCGACTAGCCAGGGATCTTGTTAATGCTGTCCATGAAAAAAGTTCTGACGAGTTTGAATATGATGAGTTTGAAAAGAATTCTTTGAAAGTTCTTCCTGATGATGCTGTTCTTCACCAGGCAGTTAGAACTCTAAGAAGAGAAATAGGAAAATTTGAGAATCATAAAGATTTTTATTTTTCTTCTAGAGAAATGTCAGTTGATGGAATAAAAAAGTTTGTAAATCCCAAGTTATTGACGTTTTTAGTATGGTTAACAAACAAAAGTTCTTTCGATGCAGCAGTTATTCAAAACAATTCGGATGAGTTGAAAAATGTTTAAACATAGCTTGCGACATAATCACTTTATAAACTGGAACATTTTCACCAAAACATCTCGGTCTAGCGATTGAATTATATCATGATTTTGGATCAAGGAAGCTGAATGAACTTGTATATCACCTTGGATAATCTGTTTCGTACAGTGAACTTCGACGCTTCCTAACCTCCGCATCAAGTCATATTGCTGAGGTGACAACTCAATCAAAACTGCAAATTTATTTACCTCCAGAGTTTAAATCAAAAGTTGAGAATGGTGGATTTGTAGTATGTGCTGCAGACAATTGGGATCACAATGAAACTATACAGCAGTTAAAAAAAATAAACAGCAATACAAAAATGTCTCTAAGAATGTTGAAAAGTTATGAAGTGGCATGCTTCACTTTTGAGTTTGTTAAAGAGATGTTTGTTTTGAAGGTGTTGTGTTTACGTGATAATAGAATAACTGGCAACTTCTTTGTTTCACACTACTGCAAAATTCACATTTAAACTCAATTCTTATACTTTACTATATATAAATAACTCAAGCTGAACTCTCCACACTCAAAACATCAACAAAGCAATTATCTAAAATAAACGTATGCATTGAGTAACAACGGTTGCATCTGATTGTTCTGTGCTAAATATGCTGTGAGATCTCCACAACTGCTTGTGAAAATAAGAGTTTGTAGAATATAAAATAAAATAGTTAAATTCATTTCATTTAGTACAATGGGTTCTACCCAGAGCTTATACATTGTCCACGGCTTGCTGGAGGTTGTGTGGTGCTCTACGTTTAGGCAACACATGACGGTGGCCACTAGAATGTTTGTTGGCAGCATAGCAATCTTCTGATAAAAAAGTTGATTTAGGGGGGGCCGACCGAGAAAGCACTGTTTTCACCCCCCTACTGGCAACTTACGTCTAGCAAGTGCAGTGGGCTGGACACCAATTCTCTTCAAACTGACCAACTTGCTTGTGGTTACACCATTGTACTTGCCAAAGCAATGTAGTGATGAATGCAATACTGTTTTGCTAGATGTTTTGACCCTTGTACAGAATGACTTAAGGGCTGCTTCATATGTGATAGGATCTGACATGTACAATTCATTAATTTTATTAACAGCTTCATCAAAATCACCCAGCAAAGAATTAACTATTGATTGGGGTAAATCTTGATCAACATCCATAGCTAAAGTCTGCTAAAGCATTGTCGCCTGTTTGTTCTTTGGAATTACTACATACTGGCGGCTGTAATTTTTCAGATGAAGTCAGGGAAGCAAACCAACTTTCTGGAACTGTCGCGTCACCTGTGGCTACTATTTGAAAAATACGAAGCATTTCAGAATCTGTGGTAAGCAGAAAGTTAGAGCTCGAAATATTAATTTGAATGACAGCAGACTGGTGTTTACATGGACCTCCATTGTAGCCAACAGGGCAAGAACAGCAACTAATAGCGATCAAATCAAATCAAATCAAATCAAATCAAATCAAATCAAATCAAATCAAATCAAATCAAATCAAATCAAATCAAATCAAATCAAATCAAATCAAATCAAATCAAATCAAATCAAATCAAATCAAATCAAATCAAATCAAATCAAATCAAATCAAATCAAATCAAATCAAATCAAATCAAATCAAATCAAATCAAATCAAATCAAATCAAATCAAATCAAATCAAATCAAATCAAATCAAATCAAATCAAATCAAATCAAATCAAATCAAATCAAATCAAATCAAATCAAATCAAATCAAATCAAATCAAATCAAATCAAATCAAATCAAATCAAATCAAATCAAATCAAATCAAATCAAATCAAATCAAATCAAATCAAATCAAATCAAATCAAATCAAATCAAATCAAATCAAATCAAATCAAATCAAATCAAATCAAATCAAATCAAATCAAATCAAATCAAATCAAATCAAATCAAATCAAAGAATCATTTGATTAGGCGCTCCCTTATCGACAAAGTTCATTACGGGAGCGCCATGTGAGTCACGTGCAAAAATAAAAATAAAATAATATTGGATAGTTGTACAGTATTGTATATTAATTAGTTAGCTTTATAAGCTCTCCTAAAAAGTTCAAATTTAAGGAGAGATTTAAATGTAGTTAAAGAAATGTCAGGATTTTTAAGCTCCTGTTACAAGGAGTTCCAGAGCTTCGGACCAGCCACTGCGAAACCCCGGGGACCCATCCGGACAGAGTGTGTCCGGGGAACATTCAGGTCGCCACGAGCGGCTGACCGAAGGCGGGAACTGTAATCACTGGAGCTGACTTGTGAAATCATGTCGCACAGGTATGTCATCCGAAACTGAGTCAAATCTCCGTTTCTGTAGACTCAGGCGAGCCGCCGAGCGCAGCACAGACTGGAGTCTGTTGATCAGTTCATCACACAATCCTGGAAGCAGACTATTGCAGTAATCGAGTTTACTTGAGAAGAACGCATGAACGAGCATTGTGCAAGCCTCGGTTCAAAAAGAGCCGCGGATGACTCGGAGTTGGCGTATCTGGTAAGATAATGAGAGGCAGATTTTCTGGACATGATCGCGCATAGTCAATGGACCATCAATCGTGACACCAAGATCATTCACCGCAGGTTGAAGGGTCACAGATTTTATTCTGATCCTTTGTAACTGCTTTCGTCCTCCAAGCCAGATAAACTGAGTCTTGTCAGGGTTCAACTTCAGACGATTCGACGACATCCAGGCATCAATCACACTAATACATTCAGTCACATTCGTTACATGGCGGTCTGCATCGGCCGCTCCACCGACAGCATACAATTGAGCATCGTCGGCATAACAGTGAATTCCTAAGCCGTGCTCAGATGCAGCAATAAGAACGTCCGACGTATAGAGGAGAAAAAGTAGAGGACCAAGTACACTACCTTGAGGAACGCCAAAAGTGACATCAGCGGTCAACGACGCGACCCCGCCGAAAATGACCTGCTGTGTACGTTCCCGGAGAAAAGAAAAGAAACCCAAATGACTCCTTTAGACGATGGATGAGTATGTCATGGTCCACTGTATCGTAGGCAGCAGACATATCGAGTAACCCGAGTAAGCAGAGATAGAACTTTCAGAAGGGCCGTTTCAGTCGAATGACAAGCTCGGAATCCAGATTGGTGCCTCGGTAACAGACTGTGTTCATTAAGGAATGTTGTTAATCGTTTGCTTACAATTCGTACCACCAACCTGGAAATGAAGGTGAGGTTGGATATTGGCTGGTAATTTTTGACGTCATTTCGATCCAGAACTTCTCCCTTCAAAATTGGCCTCACGATGGCATGTCAGGGCCAACGTCATCCGGGATCTCTCCGCAGAGCTCGGACTCACGCAACGACCGCTGGAATATTGTCTACTTTTTTCCAGGACCTGATGGAATTCCACACAACCATTGGTGTTTGTTTCACGAAATGGAATTTTCAGGTTATGAAACTATGATCAGATATTACTCCAGCTGGATCAACGCCCACATCGGAAACAGTCTCCTGATGACGCGTGAAAATATGATCGAGCGGTCCTCCCCGAGTGTGAGTTGGTTCGTGCACATGTTGGCGCAATCTGGATTAACTGGATTAAAAGAATTAATATCTTTTTTCTATCTGATTGCTCAATATCTTCAGGGTATTCCCCGCTCAACTAAAAACAGCCAAAGTCATTCCAATTTACAAATCTGGGAAAAAAGAAAACTTTTCTAATTACCGGCCGATATCTGTCTTGTGCTATTTCTCAAAGTTTTTTGAAAGAGTGATGCACTCCAGACTTTATAATTATCTTGATAAATTTTCCATTATTTCACTTAATCAGTTTGGATTTAGAAGAAATCACTCAACTTATATGCCACTGGTTATGTTACACTCAAAGATTGCCGAGGCCATGGATCGTGGGAAATATGTAGTTGGCATCTTCCTGGACCTAGCTAAAGCTTTCGATACGGTTGATCACGACATTCTGGTGGAAAAATTGAGGCACTATGGAATCCGGGGAACTCCACTATCATGGTTCAGTGACTATCTTAGCTGTAGATCACAATGCGTCCAGTACAGCAATTCTATCTCTTCGATGAAGCAGGTAACTTGCGGGGTGCCTCAAGGGTCGGTGCTGGGACCGCTTCTATTCCTAATCTATATTAACGACCTATGCTCAGTTTCAGATCGCCTTGAATTTGTTTTGTTTCCGGACGATACTAACCTCTTTGCGACTGGCGATAACTTAGAAAATTTATAATACGATACCAACCGTGAATTGCTTTCTGTTTCTAAATGGTTTTCTGCTAGTAGACTTTCCTTAAATGTAAGCAAAACGAATTATATTTTATTTCACCATATAAACAAAAATAATTTCTGTAATTGTCAGCTGAAGATTGAAGATATACCAATTTTGCGGGTTCCTTATTGCAAGTTCTTGGGCGTGTTGCTTGATGAATACCTTACATTAAAAACTCACATTGAACATGTTACATCTAAGGTTGCAAAAAATTGGGGAGTGCTATCTCGTATACATCAGTTTGTTGATGCCAATATTTCTATGATGTTATACTATGCACTTATCTTTCCGTACTTATCATACTGCAATATTGGCTGGGCCTCAAATTATTCAACTCGTTTAAAGCCTCTTAATATTTTGCAAAAGCGAATTATTCGAATTATTTTTCACATGCCTCCCACATCGTCTTGTAAAATTCAAATGGCTAACAACAACATTCTTAATATTTATCAGATTAATTTTTACCAAACTGGCATTTTCATGTATAAATATGATAATTTTATATTACCCTCATCATTCGATAACATGTTTGTAAAATTATCTGATGTTCATTCCTATGATCTGCGCCCCGGTTGCTGTTTTCGAACTGATTTTGCTCGGACAACTCTTAAAACATTCTCTATTAAATGCTCTGGCCCTCGTATTTCTTCAAACATTCCAATATCAGTCTCCTCCTTGAAACGTATTTCGTTATTTAAGCAAGCTCTGAAATCTTACTTATTATTGTCACACTCTTAACTTCTCAATACCTATTACCTTAGCATACCAATTTCAGTCTCTTCCTCGATAAGTTTATTGAACTACTATTTGAAATGTTTTAACTCAACCCACTCATTTTGGTTCTTTTGTAAAGGTTGTCCATTTAGCGGGAAGGAATTCCCTTCGGACGATCCTTTTGGGCACCTTATTCCTTTCTCAACTGATCGATTTTTTCTTTTTTTAAATTTTGGTATTATATTTTTTTGTCGTTTTGGTTATTGACTATTTTCTTTTGTTTAAGTTTAATACTTATGTTGGTGCTCAATAAATAAATAAATAAATCAAAACTCGCAAATAGCCATTTTCCTTGGCACGGTTGATAACAGTCACAACGATTTTGCAGTTGTATAGAGCCAAAACTTCCAGGTATCTCGTCAGCTCTTCAAAGAATAAATCCGACACCTGCTGCGAGCCCGGACGGTATACAGCAATACCGCAACAGTAGAGCAACCGCCAACCGTGAATGCAAGTGACTCAAACGTCACTGCGGGGTTGGACGATTTAATTTGGTGATATCTCAAGCTAGAGTTGATTATGGCAGCTACACCTCCGTAACCACGGTCACTCTTACCCTCGGACTGACGTGGGGAATCATGTAGAAAATAATTTTCAGGAACGCAGCGACGGAGAGAAGTGTCTCTGGTAGAGGAATGATGAGTCTCAATGAGTAAACAGATGTCAAGATTTCTATCGCTTATTTCAGTGTTGATTGCAGTATATTTTGATCTAGCCGAGTTCGCATTCAGCAAACCGAACGCAAATGTTCTGCTAGAAGAGTCAGATGTATGAGAGCTTCGGCCGTCGTCCGACGTGGAGACATTGGTTCCGAGAGAACGTGCACTCCAGCCGCCAGTTTGACAACCAGAGGGCATTGTAGAATTATGGAGACCCGAAGCGATGCAAGTACCGTCGATAGTGTGGGCGGGAAAACCAGAGCGGGAGGAGGTATGGAAGAAACGACCAGCTCTTCGTCCCCTGTAGTGGTATCTTCGAACGTCGTAACGCAACAGGTGGATTTCTCGAAGGCTCTGAAGAAACGTTCCACTGGGAGAGCGGCAGTGTTGAAAGTTGATCGAGATAAATTCGCTCCGAGAGTAGATTTTGCGAGTAGGCGTACACATTGCAGACATGTTTATCAAGAGACTAGAAAGCAGTAAACAGCACAAAAACCGTCCGAAAAAGCAACGCAAAATGTTTCAAGTTGACAATAATCCATTGCTTAAGAGAAGAATTTTGAGTTTTCAATGTAATAATTAATAAATAAAACTGCTTTTAAGTATAAATATATACGAGGAGACGGGATGTATTGAAAGGCAGCTACACGCAAGACGCCAATCCCGCCATATTTGTTTTTTACGAACTCTAAACGACGCAGAAACAGTCCGAAGAGCAACGTAAAATGTTTCAAATTGATATCAATATACTATAAAAAAAGATTTTCGAATTTTGAAAGTAATAATGAAATAAAACAGTTTGTAGGCGGGACGAGTTGAAAGGCAGTCGCACGCGAGGCGCCTGTCCCAAAGAGGCGCCATGTTTACAATATATAATGTCTAATGTGCCTGGATTACGCTGGCTGCGAACTTCATACAAGTCATCTTGCAGGTGACGCACAGATGATGGTTCGATGCTGGTACTGGAATCCATAAACCGAGATGCTTTTCTGTCTTTTAATCGATTGTTAGCAGCGTCAAGAAGCCTAAACCGGTAATGAGCCTCAAGGCGAGTTAATACAAAACCAATGAGCTGCAAAACATTGAAGGCTTTCGTTCTCTGTAGGACTTTATCTTTCATCACTCTCATGGCACTTTCACAGTAGTTGTTTGTGTTGTTACCTCGCACAAGAATGTCTGACCTACAGCACAGCGCCCATTCTTTACGTCGGGAAAACAACGTTCGCAAATGTTCATGGACAAACGTCCATGTTGAAGGACTAGCGAGTTTTACATGGCCTTGTTGAAAAAAAAACTTCAAGCTCTGTCAAGCTTTGTGCATACAGCATTGTTTTTAAAATGATGAAAAGCTGCTGACGTTGTTCCTTTGCCACATTCGTCTTCCCATCCCGCAAAAAACGCCAAAATGCTTGGAGCACATGGAAAGAGCAAAGAAGCAAATTTGAGCTTGGAAAAATATATTTTAGAGCTTTTCTTTCTGAAGCCGAGTCATCTGTCATAAAAACTAATGGCCCTTCGAGACCACGACCCCCAAAACAATTTTTGTCCAAATGAGACAGACATAACTGCAGGGCTTTTGATACCGTTTCCCATTGCTCATTTGAAACCAACAAAACATCAAGAGGCAGACCACCTGCTGCGGAATGCGTCATCAAAAGAAAAAAACGCGTGTTTTCCCTGTCCATCATGCCACCTGCATCAATAAACAACTCTTTTCAAGTGATTCCAACATTGCTTAGAAAACAACAATAAAAACATCACCAATCTGATTAATATTGAATAACCATAAAATTTTATCTGTCATGAGATGTTAGGTTCTCCAGTTGTCCAGTTAAATGTCGTTCTGCAGTGTTTGACATTTTTATTCAATTAAATGTATTAAAAACCCGTTTAATGTGATTATTTGGGGTGATGAAAAATAAAATTGTTGCAGTTTGTAATGCAAAATTATGCATTACGATTGGTTTAATGTTTTTTATAAGCAGAACATCGATTTATAGAGCGGTCCATTCAGTACATGGGGTGGTCCATTCATTACGACCACGACGTCCTGAATGGACCACCTAAGTTTTAGAAGTGGGTTCACAAAAATGTCGTTTGTAGTAATAACCTGATTTTTTAAATTTATTTAAATTTAATTATTTGTTTTTACACGTATCAGCCTTACATTTGTCATTAAAATATTTAGATAATCTATGTAAATTAATTTATTGTGAATTTTTAAGGGCATTTCATGAACCGAACGAAGAGGTAAATAAACACGCGAGTACGAACTTTTTTGCTTCGCGATGTTTCGCAAGACATTAAAATCAGAAAATATCATGTTGGAAGAACAAAACTTGGAGTCTTTGGCTGAAAAGTTGAAGGACAAATTGTTGCCAACTCTTATAGTAGAACTCAGGGAATTCATTAACGAGGCGATAATGAGGAATGTAACTGAGGCAGTTAAAACTGAACTCAAACCATACGTCAAAGAATTGAATAGAGTTAGTGAAGAAAACAAGTTTTTGAGCCTCAGAGTTGAGCAGTTGGAGGCCCAGTCAAGAGCAAATAACCTTGTAATTCATGGTTTGCCGGAGTCAACCTATGCAGAGGCCTCAACAAATGCTGAGGCGGATAATACTCAAAAGGCTCCTTCACGAAGAGATACAATTCAATGTATCTTGAAATGCTGCAACTCAAAACTCGGTGTCGCGGTCTCTGAAAATGATATCTCCGCCGAATTTAGAATACCAGGCATCAAAAATGCGCCCCGTCCAATTGTTGTTACCTTTACTTCGAAGTCCATTAGAGACAAGGTTTACATTTCAAGAAAATTACTACGCAAACAGGATGGTGGCCCCAGGATCTACATCAATGAACAAATGGAAGCTCAGGTCTTTTTGCAAAAGGAAGAGCCTTGCTCAGAGAGGGAAAGTTAACCTCTGTCTGGACCCTGAATGGTAATGTCTATGTCAAGAGGATTGAATCTGACAGACCATCGAGGATATCTTCGATGGAGGATTTACAGAAATATCAGTAAGATGGCTACCAATATAGAAGATATTAGTTTTGGTTCTTTGGACGATAGAAATTCTTTTTTGTTTGATGCTCACCTCGATCCTGATGTAAATTTATTTGTCTCATCTTATATAGACTCAGATAAATATGTGACGCCTCAGGAACTAAACAATCTAACTCGCAGTTTTTGAAGTGACGATCTTTCTCTTTTTCACATCAATTGTAGAAGCCTTCTGAATAAAATTAATGATCTGACTATTTTGCAACACAATAGTAAAGCGAAGATCCTGGCAGTAACTGAAACTTGTCTGGACGAGAAAAAACGGGATAGTATCTCAATGCCTGGTTTCAAGTTCTTATCTAAGCATCGTATTGGTAAAAAGGGTGGTGGTGTTGGTTTTTTTGTCGACTCCAGGATACAACTTACAATCATAGATAATCAATTTCATGCCTTAAATATTACATCTTTTGAGTTTTACTTCATATCTATTATAGTCGAAAAATTTAAGAATATTATCTTGGGAGTCATCTATCGCCCACCAAATTCTAATTTAAATGTTTTCAATGAAGAAATTCACAATCTGTTGAATCGACTTATTCTGCAAGATAGAAATAGAACTGTGTTTCTAATGGGTGATTTCAATATAAACCTCCTTGAAGCCGGATGTAGTCAATCTACTTCAACTTTCATTAATGAACTGTCAACACACTTCCTTCTTCCTGTTTTTTTAAGTCCCACAAGACAAGGCTCAAAAAGCTCTACTGCTATTGACAATATTTTTACTAACTTTCCATTGGATACTTGTATCTCAAAAATTGTAATAGATGATATATCTGATCACTACCCCATCTTCTTAAATCTAAAACTCACTCCAACTACATCTAGTTATACAATGATTAGTTCATATACACGTAGAGTACATAATGATGAAGCGAAGAATAAATTTTGTGATTTTTTGAAAAGGGCTGAATGGCTGGAAGTGTTTCATGCTTGCGAAGATGGAAACGCACAATTGGCTTACTCCATTTTTGCTGAAAGATACAAAAAGATCTACTCAGATTGCTTTCCTCTGATAACTACTAATCGCATATGTAAAAAGGGGAAAAATGGGTGTGAATGGATGACCCCAGCACTTCTCAAATCTTGCCATACCAAACATAAACTTTATAAAAAATATTTGAAGAATCCTATTCCCACAAATAAGAAAAAATTTGTGGATTACAGGAATCGATTTAAGTCAATAAAACTGGCAACTATTCGACAATATTACTCTAATAAATTGCAGTTACATCAGATGAATCTAAAGAAAATATGGGTGATTATTAAATCTATTATGAACAGACATGCAACTAATAACACTACTAATAAATATGTCGCACCTGACGGTAGGACATTAGTTTTGCCACTTGAAATAGCCGAGGAATTTAACAGATACTTTTCAGAGATTGGACCTAGTCTTGCCAACAGCATAAGACCCACCGAAAAATCATTCAGAGACTACTGTGGTGATCCAGCTGTTCAGTCTATGGAAACTCATCCTATTACACCGGAGGAAATTTTGAGCATATCAAAAGGGTTAAACACGTTCCACAGTAGTGGACTTTATGAAATTGATCCCTCCTTCGCAAGTGAATTCATCCATCAAATCGCTTCTCCTCTGGCCTCTATCATAAATTGCTCATTTGCAACCGGCATATTCCCTAAAGAACTGAAGGTGGCAAAGATACATAAATCAGGAGATGTTGACAAAGTCACCAACTACAGACCAATCTCTATACTGCCATACTTCTCTAAGTTGTTTGAGAGAGCTATGTTCTCTAGAATATACAACTTTCTGATGAAATTTTCTTTACTTAATAACAGACAGTTTGGTTTTCGAAAGGGTCACTCAACTTTTATCCCATTAATTTTGTTATACTCGAGAATTGCAGAAGCAGTTGAACATGGTGAATATACACTATTGGTATATTTCTTGATTTAGCCAAAGCTTTCGACACTGTTGATCAAAATCTGTTAATTGATAAGTTGTTTTTTTATGGTTTCGAGGTTGTGTGTTAGACTGGCTTAAGGATTATTTACTAAACAGAAAACAGTTAGTTGAATTTAATGGTTCAAGATCATTTTCTCGTGATATTTTATGTGGTGTACCTCAAGGTTCAATTTTGGGGCCCTTGCTTTTCATCATTTACATTAATGATCTACTGAAGGCTTCTTCATTGGTTGAATTTTTATTATTTGCTGATGACACGAGTATTTTTGCTTCAGGTAATTGCTTGAGTGACTTAATCTCAATTATGAATAATGAACTCGTGAGTATTGATGGATGGTTCCGAACTAATAAACTATCATTAAACATGGATAAAACTAATTATATTCTTTTTCGTACTAGGCATAAAGCTTCTTATTGTGATAACATTCTTAATATAAACGGTTATCCTACCAGATGTGTATCTTCCATTAAATTCTTGAGTATTATAATAGATGAACATTTGGACTGGTCCAAGCATATCTCTTTTATTGAATCAAAAATTTCCAAAAACATAGGTGTCATTTACAAAATTAGTGGATTTGTTGACAAAAAAATATTAAAATTACTGTATTATTCATTGATTTACTCCTATTTTACATACTGCAATATAGTTTGGGCAGTTTACTATCCAACAAGATTAAGAGGACTACACATTCTTCAAAATAAAGCAGTTCGCATCATTTTTCATTTGCCATATCGAGCTCCAACTGGGCCGACATTTCTTGTGAATGATCTTCTAAACATACATCAATTAAATGAATTTCAAATTTGCCTTTTTATGTTCAAATATAATAGTGGAGAATTACCTAATGTGTTCATTCATATGTTCAAGAAAACTTCGGAGATCCATACATTTGCTTTGCGATCATCAATGAACTATAGATCTGATTTTTATGGTACTACTTTCAAAAGTTTTTCTATTTGCTGTCGGGGACCTCGGTTGTATAACTCTCTTCCAGTTCATTTAAAATCAATTAAATCAATAACACTGTTTAAAAAATGTTTGAAATCTTTCATTTTACTGTCAAATTGATCACATGTCTCTTTCTCAGCTTGTTTGTTTCTTACCTTAATTCTATATTTTTAACTTTTCTTATTATTATATACCTATTTCTCAACTCTTGGTTCATTGATGATTTGATTTCTCTGCTTGTCTTTCAACTCGAATAGCCTTAATCTAAAACTATATTACTCTTGAAATGAAATCTGAAGACTTTTATTTTATTTTTTTCTTTCAATGAGATTGATTTTGTGTTTTCTGTTTGTTTGTGGTTTATTCTCATTTTTATTATTTACTATAAGAGACTCTTTTTGGGTGATGTTTATTTTGTTGTACTTTTTTCTTGTGATCTGTTTTTTTGCTTATCATCATCCCAATAAACAAATTAAACCAAAAAAAAAAAAAATTGTGGTTCATTCAGTACGAGTCTCCCCTACAAGGTAACTTATTCAGCCTAAACTAAATATATTATTCGTTGACCCATTATTATAGACTAGACTATACAATATACGCCTAGGTAACATACAAGATACAATTATTTTGAAAAAATTCTCAAAGAAAATGTCCTTATTTAATTTCTTTATTTACACAACATAACTTCCTACTACATTTTACAAACATTTTGATGTTAAAAGTTATTATACTAAATAGACTCAAAACTTTTCGAGTCATACAGTTTCTTGTACAACCAGGGATGTTAAGATTGGCCTTGGCCAAATACCAATACACTATTGGCAATGAATTTTTGTTATTGGGAATAATATTGTCAATACTTTTACTGAAAGGAATTGGTTTGGTATCGCCGATACCTTTAGAACAAAAAATAGCCAATACCCAATACCAATATTTTTTTAACATCAAAAATTGAAATTTGTCAAAAAATTCTAATTTAGAAAACTTATTTTTGTACATTTTGACAACTGATTTGTTAACTTATTTCTTTTTTCTCGTTTGGTTGTGTTCCGCTGATATCTATATATAACTGGATCACGCTTAGTTTATTAAATGAATTATAATTTTTCTAGCCTCTAGCTGCCGCCATTTTAGCACCTTATTTCATCATTGCAAACTTAAAATTTAAGCAAAACAAATCTTTAAACCTTTCAATTAATAAAATTTAATAATAGGTTGAAGCTCACATTAAATTATTTAGGCTGATAATAACTGTTAAGCATGTTAGGTCGTTAGCCGTTGGTTAGAGGGTTTTATATTATAGCTCGGGTGTCGAATAAAACTTGTTACAAAATTACAATAATTGAGTACATTGTACATACAAATGAAATAACTGGTGTGCTCCCTAATATTTTCGATTTGAGCAATTATTAGCTGCGGAAGTCGGCAATTTTTCACTTTTAAAGATTTTCCGTAAATAGCATAAGAGTGTTTAAAAATGGCTACCGGGGTCTATACTCAGGAAGAGCTAAGTGTGATCCAGTTATATATAGAGATCAGTGGCCAGCTCTCGATCAGTTTGTTTTGTAAAGTGTTGTAATATCTCAATCAACAACTTTTAGTGATCGGTGGTAACAATTTTCCTGAAGTTATTTTGCTACATTGCTTTTCATTTTGCACTTTTCTTTAATTTTAGTTGTTTTTTATTGTGCATTGTATGATTTAAAAATTTGTGTGGTAATAATGAAATACTTGAGAACAAAGTTTTTTGAAGTATTAGTGTTTAGTATTTGCTATTAGCTGCAATACCTTTTTAGTTGAGTATTGATATTGGTATGGTCAATACCTTTTCAAGTGTCTATTGGGATTGGTATTGCCAATACAATTTCTGGCTATTGTTAACAACCCTGTGTACAACCTATTCCGTACTTGCTAAACTAGCTAAACCATAGCGGGGCGATTTTTTGCGGTGATCTACAGCGCGTTTCATCTGTGTGACTGCCAAATCTTTTGCATGTGTTACCGAATAACTATCATAATGACCGTAGTAAAACAAGTAAAGGAAAAAACGAGTTTTTCAACCTAAACTTTGATTTCAAATACACTCGATTTAGAAATACGAAAGGTGTTCAAATTAAGTTTTTTTGTTAATTGAATCATGTATTGTTATCCAATATAAAGCTATGCTGAAAGTTTCAGCTTCTTAGCTAGTCAAAAAGCTGGTTAAATTTCACTTGCAAGATTTGTGTACAGAGAAAGCCACACACACACACAAACAGAGATTGTAACCTAAATAAAAGTTTGTAAAAAAAACAAAAAAGCTATATATATATATATATATATATATATATATATATATATATATATATATATATATATATATATATATAAGCAAGTTATCTGAGTTATCTGAAGACTGGTCTCATTTCCATACAGAGGTTCAGCGTCTCAAAACACTACTTGTGAACAATAATTATACTAATACCATGATTGACACCGTCATCGAGAAGTTTGTTCGACGAAAAACTAACAATATCTCAACTCCTGTAAATAATATAAAGACTATCGATGTTCGGTATTGCGCTCAAATGCACGACAATTATCATCTTGATGAAAAGATTTTAAGTCAGATTATCGGAAATTGCGTGACGGTTAATGACCGAAACCGACATCGACTTCAATTTTCTTTATATTATAAAAACAAGAAATCACACTCTATGATTACAAGAAGCGGACCACATCAACCTGATTGCTTGCAATCTACTAACGTCGTGTATAAATTCACCTGCCCTCTCAAACATACTTCAATAGAAACATACATTGGACACACCCGCACCACTCTATCTTGGCGCCTCACTATGCACTTGCAAGGCGTTAGCATAGCAGCACATTTCCAGACTGCCCACGGTGTTAAACTCACTAGACAAACACTTGTGGATAATACCATTATTTTGCACCACGTGCCAGAACCAGCTCGTTTGAAAATTGCCGAGGCACTTTATATAGTCCGTGACCGACCTTCCATAAATATACAAGAAGATCACTCCGGACATATCCTAAAGCTTTTTACTACAGCTACTAATCACTCAGTTCATAACATAAACGTACTTCATAATGCTCATACCATTACTTCTAAAGATGTAATGATTAACGCATTGCCTTCCTCTTCACTTGCCGTCGTTTCAATGCCCTCAGTCGGTCACAAACCTGAACGTCCCATACGATCTAGTGTATCTGTACTCTGTACTAAGAGTTCGGCACCGGAGACTGTGAAGGTTCCCCGCCAAAGATCTCGCTCTCACGACCATAATCTTGGTTCTTCTCCTTCATCATCCATTTCACACCCTAGAATTGTTGCTTATAACTACCATAGCGAACGTTCTTCTCCACGACGCCCCACGCCAACTAATGAAACTCAGTACAGTCCTGGTTCTCTCTTTCATCTACCTACCTGTGCTTCTTCATCCTCCATCGACCACGAAGCAGCGTGTCCCAGAAAATCTATTGCACCTGACCTCTACACTAGGAGCTTGTCACCAAAAGCTATGAAAGTTTCCCGCCAAAGACCTCGTTCTCACGACTGTGATCCCCGTTGCTCAGTTTTACCATTTTTCTTACTTCCTCGAATTGGCGTTTACAACTACCATAGTGAACGTCCTTCTCGTTTACGTACGACCGTCAGCACGATTCCAGGCCAGCATACTCCATACAGTCTTCGTTTGCCTTTTCACCCAACTAATGTTGCCCCTGTGACCCCTGTGGAGCACAAACCTGAATGTCCCTTACAATGTATTAGATCTGCACTCTGTACTAAGAGTTCGTCACCAGGAAATACAAAGGTATCCCGCCAAAGATATCATTCCCAGAATTGTGGTCATGGTTTCTCCCCTTCGTCATCCTATATATATATATTAGGGTTGCACCGGACTTGGGTTTTTCAAATCCGGCCGGGGCCGGTTCTGGCCGGATTCATAATTCAAAATCCGGCCGGGGCCGGAGCCGGGGCCGGTCTTGTCATTTTTTATTATTCATTATTCATCTTTTTTTTCAATTGCATGTTATCATTAAAAACCAACGTAGTAACCAACAGACAATATCAGCTATATTTCAAATAAACAATAAAACAAAAAATAGTAAACAGTATTCGAGGAGGTGGCAGTAACAACTTCAACAGCAGCCGCCATCGAAGTCTTTAAACTGTTCATCTCACTGTACAGGATTGGATGCTTAGATCTTAGATAAGCAAGCAGAGAAGTGAGTCGTGACAACTCCGTGTAGCAGTGTTGACAAACAGCCTTCGAATTATTCGTGATTTTGACATCAAAATACGCCCAAAAGTCCGATTTTTTCTCAGCCATTTTATGCCGTTTATTTTTAGTATTCAAACAAAAACAGAATAATTCAACAAAAGAGAGAAAGAGAGTTCAAGGTTCGCGAGCGTGACCTTATAGAGCTTTCGGGCGTGCTATTCTGTTGCAGCATTCGGAAGATTAAATTTATTAATGATTCAACTTAGCTATATGAAATAAACTGATAAGAAATAGATAAGCCATTTGAAAGATATACATATATAAATGTATTTATTTCACTGAAATAAATAAATAAATACGTTAAATCCGGCTCCAAATCCGGCCATCAAATCCGGCCGGAGCCGGATTTGACCGGATTCGGAAAAATGGCCGGTTTTCGGCCGGGGCCGGAGCCGGGGCCGGTTTTCGGTGCAACCCTAATATATATATATATATATATATTATATATATACCAGCTCCTGCTGGTATGTACTACAGAGTCTCCATTCAGACACTTAGACCAGAGCTTATTTCTACAGATTGATGGAGTGGCGATGGGATCTCCATTGAGACCAACCTCTGCTAACTTTTACATGGGTCGTTTAGAGGAGATTGCTTTCGCTGAAATAGAAGAAACCCCAATTGT
The DNA here is from genome assembly GCA_963978895.1 of Erpobdella octoculata. Taxonomy (NCBI): domain Eukaryota; kingdom Metazoa; phylum Annelida; class Clitellata; order Hirudinida; family Erpobdellidae; genus Erpobdella; species Erpobdella octoculata. Next base: position 22,588,101 of record OZ022241.1, read on the forward strand.
TTATGCGCGATATATGGATGATATCTTTCTTCTTGTGAGGTCTGAACGTGAAGTCGTTGCTTTAAAGAATACTTTCGAGAGCAATTCAGTTTTGAAATTTACCTTCGACCTAAATGACAGTAAAAAACAAGTAAATTTTCTCGACACCATCATCACAATAACTGATTCTGGTCCTACTACCAAAGTCTTCATCAAACCAACTAATAATGGAACATGCCTAAATGGTGACAGCGAGAGTCCGGACAGATATAAAAGAAGTGTTATTAATAGTTATCTCCTCAGAGCTTATCGTTTTTCCGAAACCTGGTCAGATTTCCATAAAGAAATAGTTAGAATCAAGCAGTTATTGGTTAACAACAATTATTCTAATAGCTTTGTCGACGGTTTTATTAACAATTTTGTAACCAAAATGAAAACATCTGTGAGTTCGGCTGGGTCTGACGCTGACAAGGGTCGTGATGTACGCCAGGAGTTCCCCGTGTTCTACAAAAATCAAATGAATCTCAATTACAGAATTGATGAAAGTATTATAAAGAAGATAATAAAAAAGGAAGTTTCTGTTATAGACCCCGTCAGGAATAAACTGGGTTTATATATTTATTACAAAAACTTGAAACTTTTCAATTTGGTCATCAAGAATGATAGAACAAGTATCACTGACCCGTTGCAACAAAGTCACGTGGTGTACCATTTCAAATGTTCTATTCCACATTGTAAGGTGGATACATACATTGGTCACACTACCACTACGTTGTCAAGGAGACTCACGATGCATCTCCAGTTTGGGAGTATTCTTAATCATTATGAAGGTATTCATTTGAAAAAGCTAACACGAAAAGAACTTGAAGAAGGTGTTTCGATTTTAACAAGTGAATCCGACTCTTTCCGGCTGAAAATTAAAGAGGCTCTCTATATCTTATTAATGAGACCCGCAATTAATAAACAATTTGATAAATTTCCACAGATTCTCCACTTATTCGGTGTCAAAGAAAGCAATATGCATCGGTTACCCTGTATTCCTTCTAACGACGAGGATAACATAAATGATGATACTTCTGACTCGTCCTCTGACACAAATACTTTGGCTGTTGAGGCTGCTCCTGACGAATCTCATTGTAATGTATCTGAGGAAATTCTTGTCTCTTCTAATATAACACAGCGAAAACGCAAAAATTGATTTCCAATAGTATAAATTTTATATTCTTTTGATTTGATAGGTAGAGTGTTTTTTCGTTTTTTCTTTTGTTAGTGTGCTAATTCTTTGACAATTTCGGTTCTTTCTGTTTGTTTACTTTTTTCGTTTTACTTTTGACCCTGAGGATGGCTGACATAGCTGAAACGGTCCGTCGGTCTGACAATAAAAGTTTAATGGAAAAGTTTTTGGCTAATTGTAGTCTCGAACAGAGAGTTTTGTGCCGAAAGGTCGAGACTTTGGCTCGAAAAGTTGTTTCTGCCAAATGGCGAGTTGTGTTTCTTAGAGCGTGTCTCAAAGATAAATTGATTCCACAGTTTATTCGCAGTATATATATATATATATATATATATATATATATATATATATATATATATATATATATATATATATATATATATATATATATATATATATATATATATATATATATATATATATATATATATATATATATATATATATATATATATATATATATATATATATATATATTATAAGGAAACATAGCGTTGATATGTTTTTACGAGCCACATATATCAGAAACTTGGATGGCGTACAATCCACCACGAAATAACGCAAATATACATGTCTCAACTTCAGACTCGAACCCACGACTGTCGGATCGGCAACACCGCCTCGCATCATGCCAACTACCTTACCATCTGCGCCACTTCCACCGCCAAAAAACAGTGGTTATTTGCGTTATTTCGTGGTGGATTGTACGCCATCCAAGTTTCTGATATATGTGGCTCGTAAAAACATATCAACGCTATGTTTCCTTATAATATATATCATAAAACATATATCTTCGATAGTTATTAAATTAGCTAGTGACGGATTGTACGCCGTACAACTTATAATACTATCGAGCATTGATTCGTACCCATTCATAGTCGAGTGTTGTGTTCAACATACCCCAACAAAAGCGCTTAACAACCACTGTTTTTTGGCGGTGGAAGTGGCGCAGATGGTAAGGTAGTTGGCATGATGCGAGGCGGTGTTGCCGATCCGACAGTCGTGGGTTCGAGTCTGAAGTTGAGACATGTATATTTGCGTTATTTCGTGGTGGATTGTACGCCATCCAAGTTTCTGATATATGTGGCTCGTAAAAACATATCAACGCTATGTTTCCTTATAATATATATCATAAAACATATATCTTCGATAGTTATTAAATTAGCTAGTGACGGATTGTACGCCGTACAACTTATAATACTATCGAGCATTGATTCGTACCCATTCATAGTCGAGTGTTGTGTTCAACATACCCCAACAAAAGCGCTTAACAACCACTGTTTTTTGGCGGTGGAAGTGGCGCAGATGGTAAGGTAGTTGGCATGATGCGAGGCGGTGTTGCCGATCCGACAGTCGTGGGTTTGAGTCTGAAGTTGAGACATGTATATTTGCGTTATTTCGTGGTGGATTGTACGCCATCCAAGTTTCTGATATATGTGGCTCGTAAAAACATATCAACGCTATGTTTCCTTATAATATATATCATAAAACATATATCTTCGATAGTTATTAAATTAGCTAGTGACGGATTGTACGCCGTACAACTTATAATACTATCGAGCATTGATTCGTACCCATTCATAGTCGAGTGTTGTGTTCAACATACCCCAACAAAAGCGCTTAACAACCACTGTTTTTTGGCGGTGGAAGTGGCGCAGATGGTAAGGTAGTTGGCATGATGCGAGGCGGTGTTGCCGATCCGACAGTCGTGGGTTCGAGTCTGAAGTTGAGACATGTATATTTGCGTTATTTCGTGGTGGATTGTACGCCATCCAAGTTTCTGATATATGTGGCTCGTAAAAACATATCAACGCTATGTTTCCTTATAATATATATCATAAAACATATATCTTCGATAGTTATTAAATTAGCTAGTGACGGATTGTACGCCGTACAACTTATAATACTATCGAGCATTGATTCGTACCCATTCATAGTCGAGTGTTGTGTTCAACATACCCCAACAAAAGCGCTTAACAACCACTGTTTTTTGGCGGTGGAAGTGGCGCAGATGGTAAGGTAGTTGGCATGATGCGAGGCGGTGTTGCCGATCCGACAGTCGTGGGTTCGAGTCTGAAGTTGAGACATGTATATTTGCGTTATTTCGTGGTGGATTGTACGCCATCCAAGTTTCTGATATATGTGGCTCGTAAAAACATATCAACGCTATGTTTCCTTATAATATATATCATAAAACATATATCTTCGATAGTTATTAAATTAGCTAGTGACGGATTGTACGCCGTACAACTTATAATACTATCGAGCATTGATTCGTACCCATTCATAGTCGAGTGTTGTGTTCAACATACCCCAACAAAAGCGCTTAACAACCACTGTTTTTTGGCGGTGGAAGTGGCGCAGATGGTAAGGTAGTTGGCATGATGCGAGGCGGTGTTGCCGATCCGACAGTCGTGGGTTCGAGTCTGAAGTTGAGACATGTATATTTGCGTTATTTCGTGGTGGATTGTACGCCATCCAAGTTTCTGATATATGTGGCTCGTAAAAACATATCAACGCTATGTTTCCTTATAATATATATCATAAAACATATATCTTCGATAGTTATTAAATTAGCTAGTGACGGATTGTACGCCGTACAACTTATAATACTATCGAGCATTGATTCGTACCCATTCATAGTCGAGTGTTGTGTTCAACATACCCCAACAAAAGCGCTTAACAACCACTGTTTTTTGGCGGTGGAAGTGGCGCAGATGGTAAGGTAGTTGGCATGATGCGAGGCGGTGTTGCCGATCCGACAGTCGTGGGTTCGAGTCTGAAGTTGAGACATGTATATTTGCGTTATTTCGTGGTGGATTGTACGCCATCCAAGTTTCTGATATATGTGGCTCGTAAAAACATATCAACGCTATGTTTCCTTATAATATATATCATAAAACATATATCTTCGATAGTTATTAAATTAGCTAGTGACGGATTGTACGCCGTACAACTTATAATACTATCGAGCATTGATTCGTACCCATTCATAGTCGAGTGTTGTGTTCAACATACCCCAACAAAAGCGCTTAACAACCACTGTTTTTTGGCGGTGGAAGTGGCGCAGATGGTAAGGTAGTTGGCATGATGCGAGGCGGTGTTGCCGATCCGACAGTCGTGGGTTCGAGTCTGAAGTTGAGACATATATATATATATATATGACGAATCTCATTGTAATGTATCTGAGGTAATTCTTGTCTCTTCTAATATAACACAGCGAAAACGCAAAAATTGATTTCCAATAGTATAAATTTTATATTCTTTTGATTTGATAGGTAGAGTGTTTTTTTGTTTTTTCTTTTGTTAGTGTGCTAATTCTTTGACAATTTCGGTTCTTTCTGTTTGTTTACTTTTCTCGTTTTACTTTTGACCCTGAGGATGGCTGACATAGCTGAAACGGTCCGTCGGTCTGACAATAAAAGTTTAATGGAAAAGTTTTTGGCTAATTGTAGTCTCGAACAGAGAGTTTTGTGCCGAAAGGTCGAGAATTTGGCTCGAAAAGTTGTTTCTGCCAAATGGCGAGTTGTGTTTCTTAGAGCGTGTCTCAAAGATATATATATTTATATATATAAGACTCTACTAGGAATCGAACCCACGTGTCTACGGCAACACCGCCTCGCCTAAATGCAAGCGCTCTTACCAACTGAGCCACCGACCATCCCCAAAAAAGGATGGCTAGAAGTCTCAGTCTTTCGGAGCTACTTAACATTAGACTACGACTATGATAGGTTCAGAACTCCTTACTTCGGCTCGACAGCTTAGTCTGCTGCCAGATAGATAATTTATGAAGTGAAACATTGCGTTGAAATGTTTCAAGAGCCTACAAATAGGATGACTTAACTGTCACCACAAGTAACGCAAATATTTATAAGACTCTACTAGGAATCGAACCCACGTGTCTACGGCAACACCGCCTCGCCTAAATGCAAGCGCTCTTACCAACTGAGCCACCGACCATCCCCAAAAAAGGATGGCTAGAAGTCTCAGTCTTTCGGAGCTACTTAACATTAGACTACGACTATGATAGGTTCAGAACTCCTTACTTCGGCTCGACAGCTTAGTCTGCTGCCAGATAGATAATTTATGAAGTGAAACATTGCGTTGAAATGTTTCAAGAGCCTACAAATAGGATGACTTAACTGTCACCACAAGTAACGCAAATATTTATAAGACTCTACTAGGAATCGAACCCACGTGTCTACGGCAACACCGCCTCGCCTAAATGCAAGCGCTCTTACCAACTGAGCCACCGACCATCCCCAAAAAAGGATGGCTAGAAGTCTCAGTCTTTCGGAGCTACTTAACATTAGACTACGACTATGATAGGTTCAGAACTCCTTACTTCGGCTCGACAGCTTAGTCTGCTGCCAGATAGATAATTTATGAAGTGAAACATTGCGTTGAAATGTTTCAAGAGCCTACAAATAGGATGACTTAACTGTCACCACAAGTAACGCAAATATTTATAAGACTCTACTAGGAATCGAACCCACGTGTCTACGGCAACACCGCCTCGCCTAAATGCAAGCGCTCTTACCAACTGAGCCACCGACCATCCCCAAAAAAGGATGGCTAGAAGTCTCAGTCTTTCGGAGCTACTTAACATTAGACTACGACTATGATAGGTTCAGAACTCCTTACTTCGGCTCGACAGCTTAGTCTGCTGCCAGATAGATAATTTATGAAGTGAAACATTGCGTTGAAATGTTTCAAGAGCCTACAAATAGGATGACTTAACTGTCACCACAAGTAACGCAAATATTTATAAGACTCTACTAGGAATCGAACCCACGTGTCTACGGCAACACCGCCTCGCCTAAATGCAAGCGCTCTTACAAACTGAGCCACCGACCATCCCATATTTATATATATATATATATATATATATATATATATATATATATATATATATATATATATATATATATATATATATATATATATATATACCAGGGTAACCGATTCTATATATATTATAGCATCGGTTACCCTGTATTCCTTCTAACGACGAGGATAACATAAATGATGATACTTCTGACTCATCCTCTGACACAAATACTTTGGCTGTTGAGGCTGCTCCTGACAAATCTCATTGTAATGTGTCTGAGGAAATTCTGGTCTCTTCTAATATAACACAGCAAAAGCACAAAAATTGATGGTGTATTCCAATAGTATAAATGTTATGGTCTCTGTGATTTCATTAGTTTATAATTCCGGTCGTAAACACTATGGAATTTTGATTTACTCATGTTCTTTTTGTTGAGCCTTGTATTCTTTTGATTTGGCAGGTGGAGTGTTTACTCTTTTGTTGGTGTGCTAATTCTTTGATTATTTCGGTTCTTTCTGTTTGTTTACTTTTCTCGTTTTACTTTTGACCCTTATGATGGCTGACATAGCTGAAATGGTCCGTCGGTCTGACAATAAAAGTTTAACAAAAACGTTTTTGACTAATTGTAGTCTCGAACAGCGAGTTTTATACCGAAAAGTCGAGAATTTGGCTCGAAAAGTTGTTTCTGCCAAATGGCGAGTTGTATTTGTTAGTGCATGTCTCAATGATATATATATATATATATATATATATATATATATATATATATATATATATATATATATATATATATATATATATATATATATATATATATATATATATATATATATATATATATATATATATATATATATATATATATATATATATAAGTTGCTTTTTTTTCTTCTTTTTAATTGAATCATGTATTGTCATCCAATATAAAGCTATGCTGAAAGTTTCAGCTTCCTAGGTAGTCAAAAAGCTGGTTAAATTTTACTTGCAAGATTTGTGTACGGAGAAAGCCACACACACACACACACACACAAACAGAGATTGTAACCTAAATAAAAGTTTTTAAAAATACCGAATAACTAAATAAAAAAATTTTTTGAAGTAAAATAATTAAATTGAATTAAAACCCCTTAATTGTTCGTATATCATGCGACGACCAACGTAATTGAGAGTGGTAACATGGCGGAAGACTGGCAACCACATTTCTCTTGCAATAATGGGCTAAGCGCAATCCAGTTATATTATAGAGATCAGTGATCTAGACATGCAATGCATGCAAATTGCGCGATGCAAGTTAAGATGGCCTTTTGACTAGGGTAAAAGCTGGGTATAAAAAATATTACCTGATGCAATTGACCAATTTACTTTTTTTTATTAAAATATCTGAAACTCATTTTTTGCGTAATTTTAAAGTAAAAAAAATCATAAAGATTGCTGTGTTTGTGGTATAAACCTAAAACGCGTTGATCAAGTGATACAAGGGCCATAAAATTTCGCTTTGATTAATCTTCGCTATTTACGAATACCATGGAGTATACTCCATTCCAATACTTACCATAGGCACATACGGTGCATTGCGTGTCTAGGTTCTATATAGTATAAGTCTATGGTAGGCGCCGGTCGCCGGGGCGCAATTATATTAACCTTAGGCTAGCAGTGTTGGGTAAAATCATTTTTGAAATGATTTGAAATCAAAATCAAAATCGTCAAGAAAAATATGATTTCAAATCAAAATCAAAATCATTAATTACAAAATGATTTCAAATCAAAATCACTTTTAAAAATGATTTCAAATCATCAAATCAAAATCTTTTTTTTATAAATTATTATTACACGGTATGGTTTAATTTAACATAATTTTGTCTATAAAATTATGTTTTAACACAATTTGATCTAAAATCACTTAAACAATGAAATGTGACTAAAGTTTATTCATCTTCAAAAGCAACAATTTCTCAAATATTGAATTAGTCAAACTATTTCTTCTGTGAGTTTCAATTAAACCGGCGAAACTGATCAGTCTTTCGACAGGAGCTGACGAAGGCAGTGTTGTATTATATCGTATGAACACTTTTTTAATCAATTCATATGAGCTAAAAATGGCAAAAGTGCTGTCAACATCCGATAAATAGTTCATCATTTTTATCTTAATGTTGTAGACATTGTTAAAGGTACCGATGGTCTGTGAAGAACACTGGTCATCATAGTAGCCGTAGTCATTATCAATTCGTTCCAAGCTTTGACTTTTGAGTCCATCAGCAGTAGCTGACACAGATATGACGCTCATCCTTTAAATATTAAAATCAACAAAATTCAACTGCATTTGAGTTTTCGACATATTAAGATAGCAACGTATTTGATTTAATAATTGTTCGGTAGGAAAATACGGTTTTACCGTATCTATTATAGTATAATTATAGCACGTTACCTTCAAATGACGAAAAAATTTTTGATCCTGAAATTGACTTAGCGCAATTAACACACTTAACTACCACTCTGTCACCTTTCCCGCTAGTTATTTAAAAAAAATTATACCATCAAGTAAGGAAGGCAAATTACACATTCTTACGCAATTCAAATCGCAATCTATACTATCTGCCATGTTGTTAAAAACTATTTGTATAAGTTACCGCTCAAAGCGATTGTTGGCTTGGCATAGAAATAGCAGCATAGAAAAAATATGTTATGATTTTGATTTTCGAATATTTAAATAAAATCGAAAATCGTCAAAAAATGATTTCAAATCAAAATCATAATTAAACTTTGCAAAATGATTTCAAATCAAAAATCAAAAATCAATATTTTGATTTGAAATCGTGATTTGAAATCATTTGATTTCAAATCCTACCCAACACTGTAGGCTAGCTCCGGGTATCTTATTAAATGTTAATTATATGCTGCTCGCCATTGGTTGAGGCGAGTTGGAGCTCTGCAGCTTGCTATGTGCTAATTATTCAAGGCTGGAACGTAGGTTTGTTTACGCTAAAATTTCAGTCGGTGTTTGCGTGTTTACATTCTTAATTTTTTGATAGAGAATATTAAAAAAAATTAGTGCGAATCTAGCTTATAGTACTTAAATTTAGAAAGATTGTTCTACTTCTTAGAAGAACTCAAATTTTATATTTTCATTCGACAAAAGGTAAAAATTGTGTGTGTGTGTGTGTGTGTGTGTGTCTGTTGATATAATCAGGGCCGGATTAAGGTCTCGGGGAGCCCTATCCCAAATGTAAACGGGGGGCCCCTTCAGGTGCACGAATTGTGGTTGGAGGGGTTCAAGAGTTTTTTCTTTGTCCATAAACCTCCTTGAGGTTGAGGCTAATTGTAAAGGGGCCCAACAGGGGCGTCATTTCAGCAAAACCTTGAGGGGGGGCAAAAAAAATTTCAAAACCACAAATTCCAAAATTTAATTTTCGCAATGCTATACTTTTCCTCCTAAAATAAAAAATAGTTAATACCTGGAGGGGGGGGGTTATTCATAAATACTTTTTCCAAAAAATTCAGAACCTTATACTCTTCCCCCCAAAAAAAGTTTTAACCAGTGGCGGATTTATGGGAAACCAATGTCGTGCGCCCGCATTTTGTCCTCTCAATCCTTTAAAAAAAATTTTTTGTATTTACTTATCATTGCTTTTCAAATTGTCAGATGCATATCAATATAAGTAAAAATGTAACTGTTTGTTTGTTATATGACAGAGAAAATTAAAAAAATTCAGGAAATGAATTTTACACTGTTCAAAAATTTGCAGTAACAATGAATGCCGTTGCTGATGAAAAACTAGCAATTCCACAAGGTAGACAGCTTCTAAAAGCTCTATAAAAAGCGTTTTTTTAATGTTCAAATTGATTGATTGAAAAAAAAAGTTGAAAACACAACACCTCAAGAATATTATAATATTATATTATTGTTCATTTTTGGATTTTCGGACAAAATGGAAAATCTTATGCCAGACTACCTATATAACCCCAATTAGTGTTTCATTTTTGCTGTGTATAATTTTATATATAAAAATCTTCAAAATCTCACAGGAATACATGAGAATATATTTAAATCTTACTTTGAAGCTGATATATTATCATCTGTTGTTTTATTTACCAAATATTAAGACTATTATGAAAATGGATGTTGTTATTTTTTGAATATTTATTAAATTACTTGCCTAGTTTGTGTCAGTGGTTTTGATTTTTTGAGCAAATTTTGTGCACTCTTAAAGTTAAAATTACTAGTTATGAAAGTGGAGTTGCTTTAAGACAAAGTCTGTGTCATAGTGAATCAACAACATTCACTCGTAGTTTGTGAATGAGAAATCAATTGACATTATGCCACGTTAAAAATTATTAAAATTGAGCTATAGCAGTTACATGTATTTAATTTCTTTCTTTAAATGTTTTGTATAATTACTGGGTGTTCTTGACATGTTCCATTGAATTTGTGTTATTATTGGTGTAAAAATATTACCGGTTGGGTTCATCTATTAAACTTAACTTGCAAAGCCTTGCACGGGCCAATTTTTTAAGGCACGGTCTGTTATATAGGCATAAAGTCCTAGGCCCGGTTTTGTTGTTTTTACAAGCACAACATCCCACGACTCGGCCCATTGGTTTCAGCCCGTACTGAAAACCCTAAGACGAAGTCCAGTTTTGAAATTTGGTAACAACTTTGATCATTGCTGTGTGGGTATAATTTTAGTAGGCTGCACTGATGATGAATTGACAAAATACAGTGAGCAAATATTTACAAATATTTTAATGTTTTTAAATAAAAGTCAAAAACTGAAATTATACAATGCATACTACTTATTTGCTAACGCACAGCGCTTCCCATGGTTCCCAAAATACTGTTTCCAGCTTTGATAGCTACCTTTCTGTAAAAAAGAAATACAATTCCAAAAACGTATACACTTTTTTTAAACGCTGAAGGCCCGGGAGGAGGTAGTCACAGTTACTTTTTTAAAAACTTTTGCAAAAATCTCTCCAAAAATGTGGTAACTAGTTTTTCAAAAAATAATTTTTTTTTAAATTCTTCAATCATTTATACATCAGTTGCAGCTACAATAAGATCATCAACATGAATGGATAAGTATATCAGCTTTTTGTTATCTCTTTTAGAATATAGACATGGATCATTCTTACTTCTGCTGTAATACTGATTAGTAAGAATTTTATGGAGTTTCTTGTTCCATTCATTGGCTCCTTGTTTCAGTCCATATAATTTTTTAAAAGTTTGCATACACAATAAGCCACAATAAGATCATCAACATGAATGGATAAGTATATCAGCTTTTTGTTATTTTTTTTAGAATATAGACATGGATCATTCTTACTTTTGCTGTAATACTGATTAGTAAGAATTTCATGGAGTTTCTTGTTCCATTCATTGGCTCCTTGTTTCAGTCCATATAATTTTTTTAAAAGTTTGCATACAAGATTGTTATTTCCGAAAGGTGCAGGTTGTTTCATGTAAACTTCATGGGACAAATTGGCATTAATATAAGCTGACTGTACTCATAATGCTTAACAATCATTTTCTTCTGACCAGCTATAGTTAATAATGCTCGAAGAGTAGTTGTTTTAGCAACCGGTGCAAATCCTTCATCAAAACTGTCACCATATTTCTGGGAATAGCCTTGGGCAACTAGACGAGCTTTATATTTGACAACGTTTTCATTTTCATCTGTTTTTATTTTGTAGACCCATTTACTTTCAATAGCTGTTTTATCCTTATGTAAATTTGTCAAAATAGGTTTTGTTCTTTTTGAAACACAAGTTTTTCATTCATTGCCGCAATCCACTGTTCAGCTTCTGTACATGTTTTAGATACAATCGGGTTGACTGCCACATTATGAATAACTTCAAACCTTTCTGTTGGTTTTCCTTTTTTTGGTCCTTGGGATCTTCTGAGTTCTGCCTGCTCTTTTGGGGTTAACTGAATGGTTTCTTTATCCTTATTTAATTCAATTTCATTTCTTTGAAACGGTGCTTTATCATGATCCATAAAATCATCTTCAAGTGTTAATTCCACAAAACTTTCTTCGTTAGCAGAATCAAAATTAACTGTCCGTTGAGTTCTTGTTTGATTTGCATGGGGTCTTCCTCAATGAAAATGACATTTTTACTGATAGTGATTTTGTTTGTTTCAGGATCTAGCAAACGGTAACCTTTTGTCCCTTTCTCCTAACCAACAAAAATTAACTTTCTAGCTTTAGCGTTAAGCTTGTGTCTTTTATTTGCAGGAATTGAAACATATGCTTTGTAACCAAATTTTCTGATATAATTTAAATCTAGTTTTTTTTTATTTCAAATCTGGTAGGGTGTTTCTTCTTGCCCTGTAACTGGTAACCTGTTCTGCAGGTGATTCGCTGTGATAACTGCTTCTCCCCAATATTTTTCGGGTAGGCCTGAATCGATTACCATGCTCCTTACCATTTTAACTAAATATCTATTTTCCCTTTCAACACAACCATTCTGTTGAGGTGTGTAGGGATTTGTTAGTTGAGTCTGAATGCCTTCATTTTTCAAAAGGACTTTTAGTTCTTTTCCTGTGTACTCACCTCCTCTGTCTGATCTGATTATTTTTGGTGTGTTTCTGAATTTTGTTTGAACATACTTGATATATTCTTGATTTTTTGACGACACTTCAGATTTGTATTTCAACAAATAAACTTTTGTGTATCTACTGTGATCATCAATCATAGTCATGAAATATCTGCTGCTACTAAGTGTTGAGGTAGACATTGGTCCACAGACATCGGTATGTATTTTTTTTATTTATTTTTTTTATTGAGCTCAATGCGAACCAAACTAACTAAAATACAAGAATAAACGAAATAAAGTGCCCAAAAGGTACATCCAAAGGGAATTACTTCCCGCCATTGATATATACTATTGATAGGACAAGCGCTATACATTGCTGTTTAAAAAGCCGTACAGCATTGGAGTGACGACTGGGAAAGAACTAATAGCAAATAATTGCCTATACCATAGAAATATGTAATATTTACGTTTGTGAAAAAAACCATTTAATTCTTACGCCGGAAAACTAATTCTTTGAAAAACGTAATAAGGCAATGACATAATTTTAATTAATGCAAAATGAGATTTTGTATGATTTGTGTTCAATTTGGAATTGTTTTATGTTTTTAATTATTAGATTTTATTGCCTATTTTTAGATAAAAACCGGCAGTGTTTAGTTACAGTTACAGTAGTTACACTGATAAAATTACCTACTCTATAAGACTTATCTTATAACTTATAAGTCTATTATAACTCCTCAGAAATATATATTTTAAAATCGTCTAACTTATTCATCGTGATAATAACGAAATAAAACTGGCTGAAAGTTTCTAGCAACCCACAATCATATCCAATAAATTGAAATCAAATTTCAGTTCTAACAGCAGAACTGATGTAAGACACTGAAATCACTAACTAGTAATGAGAACCTCTATTATTTTATCAGTAAAAAATAACAATATATTTTCTGTGCCACAAACAATTCACCGAAAAAAATTTGAATAATTAGTTAATTTATATTTTTGTCTCAACCCCAAAGTATAATAAAAACTTCCCAGCCACACATACTCTGTTTATTATCTATATATATATAAATGAATGTTTGTATGTATGTATATATGTCCTTTATGCATTGCTACACCATTCATCCGATCGTAATGAAATTTTCACACAACCTTGAGAGTCAAGGGGAATCAAATATAGAGAAATAAAATTGAAATCCGTCACAAAATGAACGGAGCGGAGCGGGTGATCGAGCGGGAACTATATATATATATATATATATATATATATATATATATATATATATATATATATATATATATATATATATATATATATATATATATATATATATATATATATATATATATATATATATATATATATCTATATATATATATATATATATATATATATTTATTTCGAGCGTAGTTCGGCGTTATATTTTCTTTTAAACACACTCCGTTGAAAACTATGGCCCACTTGGCGTTTATCAATTTTTTTATGGTGCCCTCGATTTTGCGGTAGTGGAAAGACGTGAGATGGAAAAGGATTTCCGAAACTGCAGTAAGCCTAATAAAACATCTAAAACAATTTAGATGTTTTATTAGGCTTACTGCAGTTTCGGAAATCCTTTTCCATCTTCGGAGCCGAAAGTAATAAACAACTACAAAATCGATGAATCTATTCTACGAGATATAATTCGTCGTCACGTTTCCATCATCGACACTTCCCACCTTCTTCAATTTCGCATCTACTACAAAAGTTTCAAAACCCACAACCTAGTTGCACCAAACAACCTGCTACGCCATAACCTTCTCAAAAAAACTAACGTCGTCTACCAGTTTCGCTGCCCACTTCACCACGAATCTACAACTTTATATGTGGGCCACACTAGAACTACTTTATCTCGCCGACTTACCATGCACGTACAGGGTGGGAATATTCATTCCCACTTCATCAACGACCACGCCATTCCACTTACCAGAAACATTACTGATTCAAATACTAGCGTGCTTACGTACTCTGGCGATCCCGTTCGATTGAAGATTCTCGAAGCTCTATACATATTGCAGATAAAACCCACGATGAACGTCCAAGACGAAAACTTCGACCAGACATTGCAATTGTTTCGTCACGGCAACGGACACGCAACTCCACATCCATCGAACACACACTCTAGTTCTACAACTTCACGTACTGTTCTCAACTCGGTCCCTTCACTTCATGGCTACAGTCTACGCGAGCCTAAACCGAGTTCGACCACAGAACACCCACCCACTGATACCAACCAAACTTCCACACTCGAACCAAGTATTGCTTCTACCACCGCATCTTGTCTTCCTCCGCAGCTTCCCACCACGCTTCCTTCGCACCCTCCGACACCTGCTTCTGACCCTGACGCCACGATCGTCGCTACATCTTCACTTTCCACTCCCACTGACCATACTACCACTCAATGCATCGTCGAATACTCATCCGACCCCACGATCGTCGATATCTCTTCACTTTTCACTTCCACCGAACAAACTACCACTCAATTTATTGTCGATTATTCACTCGTTTCCGCGAACACAAGCTCTCCTAATACACATATCTCTTCTGACATTATTAATAACCCTAACATTACTTCGCGTCGTAATCGACACAAATAAAACATTATTTCTTACCACACACATACTGTTACTTTCTCCTACTTATACTTCATTAATTCGTACACCACCCGCGCCATACACCTTGTACACCTATAAATTCCACCAATTCTATCGTTTCTCGTACACTATCTCCCCTTCCTATATTCATACACACACCTACAACTACAGCTATTCACCTCGTCCAGCTATCTCACCTTTCAGTTGTCGCGTTCATGCTTTAGCGCTCACTCGTTTACTTAATTTAAAGTAATCTCATTTTCTGCACTCTAATGGAATTTAATTTAATTTGTTTCGAACTCCAATTTAATTTAATTTAACTCGTTTCGATTCGTCGCCCGTTTCTTATTTTACGTTGACTTTTTGTTTATTACTTTCGGCTCCGAAGATGGAAAAGGATTTCCGAAACTGCAGTAAGCCTAATAAAACATCTAAAACAAGTCTCACGTCTTTCCACTACCGCAAAATCGAGGGCACCATAAAAAAATTGATAAACGCCAAGTGGGCCATAGTTTTCAACGGAGTGTGTTTAAAAGAATATATATATATATATATATAAAAATGAATGTTTGTATGTATGTATGTATGTATGTATGTATGCATGTATGTATGTATGTATATATGTAAATTTGTTTTTCCGTTGATGTTTTATGGACAAAAAACGTTTTGGTCAGCGGTAGTAAGGTGAAGTAAATTTTTTTTCTACAAAATAAAAATAAATTAATTTTTAGTTAAATTATACAAAAAAATTTTTCTTAAGTTTTAAAGGCTTTAAATATAAATATTAAATTAAATAAATATGTGTGTTGTTTAGTGCCGCCCATAGATATTTATGGTGCCGGCGGATACCTTTGTTTTGATTTCATAGAGCTCATTCTCTTCCGAACTTCCGATACGACAGCTCTGCTATCGGTGATTTATAATATAAACTTTATATTTGATTTTTAGCAACTTATCTTTTAAATCCAGATAACTTTGGTTTTCAGGACTAATCAATAAATTGCAGGTGGAATTTCTTCTATTTAGAGATATTGGTAAATATGGAGAATAGCGGCAAAAATTATTTTCCGAGTTTTTAATTATTTTTATAATAAAAAAATAATAAAATTAGAAACAGAATTAAAATACCAATGGAATGATCCAAATAATTTATTGAAAATATAATTAAAAAAGAAGTTAATGACAGAAAACCGCCAGGTAGTAGGAAAAACTAGGCTCATAAACAGTAAACTAACTAAAGGTGAAGCGAAATGAAATGTCAAATAAATTAGTTGTCAAATAAATTTATTGTGCGAGTTTTTATAAAACAATTTAAAAAAATTACTTATTTTTAAAAAAAAGTATGAATTAATTTGTGTGCCTTAATTGAAAACTATCGCGTTTAACATTCTATGAAGAACAGTTCGGACTTAAATAAACTTACATTTTTTTTGTAAATAATGTTATTTTGACTGAGTGAATACTATTTTTTGTGTTACTTTTGCTAATATTTTTTTTTAAGCGCTGTAAATATTTCTTGTCTGCGCTATAAATAGTACTTTCTGTTTGACTTCGCTATTCATAGTTTTTGTTGCTGTTCTCTTGCGCGTTTCGTGAGTTTTCCGAGTGAATTTTATTGTCAAAAATTAATAAACTGCTTGGATCATTAAATTGGAGTTATTATTGTGATTACAAATATATAATTATTATTACGGAAAAATAATTAAAAACACCGAAAATAATTCTTGCCGCTATTCTCCATATTTACCGAGATATTTTGTGCTTCACAAAAAAAGTTCCAGACTTAACAAATTAAAATTAAATCAAAGTAGAAATTCATTGTTCATATCTCCCATTCAAAAGTAAGTGGCAAAGCTTTGGTAATTTGTTTTTAGTTTTTAAAATCATGATTTACTGTGTATCTTTCAATTTGTTTCGTTTGTTGCATTCCACGTGATTAATTATGTTATGTTATATTATTATTAACCAGCAATTGACGCACGCTTCGCGCGCGAAGCGTGTGAGTTTTTACATATTAATAGTAATGGTAGTTGCACTCAAATAGCACTCTAAGCACAAAAAAAACACCAATGCGGTAATATAGTAATAACTACGCTCTAACATTTTGTGTTTTACAAAAAAGAGTTGCAGATTGGAAAAATAAATTTAAATTCATTGTTCATATTTATCGTTCAAGGCTTCTGACTTCAATTGTTCCTTATCTAATATTGTTTATCATGGTTTCCTAAACTGACGAGCTTCCTATTGGTAAATGAGAAATTTTTTGGGCAGGTAAGTGTTTTTTTATGTGATGGCATTACAGCCATTATTATTGACGAGTAATTATGACTATAAGATTATGAATTAATTTATCAGTCTTATTTTATTTTTTGTTACTTTTCAGAGGAAATTAGAAAATTACATTTTAAAGAAAATCTTACATGCAACACCAATTTATTGTAAAAGTTTCACTGATATATGAGGTGCATGAAATTTGAAAAAAATGAAAGCAAGCTCAGTATTTTTGTGTTTCAACAAAATCATGAACAAAGTTCTCAAGCCAGCCTATCAATCTTCTGCTGTTTTGTTCAATTTATAATTGCATCATTTGCTAAATAAAAGTGTTACTCTTCCATTGTTTCAAATTGATGATCTCCTAAAATGTCACATGTAGCGTTATATGCTTTCTGTAGACATGACACTTAAAAACTAAGAACAACTCAAAAAATAGGACTAGCGATTTTTCGAAAAGCAGCTGTTGAACTGTGTGATAAATCTATTGTAAGCATTTATAATCTTACAAGTATTTAAAATAAATAAAACCTGTTGAGATTTTAACATTATTGCAGCGTTAACTAATAAATTCTTTTTTTTCAGCTTTAGTCAAACAAAATAATCCTTTGCAGAAGATCACACTTGCAGAGTGGAACCAATACATTAAAGAACACTAATTAAAATTGAGAAAGTTCAGACGTAACTAAACGAGCAAACCAAACAACAAAAAGTGTTAACGAGAGAACAGATCAATTTTGATGACTGTGCACAGCATTCCGCTACAGCCCATCAAAGCCACATTGGGAAGGCTCTGAAATTTAATAGAGGAACGAAAACCGACTGTGAGCGAAAAGAGCGAGCAGGAAAAGAGAGCAAGCTGGAGCGGTATAGCGTAAAAGCGAGCGTGAGCAGAAATGCGACCAGCAGTGAGAAAGCGACTTTGAACGGGAAAGCGAGCGGTTAAGGAAACGGGAGCCAGAGAGAAAAACGATAAAAAACCTTTAAATTCCCCGGGCAACGCCGAGTAACCCAGCTAGTAAAATATAAAAATTGACAGACTATACAACACACACAATTTTTATTAGCTCTGTTTTTGTGGCTGGCTTATGATTCAAAAAGTGTATTTACTGGATCTAACCAATTTTCAATTGGTTATTTACATTTTTATTTCTTTTCAATGACAAAACCATTAAGCTTCTGCGTCCCGTTATTTTTTTGGAACGATACGATACGATACGATTTCTGAAATTTGCCTCGAATTAAACGATACGATACGAGACGCTTCGAACAATAACGATACGATACGATATCGGGATCTCGACTGAAGTGGAAATTTACCAAATTTAATTTTTTTTTACAACTTGAAATAAGTTTCATTTGTTTAGTTTCGGTACATCTATTTTTCTAAATTTAGATTCTAAATAAAACGCTACCGCCGATAGTAAGTATTTATTTACTTTATTTAGTACGCATTATGCGGTAGTTTATCAATTTAATTAAATGATTTTACTTGCCGATGAAAAAAAAAATTAAAATTATTTTTTCAAGTAATTGAAAAGTAGTAAACCTTCTAGCACACCAAAAGAACGACATTTTTAGGCAATTCAATAGTGAAAGTGGAAAAACCAATAGAGATAGAAATAGATTGCAGATTATTGAGATTGAGATTACTAGATTACTAAGATTAAATTAAAATGATACTGCTTCCTGCAGTCTTTGCATCTGGCAAAATATACTTCTACATCCTTGTCATTGACTTTCTGCGTGACCGTCTCTTCCTCAAAGTACTCCCAGATTTGACCCCGGTGACGCGGCATGATAATGATGACAAACACGAGAAAGTGCCTCTATGCAAGAATTAAGAAAGTGAAAAAAAACCCAGCGTGTTTATTTATAGGCGATGGCGAATGCAGTTAGCAATAGCAAGAAAGAAGCTGAGAAAGTTTCGAATTCCAGCTGCAGACGATCAGGGGCGTAGCTAGGGGGGGGCGGGGGGGGGGGGAGGCGAGCTGCCCTGGGCGCCATCTTGGGGGGGCGCCGAAGAGGAAGATACAGTATATTCATGCTAGACTAACTCTCTCCCAAAGTTTGCGTAAGATGCAAGAAAAACAGTAGTTTCCTTCCTTGCATCAGCATGTCGTCCACAGTCTAGTTGTATATCTGCTGCTTCAGTCCATTTAGTTGTTCTGCAGCATCAAACTTGTTAGGTTCTTAGGAAGGGAGAGAGCCATGTCACTCATGTGTTTCATTTCAAACCCACCAGCCACAATCTAGGCACAGATCTCCGGCTCAGGCAAGGTGGAACTTGGTGACCCCTTCATGCTCCAGCCACCAGTCATTTCACATCGTTGACGTAGAGCCAATGTTTTGAAAGCTGCTCTTGCTATCTAGAACGTCTGTGCCCTGTGCAGCACACCTCCTTTATGACATCAAGCTTATGACACACAGCCTAAGGACCATATTTAATTTCATCAGTGTGTGCATTTATTGACATTTATTTATTACATTTATTCTCACTGAGTTTTTTCAAGAATGAATGGGCCGTTGTTATAGCTTGTAACTCAACTGTTGGCTAGGCAAAGTACTGTAACGAACACGGACATTTTTTCTGCGTCTGTAATACTCTGTATATAGATTAAAATTAAAATTCGTTTCACTTGAAATGGCTTCAAATTGTGTTTAACTTTAACTTCTTCATTGCAACGGGGGGAGGCCCGGGGGGCGCAAAATTTATAGTTTCGCCCCGGGCGCCAAAAACCCTCGCTACGCCTCTGCAGACGATACGGGCTACGGCACTGTCGTGCACACTACAGGTGGCACACACATACTCACACACAACCAAGAATATCATCGAGATTATAAAGGTATATCTTAGATGAGCTACTATTACGGTCAATTACGGATATCGAAACACTAAAATAATCATTCCAATTCTATGTAACAAATTTGAAACAATAAGTTTATGAAACAGACTAAACCAAAACATAAACATAGAATGATCATTACTATTACATTACTCATTATTCTCATTAATAATAATAGTCATAATAATAGCATTCGCCATCGCCTATAAATAAACACGCTGGGTTTTTTCACTTTTTTAATTCTTGCATAGAGGCACTGGGTACAGGTCAACTAGTCGCCGCCCAACTAGTCGCCGCCCAACTAGTCGCTGCCAACTAGTCGCTGGCCAACTAGTCGTCGGGCCAACTAGTCGCCGGGCCTACTAGTCGCCGCCAAACTAGTCGCCGGGCCAACTAGTCGCCGCCCAACTAGTCGCTGCCCAACTAGTCGTCGAGCCAACTAGTCGCTGTCCAACTAGTCGCCGCCAAATATTTAAATATATATATATAAATATATATATATATATATATATATATATATATATATATATATAAATGAATGTTTGTATATATGTATATATGTTTATATGTTAATGTCCTTTATGCATTGCTACACCATTCATCCGATCGTAATGAAATTTTCACACAACCTTGAGAGTCAATGGGAGTCAAAAATAAAATTTTTTTTTTGAAATCCGTCACAAAATGAGCGGAGCGGAGTGGGTGAGCGAGCGGGAACTATATATATATGTATGTGCGTATGTATGTGTGTATGTATGTATGTGCATGTATGTGTGTCTGTGTGTGTGTTTATGTATGTACTAGCGGAGATACCCGGCGTTGCCCAGGTTTTTTAGAGGTTTTTCTAATGTTTGTCTCTTTCTCTCCCATTTCCTTTCCCACCTGCTTTCCCACTCCTGTTCGCTTTCCCGTTTTCGGTCGTTTTCCCGCTGCCGGTCGCTTTCCCGCTCCCGTCGTTTTCCCGTTCCCGGTCGCGGTCCCGTTCCCGCTCACGTTTGCTCTCCCATTCCCGCTCACGCTTGCTTTTCCGTTCCCGCTCGCTGTCCGTTCCGGGTCGCTTTCCCGTTTCTATAATAGACAAACTAACCCACAAACATTCGTATATATATATAGTCTTAGCAAATCTATTTTACGTTTTATAGGCTAACAGAAGTTATGAAAGAATGTAAAAGAGAAAATGAGCGTGAACGGGAACGGGAGAGCAACCGTGACCGGTAATGGGAGAGCAAGCATGACCGGGAACGGGAGAGCAAGCGTGAGCGGGAACGGGAAAGCGACCGGGAACGGGAAAGCGACCGGGAACGGGAAATCGACCGGGAACAGGAAAGCGACCGGGAACGGGAAAGCGACCGAGAACGGGAAAGCGACCGGGAACGGGAAAGCGACCGAGAACGGGAAAGCGACCGGGAACGGGAAAGCGACCGGGAACGGAAAGCGACCGGGAACGGGAAAGCGACCGGGAACGCGGAAAGCGACCGGGAACGCGGAAAGCGACCGGGAACGCGGAAAGCGACTGGAATCGGGAGAGCAAGCTTGGAAGGAAACGCGAGCAAGAGAGAAAATCGATAACAAAACTTCTGAGCGGGAAAGCGACCGGGAGCTGGAAAACGACCGAGAGCGGAAAAGCGACCGGGAACGCTACGAAAACGGGAAAGTGGAGAAGGGAACGGGAGCGAGAGAGACAAACATTAGAAAAACCTCTAAAAACCCCGGGCAACGCCGGGTAACCCCGCTAGTATATATTTATACATATATATATATATATATATATATATATATATATATATATATATATATATATATATATATATATATCTATATATATGTTTACCTTTTACATTTCAGTTGTGCCCTCTGATTTTCTAATTTTTGTTCTGACTTTTCCATTTATAGCACGTGGTAGGTTCACTTTATTTCGTTAAACAGTTATTTTGTTTTCTGGGTCTGAGGATGGAAAAAAGTTTTCCGAAACTGCAGTTAGTCCATGTCAAGATAGAAATAAAATGACGGACATTAAAAATTGTTTTTCAATGGAGTGTGCCTTTTTCGTCTTCTAAGTTTAGACACATCGAGGCTTTTTCGCGAAAACTGATAAACGCAAAATGGGCCATTATTTTCAATGGAGTGTGCCTTAAGGAATATATATATATATATATATATATATATATATATATATATATATATATATATATATATATATATATATATATATATATATATATATATATATATATATATATATATATATATATATATATATATATGTATGTATGTATATGTATATATATATATGTATATATATATATATATATATATATATATTTTTTGGATACTTTAGTTACACGAAATGTATCAAAACTATCTTGCCAGGTCTATACTAAACCCACAAACACAGGCAATTGTCTTAATTATAATAGCGACTGTCCTGAAAGATATAAGCTAAATGTTATCAATAATTATATTAATAGGGCCTATAAATTTTCCGAAACATGGTCTGATTTTCACCATGAAATTCTACAAGTGAAACAACTTTTGATAAATAATAATTATTCTAATTCTATTGTTGATTCAACTATAAATAAATTTATGTCACGTATTACTGATAAAAAACATGTTTCAAAACCTAATACCAATAACTCATCAAATTCTTGTATAATTCCATTATATTATGCTAATCAGATGTCTAATAATTATAAAATAGATGAAAAAGTGTTGAAAAACATTGTGTATGATAATATTAAGGTTGTAAATAAAGATAATACACTCAGGTTACACATCTATTATAACAATGGAAAAACTCATAATCTTTTAATTAAAAATAGTGTAAATAATGTTTCTAGCCCTGTAGCACAAACCAACCTAGTGTACCAATTTTCGTGTCCGTTTCCACATGGTCAGGTGGAAAATTACATTGGTCATACTAGAACTACTCTGTCTCGTAGATTGACTATGCATTGTCAAAGTGGTGCCATATACCAACATATGTCAACACAACATTCAATCAAACCATCACATAAATTTTTAATTGATAACACCAGTATACTAATGAAAGAAAATCAACCCATTAAGTTAAAATTAAAAGAAGCTTTAGCTATTAATAAATGTAAGCCTTTAATTAATAAACAATGGTATTCTTTTGATTTAACTCTTAAACTTTTTGGCTCTCTAAATAGTATTAAAACTAATAATAATAATAATAAATGTTTTAACTCATCTACAACTTCTGTTAAAAATATGCATGTTAATAGTGCCAATGTTTCTTCAGGTATTTCTTCGTTGAATGAATGTTTTGTACCAGACGTTTGTGTTTCAAAGGTTATAGATAATGTATGTGATTCTTCTTCCAGTCACGTCCTTGAAGTTGACTGTAATTCTGTTGTTAAAGGCTTTACTAACTGATCTTAATTATTTAGTTATTACTGTTATTATTATAATTATTTTAATTTAAATATTTTTTATGTTGTTACATTTGTATATAATGAATTTAAATTTTATTTAAATTGTATTTTAATTCCTTTTAATTAGTTGTATCTTTTACCATTTAGTCACTGCATTTTATTTTTAAAAAGTTAAACGGCTCTGATGATGGCAAAAAATTGCCGAAATAGATCTATTAGCCTATAAGATTATGGAGTTTGTGTTTGAGAATAAATTATTTTTAAACCGATTTAGAGTATTGGAAAAAATTAGAAATAAAATCGATTCAGCCAAGTGCGCCACTATTTTCAATCGAGTTTGCCTAAAAGAACATATAGCGCCGAAGTATTCAAAAAAAAAAAAAAAAAAAAAAAAAAAAAAAATATATATATATATATATATATATATATATATATATGTTTAAGGCATATTTCGGAATGATATCTTCTTTTAGACAAGTTTCGTTGAACTTTTTAGTCCATTCTGCATTAACAAGCTTCTTACAAAAGTTTTGAAGAATAACGATTTCTTTTTTTTAAATTGGGCTAACTGGCCAGTTTCGGACGTATCCATCTTCAGAGCCCCTAATTTAATTTCATAAATATGAGTTAAAACATATAAGAATAAATTAAGTATTGATATGAACTATTGTATGTTGATACGAAACGTTTAATATTGGTATAAAATATTGAATAATGATATGGAGTGATTCGAAGCGTTCCCGGAAGCGAGAGAAAAACGATAGAAAAGCGTCTAAAACCCCCGGAAAACACCGTTATCCCGCTAGTTATTGATATAAAATGTAAAGTAATGTAATTAAGCTAAACAAATGAACATTAGTAAGCAAATTTTGTTCACACAAACCTTCCTTTTAATGACTTTGAATGTTGTGTGTTGAATGAATGTTAGCGGCGACTAGTTGGACAGCGACTAGTTGGACAGCGACTAGTTGGACAGCGACTAGTTGGCTCGACGACTAGTTGGGCGGCGACTAGTTGGGCGGCGACTAGCTGGCCCGGCGACTAGTTGGGCGGAGACTAGTTGGCCCGGCGACTAGTTGGGCGGCGACTAGTTGGGCTAGCGACAAGTTGGGCGGTGACTAGTTGGGCGGCGACTAGTTGGCAGAGACTAGTTGGCCTGCTCCGAGAGGCACTTTCCCGTGTTTATCATCATTATCATGCCGCGTCACTAAATAAAGTAAATAAATACTTTCTATCGGCGGTAGCGTTTTATTTAGAGTCTAAATTTAGACAAAAAGATGTACCGAAACTAAACAAATGAAACTTATTTCAAGTTGTGAAAAAAAATTAAATTTGGTAAATTTTTATAAATTTTGAAATTTCTTAATATTTATATATTTTTTTCAATGAATTTCTTTAATGTAGTTATTAATATTGTCTGTCGCGTATAGTTCATCATTCTATGTTATCTCTAGGCAAAATTTATGCTTCAGTCGAGATCCCGAAATCGTATCGTATCGTATCGATATCGTATCGTTATTGTTCGAAACGTCTCGTATCGTATCGTTTAATTCGAGGCAAATTTCAGAAATCGTATCGTATCGTATCGTTCCAAAAAAATAACGGGACGCAGAAGCTTATTAAAAACCATAAAAAAACTAACAAAAAATTATGAAAAGTCAATACTTAAAAACAAAGTCAAACATGAACAAAAAAGTTGTATTCAACATCAATGTGGTGGTTGATGAAAATCTTGGAATTTACTTTGACTTTTCTGATAGCATCTAGCAAAAAATAAATCTGGAGATTTTGAGTTGAGTAGTTAGTTATTGAAGTACATGGTCATTAGGAGTTTTCATCTTTATCTTTGGCTATTTAAAAAATTTGTAAATGAACCAGCACTTGACGCACGCTTGGCGCTCCGCGCGTGTAAAGCGTGTGAGTTTTTACATATTAATGGTAAAGGTAGTCGCACTCAAATAGCACTCTAAGCTCAAAAACCACACCAAGGCGATTATATAGTAACAACTTTAAGCACGAGTCACAAGCGAAGCATGTGACTATTTCAGCAAGTAGCAGATGATTTTTCACTTCAAAAAGTTTTGGAATGGTGTTCTAATTGATTAGATGATTTTGAAAAAACAGCCTACGAAAAAACAACATTTATGGGGTGATAGTGAAAAAACCGCCTACGAAAATCACAATATTAAATAGATAGTATCGAAAAAAACAGCCTACGAAAAAAACAACATATTTTGGGTGATAGTGAAAAAAAGCCTAAGAAAAAACCCAACCTTTAATGACTGATAATGAAAAAACGCCTAAAAAAACCTAATCTTCAATGGCTGATATTGTGAAAACCCGCCGATGTACTACTTCGGGGATTTATTTATTTTTAACTTGTTTCTATTGAGTTATGACGTATGCTCAAAATATATCCGCAAAGCGTCGAACTTTCCAATAATAGGAATAATATTAGCAAATTAGTTAATTTTCGTAAATAATAATATTATTAATAATTAAAATAAGAGGAATAATAATTACAAAATAAAAAAATGTCGTTATTAATAATTCCCTTAAATATATCCAACAAGGGTCGAACTTTCCAATAATAGGAATAATATTAGCAAAATAGTTAATTTTCGTTAATAATAATATTATAAATAATTAAAATAAGAGGAATAATAATTTAAAAATAGTAAATTGTCGTTAATAATAATTTACAACTTGTTTAAAATTGGGAAAAACCCGCCAACTACTACTTCGGTGATTTATTTATTTTCAACTTTTTTATATTTAGTGATGACGTACGATGCATTATATATATCCGCATAGCGTTAAACTTTCGCGGCTAATAACTTTTTATTTAAACATTTTAACAAAAAAGTGCCATAACAAACCGTGTTGAGCGTCTCATAATCTATCAACGTGAGTTTTTTCAGACCTGCAGATGCTAATCGGGTGACATACATAATACATCATTGCGCCTTTATGTTAGGAACCAGCACTTGACGCACGCTTCGCGCGCGAAGCGTGTTAGTTTGTACATATTAATAGTAAAGGTAGTCACAATCAAATCGCACTCTAAGCTCAAAAACAACACCAAAGCGCTATTATATTAATAACTTTACGCACGCTTCGCAAGCGAAGCATGTGACTATGTCAGCCAGTAGCAGATGATTTTTAAATTAAAAACGTTTTGGAATGGTCTTCTATTTGATTGGATGATTTTGGAAAAAATGCCTACGAAAAAAAAATTAAATGGGCTATATTGCAAAAAATAGCCTACGAAAAAAAACCCACATTTATTGTGTGATAGTGGAAAACCGACTACGAAGAACACAATATTAATTTGATTTGATTGGAAAAAAACAGATTTACGAAAAAAACAACATTTATTGGGTGATCGTGAAAAACCGTTCATGAAAAACACAATATTAAATGGATAGTATCGTAAACAACAGCCTGCGAAAATAACAACATATTTTGGGTGATAGTGAAAAAAAAGCCTAAGAAAAAACCCAAACTTTAATGGTTGATAGTGAAAAAAAGCCTAAGAAAAAACCCAAACTTTAATGGCTGATAATGAAAAAACAGCCTACAAAAAAACCCAACCTTTAATGGTTGATATTGGGAAAACCCGCCGATGTACTACTTTGGTGATTTATTTATTTTCAACTTGTTTATATTGAGTTATGACGTATGCTCAAAATATAACCGCAAACGTGGAACTTTCCAATAATAGGAATAATATTAGCAAATTCGTTAATTTTCGTTAATAATAATAAATAAAATAAGAGGAATAATAAATGCAAAGGAGTAAATTGTCGTTAATAATAATTTTATTAAATATATATGCAATGCGTCGAACTTTCCAATAATAGGAAATTAATCAAAATTAGTTAATTTTCGTAAATAATAATATTATTATTAATTAAAATAAGAGGAATAATAATTGCAAAATAGTAAAATGTCGTTAATAATAATTTCATTAAATGTATCCGCAAAGCGTAGAACTTTCCAATAATAGGAATAATATTAGCAAATTAGTTAATTTTCTTTATTAATAATATTATTAATAATTAAAATATTGGAATAATTTATATTTTTATATAATTATAGTTGGGAAAAACCCGCCGGCTTTCTACTTCAAAGATTTATTTATTTTCAACTTGTTTATATTGAATGATGACGTACGATGCATTATATATATATCCGCATAGCGTTAAACTTTCGCGGCTAATAACTTTTTATTTAAACATTTTAGCAAAAAAGTGCCATAACAAACCGTGTTCAGCGTCTCATAATCTATCAACGTGAGTTTTTTCAGACCTGCAGCTGCTTATTGGGTGACATAATACATAATACATACATCATTGCGATTTTTTAGTAGGAACCAGCACTTGACGCACGCTTCGCGCGCGAAGCGTGTGAGTTTTTACACATTAATAGTAAAGGTAGTCGCACGCAAATCGCATTTTAAGCTCAAAAACAACACCTATGCATTATTATAGTAATAAAAAATGATTTTAGAAAATATGCCTACAAAAAAAACCTTTAATGGGTGATGATGGAAAAACAGCCTACGAAAAAACCCATATTCATTGGGTGATAGTGAGAAAGCCGCATACGAAAAAAACCTATATTGGATGTTTTTGGAAATAACAGCCAACGGAAAACACAATATTTATTGGATGGTAATGAAATAACAACCTACGAAAAAACAAACTGTAACGGCTAATATCGAAAAAAATACTACGAAAAAAAACATCTTTTTTGCGCGATATTGGAAAAAATCCTACGAAAAACCCAACCTTTAATGGCTGATAATGAAAAAAACCGCCTACAAAAAAACCCAACCTTCAATGGCTGATATTGGGAAAACCCGCCGATGTACTAATTCGGTGATTTATTTATTCTCAACTTGTTTATATTGAGTTATGACGTATGCTCAAAATATTTCCGCAAAGCGTAGAACTTTCTAATAATAGGAATAATATTAGCAAATTACTTAATTTTCGTTAATAATAATATTATTAATAATTTAATTAAGAGGAATATTAATTGTAAATTAGTGAATTGTTGTTAATATTAATTATATTGTTTTATTACGTACGCTCAATGTGGGGAAAACCCGCCGACTACTACTGCGGTGATTTATTTATTTTCAACTTGTTTATATTGAAAGATGACGTACGATGCATTATATATATCCGCATAGCGTTAAACTTTTGCGGCTAATAACTTTTTATTTAAACATTTCAACAAAAAAGTGCCCTAACAAACCTTGTTCAGCGTCTCATAATCTATCAACGTGAGTTTTTTCAGACCTGCAGATGCTAATCGGGTGACATAATACATACATAATACATAATACATACATCATTGCGCTTTTTTAGGTTAGAATTTACTGTATGTATTTATTTTTAATTACATTGAGATATATATATATATATATATATATATATATATATATATAAACAACACCAATGCGCTAATATAGTAATAACTTTACGCACGCTTCGCAAGCGAAGCGTGTGACTAAAATAGTTAGTAGCAGATGATTTTTCACTTGGACACGTTTTGAAATGTTCTTCTATTTGATTGGATGATTTAGGAAAAATGCCTACGTATAAAAAACCTTTAATCGGCGATTTGGAAAAAACAGCCTACGAAAAAAACCATGTTAAATGGGTGATAGTGAAAAAACCGCATACGAAATGAACAACATATTTTGGGTGATAGTGAAAAAAAAGCCTAAGAAACAACCCAACTTTTAATGGCCGATAATGAAAAAAACCGCCTACAAAAAACCCAATCTTCAATAGCTGATATTGGGAAAACCCGCCGATGTACTACTTCGGTGATTTATTTATTTTCAACTTATTTTCAAGTTATGACGTATGCTCAAATTATATTCGCAAAGCGTTAAACTTTTGCGGCTAATAAATTTTTATTTAATATATTAATATATTATATATAATGTATTAAAATAAACAATGTCGTTAATAATAATTTCATTAAATATATCTACAAAGCGTTAATAATTAAAATATTGGAATAATTTATATTTTTATATAATTATAATTGGGGAAAACCCGCGACTATTACTTCGGTGATTTATTTATTTTCAACTTGTTTATATTGAAAGATGACGTACGATGCATTATATATATCCGCAAAGCGTTAAACTTTCGCGGCTAATAACTTTTTATTTAAACATTTTAACAAAAAAGTGCCTTAACAAACCGTGTTCAGCGTCTCATCATCTATCAACGTGAGTTTTTTCAGACCTGCAGATGGTAATCGGGTGACATACATAATACATAATACATAATACATATTACATCATTGCGCTTTTATAGTAGGGACCAGCACTTGACGCACGCTTCGCGCGCGTGTGAGTTTTTACATATTAATAGTAAAATTAGTCGCACTCAAATCGCACTCTAAGCTCAAAAACAACACCTATGCGCTATTATAGTAATAACTTTACGCACGCTTCGCAAGCGAAGCGTGTGACTATTATAGCCAGTTGCATATGAACCTGTTTTATAAAATAGTAAATAGTCGCACGATTTGGAATGGTCTTCTAGCCGACAGGCTGGTTGAATCATTCAAACATTCCAGATCATTTGCTCACGGCATTGATATGAACAGCGTTAGTTAATACATAATACATCATTGCGCTTTTATAGTAGGGAACCAGCAGTTGACGCACGCTTCGCGCGCGAAGCGTGTGAGTTTTTACATATTAAAAGAACCAACAACTAAAAAAAAAATGCTTATAGTGATAAAAAAACCGCCAACAAAAAAACCTTTCAATGACCGATATTTAACAACTCTGCCTCGCTAATTGCGAGCCAGTCCCAAGCCTGGAGAAAGGAGGAGGGAAAAGTAAGAAGGATCAAATTCTGATTCACGACAGGAAGTGCTTTAGTCTAGAATTCCTACATACAGCCATTAGAGTCTTAAAACACTTGGTGTAAAGGACTATAAACTATTATAAAAAAAAAAAAAAAAAAAAAAAAAACCGATATTTAAGAAGACGCCTTTAACGGCTGATATTAAAAAAAACAGCCTTTAATGGTTGATGATGACAAAAAAGGAATTGCCTTTTTTGATAGGAAAGCAATCGAAGTTTTTAAGTTTCATTTCTACTTTATATAGCGTTTGCTTTCAAAGTTACAGAAAGAAATTGGCAAGTTCTTGTGGCCCACGATTCCCACCCGATGTCCAAAACCAATATTATTACCATTGTTCATTTAAAATAAAATAAAAACACTTGCTACAAATCTCAAATTTTTTTATGATAAGTCAATACAGTAATAGTTCAATGTAAAGCCTAAGTATGCACTAAGCATATCAGTAAAGCAAGACAATAGATTATATTGTTGAAACGGATTTCAATAGGCGAGGAGGATCACAAAATGGTGCAGGAGACGTTGATGCTAATCACCGTGGACGTTCGACGTGATAAATTGCGAAATGGTGAGAATAGAATTGATTTAAGTGACGGTCTCAGAATAGACTTGTACACGATGCATCTGCCATTCATAATAGGATTCAGCTTGACTGTCAGACTTTTCCAGTTGCGAACACGCGAGATACCCACGTACAACTGCCATGCGAAAAGCACTCGCACCTGTCTAATTTCAATCCGACTTTATCTAGCGTTTGTCCTTGCGACTTGTTAACAGTCATGGCAAAGGCCAAGCGAACTGGGAACTGCTTCCGGTAAAAAGAAACCGGCAAGTTTTGTGGCACTCGATTCTCACTCGAGGTACAAACACTATATCGCCGGAGTTTTCTCCACAGATTATTTTGCACTTGAGTACGTCAGGTGCCATCTCTAGCACTTGCATTCGGGTTCCATTGCACAGTCCTGACGCTATGTCTAAATTTCTGACCAACATAACCATAGCGCAATTCGTGCTTTGGAAGTCCAGTCGGATTGAGCGTGTTGAGCAATTCGACAACATATTCGTGTCTTTTGTTGTCTTCTTCGCATATCTCATCCAAGCTGAGGTACGTACAAGTTTCGCCCTCAAGCAAATTTAAGGCCACTTCGTTTAGCTCGTCGACTTCTTTGTTGGTTATCGCCAACACGGCAGATTTCCACATGGACAAAATGTTTTGCGTTGTGATCTTATCCGCAAACACTCTTTGCATCAAATCGCCGTCATATTAAAACATTTCAGGTATAATAACTTTATCTTCGGTGTCGTTCATTAGGCCTTTGCCAATGTTTAAAATGTCTGCTGTAAAATCTGCATCATCAGCACGCATGTTCTTTGAAAGCGTAAAAATCTGGAATTGTGACCACAGTTCACTTCCTTTCAAGGAAATAGCCAATAGCTGTTGAGGGCTGGCATATTCTTTGATTGGAAGTGTTTGACGAAAATCGCCTCCAAACAAAACAATCTTTCCGCCGAACAATCTTCTACTTCGGTAATGAAGCGCAGAGTTCGGTCAATGATGTTCAACACGTTAAGCGAGACCATTGAAGCTTCATCAATGATGAATACATCAGTGCATAGCATCGAATTGGCACGGGAGGTGCCTTTCTCTATTCCAGAAGTCGTGAACTGATCAACATTAATACCAATGTTGAAGCTCGTGTGAATCGTTCCACCGTTCGGCAAGAGATTTGCAGCAATCCCAGTGTAAGCCATGTTCATAACCGTCCTGTTACGCGCTTTGAGCAGTGAATAGAGAGTTCGGTAGACGAAAGTTTTGCCAGACCCGCCAGGGCCGTCAATAAAATATGTATTCATGACGACCTCTTTCTTCTCAAGCACTTCCAGCAATGTGTCTATAACGTGCCTCTGATCGACGTTCATCTTATTGTACATGTCCCGTCCAACAGCTTCATGTTCCTCAAGTGTCAAATCTTTTCGAACTGCTTGGGTTTCATTAACTATAGCCAATTCCTCTATACCGATAGGTTTTGAGGCTGACATTTGAAAATCCTCAAATGTGGTGTCATTTCGGAACAAAACTTCTTCAATCTTTCGATATGCGACATCGTTTCCTAGGGTATCGCCAAACTTCCGGCAGTAGTCATGGGATAGATGTTTTGCGAACTCATCGTACAATCTTCCAGGAAATGCTGGTGCGCAATGCACCAACAGCATAGCAAAGAAAAAGCGAAGCTGAGCCGGCATTTTGTAGCCAGCGGCTTCCTCCATTGCTTTGCGGTATTCTTCATCGTCTTCAATCAAACCTCTTGCCAGGTAAGCAGCTTTAAGTGTTGAGTAAACATTGCCCTCGTGAGTGCGCAAGTCGACAAAACTTGTAGGCCCTCGTTAGTTCAACAGCAAAAGTCGTAAGTGAAAAAGTTCATGCTGTCTAGGTGAAACAGCATAGAGCCGCCCAATTGTGTTATAGTAGTTCTTTCGTTTGTCCCATTTCTGTTCTCTGTAATTCCACGTGAAGAACTTTGGAGCATCCATGTAACGCAAGTTGCACATCGCTTGGCTGTCGGGCCAACGAGTCCTCATCTCTTGATTTAAATCGAAAAACGCCATCAATTTAGATTTTCTAGCTTCTTTTGCCGCTTGGATATCAGCATCTGTTGCATCACTTTTAAAAAACGACCTGCTGACCATGAAGATGAAGATCCAGTTTCTCGACGTGATGGCTCTTCAAGACGATTTCATAGCCGAACAAACGCCAAGCAGGCGGGCTCAAATAACGACAATTGATGTGCGATTGAATTTCGTCATAATCCAAAACATTTTCGTTGCCATTATTGGGGTCATAGAACTCCCGGACGATCGTTGCACTGTCCGGACCTTTGAAAATGTACTTGTGCAAGTATTTGACCACGTCCACATCGGCCACATGTTCCACGTTGATGTGACAGTTGAACTTCACGGTCAATTTCGGACAGTAAGAAACGACGTGTCGGTTGTCCAATACTTGTCCGTCAGGAATAGTAAATGTGCGGCCTTCGTTACGTCGTCGATATTTGGCATAGCCACGTCTCCGTGCTTCGTTTCAATCCGGAAAGTTTTTGGAAATTTTTTTCCGCAAATTGGATTGGCCGGTGAGCAACAGGGGATGAATCGTACTATCTCGTTTTTCTTGTTTTTCTTCACACATAGATGCAAATTGTTGCGACAAACAATTGCATGTAGGAGTGGTTCCACCTCAGGGTCGGGAATCTCGGCCCGAATGACTTTATCGATTTTGTCGACGTTGGTAAGTTTATCCGTTGCTACATGTCTCAAGCCTAGCGTAAACAAAAGGTGAACGTGAGGTAGTCCTCGTTTTTGAAACTCGGTCGTACCGACGTAAGCCAAGACGGTACCAAAAATTTGACTTTCTACTATGTAGTTCAGCAATGCTTGATATTTGAGGCGGAAGACTCGAGCCACGAGATCCGGTCGATCAGTTGCAGCTAGGTCGATGTTGAGATTGTCGACGATTTCCTTCCACTTTGGGTTGCATGTCATCGTGATAAACAAATCGGGCTTACCAAACACGCGCACCATTCCCATAGCGTCGTCGTAGGCTTGAGACATGTAGCGTGACGATCCAACATACGTTGACGAAAGTACAACTTTTTTGCCTTTCTTAGCGTACTCTAATCGTCCGTAGTCCACGCGCAAGAAGCTGTCCACAATCCATTCTTGGAACAGCTTCCCGGCTTGGTGCAGAAGATTGGGCATTCGTTTTTCATCTCGGATGGCCAACCTCTACAATACGTGGTCGTTCATAGTCAAGCGGCGACCGTCCGTTCTCTTCATATCTTTGTTCCATCCAGGTTTGCTTCGATTGTTTAGCAAAGGATATAGAAAGGCCTCAATCAACGGATCAATTGGGTTCATTATGCGAAGTCGATTGTTGCCTTTTTCGTTGACCACAATGTATGCCGGTGGTGGCTCGCTGTTAGGACCCTCAACGTACACGGCTGCGACTTCATTGGTCTGCGGAATGTTGTAGCGTCATCTGTGACCGGATTGAGCTTCTGGCTTAACGTTAAACAGCAATTTCAGGGCCGGTGGCATTGTACCTTCCTTAGCAGCCTTTTTTTCCTCAATTTTAAGTTGATCTTTTAACATCATGTAGGCTTCGGCTATACAATTGTCTTTCATTGTGCGTTCTAGTGTTCTCAGTATATCTTCGTTCAGGTTCGAGTTTCTTTCCAGTCGAATACCGTGCGCTGCTTCAGTCTCAATCATGTACAGCTGCCCGTAGGATGGTAGCTGAATCAGGTTTGACGGCGCGGCATTAAGGTTGAACGCTCGCTTGAATTCTTCCATTTGGCGATAGACGTACGGCCCACCATGGTTGTAGATCTCCGTCGTGATGATGCTGCCGAAAGAAAGTGCCCTGTTGTACTGACGGATGTCTTTCATAAACTCTTTTGACCATTTGTGACGTCTATAGAACAAATCATTCAGCTCTTGGTCGACTTCTTCGCTTTGGATTAGAACAATTTTTCCATTGGAGCAGCACGACGAATAGGAGCTTTCTTTTACCGGTTCTTGAGAAAAATGAAATGCGCTACATGCAGCACAAATATTGTTTTTCATTTGTCCCAAGAAATGCTGAACAGTTTGATCTGCCGGAACATCGATTTCATTGTCGACAATTCCCAAGACAACACGCTTATTTTTTTTCTATAAGCCCTTTGTGCTAATCGACAGTCTTCAGCTGTCATTTTTTTACGGCGACTTTGATGATTTTGACGTATTTCTTCACGGAAGTTTTTGATGCCCATTTGTTCTCGCCGATTTTGCAGATTTTTACGTATTTCTTCACGGTAGTTTTTGACGCTCATTTGTTTTCGGCGACTTTGCTGATTTTTACGTATTTCTTCACGGACAGCTTCAACCCCCATCATAACTCTTGCTGCATTTTGCCGTAAAGACCAACTTTCTCTATCAGTAAACTCTGTGCTTCGTGTTGCGAAACGACTTCGAAGTTTCATGTCATCTTTCTTTTGTAACATACCTTTCTGTGTGTTAAATATATTTTCAAACGACGGTATGACGTATCCTGTAGTAGCAGCAATGTGAGTAACAACTCGTATCTTTTTTCAAATCCGCTCATTTCGGTTTTTTTACAGCACCGGTAGTAAGATATAGTTCTATATTTTTCACAACATAGGCTGCACAATTTACACTGTCGAGCTGAACGTCTGAGGTATTGGATTTGTCAATGTAGATGCATTGACAACCTGTGTGTAAGAAGCTCGCTATTGCGTCCAGTTTTTCTCTGACCGGCTTGGGAAGTCCCCGGTCAAGAGAATCAAAATAGGAGCATATGACTTGTTTAAGGATAGGATCAAATTCTTGAATGGCCAAGGTGTAATGATTGGAATAAAGAACAGGAATAATGACGACATCTGATAAA
Source organism: Erpobdella octoculata (assembly GCA_963978895.1). Classification (NCBI taxonomy): domain Eukaryota; kingdom Metazoa; phylum Annelida; class Clitellata; order Hirudinida; family Erpobdellidae; genus Erpobdella; species Erpobdella octoculata. Next base: position 22,624,164 of record OZ022241.1, read on the forward strand.
GAGGGGGTAGTCAAAAAGTATTCGTTGACTCTTTTTTTTACAACTGCTGCTTGGAAGAAAATGGCCGACATCAGACATAAATTTGCATCAATTGCTCCATCAAGATGTTCTTTTATAATTTGCAGCGAACGAACATTCATTATGGCCGAGTCGATGTACTTGGTCGGGTCGATCATTTCTTTCATTAAAACGTTATCCAAAATTAAAAAAGAATTTATAGTTTCATTAATTGCAACGTTGCGCATCCGGGGGTAATGTTCCTTAAGATAAATTTCTACATTGCTAGATTCAGCGTTTTCCAACGTCAGATTGACTTCATCAATGGGCGTGTCAGAGTTTAACTGCGTTTTTTATAATCTATTTCTTTTGTTAAAATAATTTTTCGTCCGTTACTCGCTTAGATGGTCGTACACCAACTCCTTTTGTAATGGTCAATTTGCGACGACCGCCACCTTTTGTTTTCAAGTCGTTCATATCGATTATCATTAATTTTTTATTATCAAACGGCTATTTTCCTTAAACCTGTTTATAGGAGAAATTACAAAAATACGGCAGTTGACGTTCGAGTAATTTTGTACATTGCATTTGTGAATTATGACGTCCGTTGACCTATATACCGATCTTTCACGGCTAAGAAGAAAACAAATACTGAGTGATGACGTAAGATGCATTATATATATCTGCATATCGTTAAACTTTCGCGGCTATAAACTTTTTATTTAAACATTTTAGCAAAAACGTGAGTTTTTTCAGACCTATTGATGCTAATCGGGTGACATACATAATACATCATTGCGCTTTTATGTTGGGAACCAGCACTTGACGCACGCTTCGCGCGAAAAGCGTGTGAGTTTTTACATATTAATAGTAAAGGTAGTCGCACTCAAAAAGCACTCTAATCTTAAAAACAACACCAATGCGCTTCTTATATAATAATAACTTTACGAACGCTTTGCAAGCAAAGCATGTGACTATTGTAGCCAGTAGCAAATGATTTTTTACTTGAAAACGTTTTGGAATGATCTTCTATTAGATTGGATGAGTTATGGAAAAACTGCCTACGAAAAAAATATTAAATGGGCGATATTGTAAAAAATTGCCTACGAAAAAAACCACATTTATTGTATGATAGTGAAAAAACCGACTACGAAAAACACAATATTTAATGGATGGGATCGGGAAAAACAGCCTACGAAAAAAACAACATTTATTGGGTGATAGAGAAAAAACCACCTACAAAAAGCACAATATTTAATGGATAGTATCGGAAAAAAAAGCCTAAGAAAAAACCCAACCTTTAATGGCTGATTATAAAAAAAACAGCCTATAAAAAAACCCAACCTTCAATGGCTGAAAACCCGCCGATGTACTACTTCGGTGATTTATTTATTTTCAACTTGTTTATATTGAGTTATGGCGTATGCTCAAAATATATCTGCAAAGCGTCGAACTTTCCAATAATAGGAATATTATTAGCAAATTAGTTAATATTCCTAAATAATAATATTATTAATAATTAAAATAAGAGGAATAATAATTAAAAAATAGAAAAATGTCGTTAATAATATTTTTATTAAATATATCCCAAAGCGTAGAACTTTCCAATAATAGGAAAAATAATAGCAAAATAGTTTCGTAAATAATAATATTATTAATAATTAAAATAAGAAGAATAATAATAGTAAATTGTCGTTAATAATAAAATTGGGAAAATCCCGCCGACTACTACTTTGGCGATTTAGTTATTTTTAACTTGTTTATATTCAGCGATGACGTACGATGCATTATATATATCCGCAAAGCGTTAAACTTTCGCGGTTAATAACTTTTTATCTAAACATTTTAACAAAAAAGTGCCCTAACAAACCGCGTTCAGCGTCTCATAATCTATCAACGTGAGTTTTTTTCAGATCTGCAGATGGCAATCGGGTGACATAATACATACATCATTGCGCTTTTATGTTAGGGAACCAGCACTTGACGCACGCTTCGCGCGCGTGTGAGTTTTTACATATTAATAGTAAAATTAGTCGCACTCAAATTGCACTCTAAGCTCAAAAATAACACCTATGCGCTATTCCCTACTATAAAAGCGCAATGATGTATGTCACCCGATAAGCATCTGCAGGTCTGAAAAAACTCACGTTGATAGATTATGAGACGCTGAACAAGGTTTGTTAGGGCACTTTTTTGTTAAATTGTTTAAATAAAAAGTTATTAGCCGCGAAAGTTTAACGCTTTGCGGAAATATTTAATGAAATTATTATTAACGACATTTTTCTATTTTGTTTTTATTAGTCCTCTTGTTTTAATTAATTATAATATTATTAATTACGAAAATTAACTAATTTGCTAATATTATTCCTATTATTGGAATACGCCATAACTCAATATAAACAAGTTGAAAATAAATAAATCACCGAAGTAGTAGTCGGCGGGTTTTTCCCAATTTTAAACAAGTTGTAAATTGAATTTAAAAAATCTTTGCGACAATTTACTATTTTATAAAACGTGTTCATATGCAACTGGCTATAATAGTCACACGCTTCGCTTGCAAAGCGTGCGTAAATTATTAATATAATAGTTAATAGCGCATAGGTGTTGTTTTTGAGCTTGGCTCAGAGTGCGATTTGAGTGCGACTAATTTTATTATTAATATGTAAAAACTCACACGCGCGCGAAGCGTGCGTCAAGTGCTGGTTATAGTAATAACTTTACGGTGTGACAATTAAATAATTTTTTTTTAATTTCATTAATATTTTTATATAAAGGTACAAATTCTGAGTTTGAATATACCATATAGTGTAAAAAAAATAAAATTAATAAAGATATTGCGAATCAAAGATCGCGTACCGCCGTGGCAATAGCATTAACGTTTACAGATTGCAATCACGGCGAACCGCCGGGGCAATAGCAGCGACCTTATATAAAGTGACTAGCGGGGTTTACTTCGTTGTTTCTCTCGCCTTTTGTTCTTTATCGTTTTACATAGAAAAAGTTTTAAAATTAAAATTAAAATTTTTTTATAACTGAGTTTGTTTTTTAAATAAAATTTTATTATAAACTAATTTTATTTATTTTTTATTCATTTCATTCCTACGATCATCGTACCTCACCACTCACAACTACGATGTAAATAGTGCTTGGAAGGGTACTACTTACCGTTTTAAAAGTCTCTCAAATTACGTTAAATGATTTTTTTAAAATTAAATTTGGTATTAAATTTGTTTTTTAGGCTATTGTAACAAAATAAAAATAATACGACTATTTTTTCGGCACGGGCCGTCCGTAGGAAAGATTACCGGCGCTTACGTTATACCTATTCTATATATGACTACGTCGGTGAATTGTTTTATTTTATGTTTTTATTCAGCGATGACGTACATTGTTTTTTATATCCGCAAAGCGTCCAACTTTCCAATAATAGGAATAAAATTAGCAAAATAGTTAATTTTCGTTAATAATATTTGGGTACAGGAGTGGATAGCGAAGAATATGGTACGAACGTAAACAATGAAAGTTTGAATGATTGCGGTGATGTCCCCGTACCCGTCGATATGATTTCATTTTCTCACCTCGCATTAAATGTTACTGTTAGACGTAGATAACACCACATACTAGCTACAATAACTTTATTTTTATCTTGGAAAATAGATCTTACTTTTTAAGCTTCATTAATATAATTATGTTTAAATATTTTATACATTACTAGCGGGGGCACCCGGCGTTGCCCGGGGATTTTTGAGGTTTTTCTAATGTTTGTCTCTCTCGCTCCCGTTTCCTTCTCCGCTTTCCCGTTCCCGTCGCTTTTCCGCGTATATATATATATATATATATATATATATATATATATATATATATATATATATATATATATATATATATATATATATATATATATATATATATATATATATATATATATATATATATATATATATATATACAATGCGTATTCAAGGTGGAAATATTGCTTCTCACTTTCTAAAGGTGCATAAGATATGGTTGTCCAGAAAAACCTTGCTTGACAATACAATTGTCATTGATCGTGAAAATGATGCTAGTCGTCCAAAGATTCGTGAAGCCCTCCATATTATCTCCAAACGACCTACACTTAATATACAAGATGACTGTTTTGGACGTACTTTGGAGGCGGCTTGATGAGAAAAACACCAGCCTGTTTACAACACATTCGTACCCCTTTCAAAGTTGATATGCATCCCGTTATCTTAGGGCATGTGTCGCGTTTACCAGCCAATGATGAATATCCTGTAGCGGGTGTTGGTAATCTACCAAACTCTGACGGTACAACAGATGCTGGGTCCTCTTCGGTGGTGGCATCTAATTCTTGTGTTAGGAGTTTGAAACTCAAAGTCTCATCGGATAAAAATAAACGTAGTCAAAGACTGTGCATAGCAAGAAAATCCAGTACAGCAAATGAGAGATCCTCTCCAGTAACAACATCTGTTCTCTGTGTTAAGAGTTCTAAACCTGAGGTCTCTTCAGAAATGCGTACGCGTTGTCAAAGCAGGTACTTGGCGGCCAAGTCTTGTGTCCCTCAACAGTTTGTTCTATTAGATAAAGACATACCAAGAACAGGTGGTACCGCTGTCTTCTCTACCAAAAATCTCACAGAAGTGGTTATCTCAACGGAGGAAAATCTGATGTTGCCGATGGGAGTTTCAGTTCTTCCAATTCAAAGTTCGGCGGAGGAAAATCTGGCGTCACCGGTGGAAGTTTCAGTTCTTCCGATTCAGAATTCAACCGTTGAATTTCCGCGGAGCTCAGAAAATTTTGATAATTTATATATATATATATATATATATATATATATATATATATTATTTTTAGATTCATTATATTCATTTCACCACCGATCTTGCGCGCTTGTTTGTTTGCTTGCTTACTTTCATGCTTGCTTGATTGTTTGGAAGCCTTGAAAGTAAAAATCAACATACTTCCCGTTGTCCGATCAAGCTGAAATTTGAAATATAGATAGTTACATAAAAATTTGAAAAATATCGTTTAAAAAACTGAAAGTCAATAAATGAAGGGATTTATGAAAAAATTACGTTTTTAACGCTTGGTTGTTAATAATTCAAATCACGTTATTATAACGGAAGGCACGAAAAGAAAAAAATGAACAAAGTACAGATACATTTTTCCGGATAAAAATTAAACAATTTGCATGGATAGAAATTTACCTTTTTTAAACGCAAAAAACCAAGAAAAAAATGAAAAAATAGTTACGTGAAATATATTCAACAAAAAATGGTTTTATACCAAAAATAGCGCTGTACGTGGGTCATTGAAAGAAATTTCAAAATAGTCTCATTTCAAAATAGTTGGCAACAGATTGCACTCACTCACTCACTCACTCACTCACTCACTCACTCACTCACTCACTCACTCACTCACTCACTCACTCACTCACTCACTCACTCACTCACTCACTCACTCACTCACTCACTCACTCACTCACTCACTCACTCACTCACTCACTCACTCACTCACTCACTCACTCACTCACTCACTCACTCACTCACTCACTCACTCACTCACTCACTCACTCACTCACTCACTCACTCACTCACTCACTCACTCACTCACTCACTCACTCACTCACTCACTCACTCACTCACTCACTCACTCACTCACTCACTCACTCACTCACTCACTCACTCACTCACTCACTCACTCACTCACTCACTCACTCACTCACTCACTCACTCACTCACTCACTCACTCACTCACTCACTCACTCACTCACTCACTCACTCACTCACTCACTCACTCACTCACTCACTCACTCACTCACTCACTCACTCACTCACTCACTCACTCACTCACTCACTCACTCACTCACTCACTCACTCACTCACTCACTCACTCACTCACTCACTCACTCACTCACTCACTCACTCACTCACTCACTCACTCACTCACTCACTCACTCACTCACTCACTCACTCACTCACTCACTCACTCACTCACTCACTCACTCACTCACTCACTCACTCACTCACTCACTCACTCACTCACTCACTCACTCACTCACTCACTCACTCACTCACTCACTCACTCACTCACTCACTCACTCACTCACTCACTCACTCACTCACTCACTCACTCACTCACTCACTCACTCACTCACTCACTCACTCACTCACTCACTCACTCACTCACTCACTCACTCACTCACTCACTCACTCACTCACTCACTCACTCACTCACTCACTCACTCACTCACCCACCCACCCACTATATATATATATATATTACTTCTACCATCGCACCACGCTTCCTTCGCGCCCTCCGACACCTGCTTCTGACCCTGACGCCACGATCGTCGCTATCTCTTCACCTTCTACTCCCCCAGACCATACTACCACTCAATGCATCGTCGATTACTCATCCGACCCCACGATCGTCGATATCTCTTCACTTTTCACTTCCACAGAACAAGCTACCACTCAATGTATTGTCGATTATTCACTCGTTTCCGCGAACACAAGCTCTCCTAATACACATATCTCTTCTGACATTATTAATAACCCTAACATTACTTCGCGTCGTAATCGACACAAATAAAACATTATTTCTTACCACACACATACTGTTACTCTTTCCTATTTATACTTCATTAATTTGTACACCGCCCGCGCCATACACCATTTGTACACCTATAAATTCCACCAATTCTACTTACAAGACGTTTCTCGTACACTATCTCCCCTTCCCATATTCGTACACACACCTACAACTACAGCTATTCACCTCGTCTAGCTCTCTCACTTTTCAGTTGTCGCGTTCGTGCTTTAGCGCTCATTCGTTTACTTAATTTGAAGTAATCTCGTTTTCGTTTTACTTTTGCACTCTAATGGAATTTAATTTAATTTGTTTCAAACTCTAATGGAATTTAATTTAATTTAACTTGTTTTGATTCGTCTTGCTTCCGTTTCTTATTTTACGCTGACTTTCACTTTTGGGCTCTGAAGATGGAAAAGGATTTCCGAAACTGCTGTAAGCCAAATAAAACATCTGAAACAAGTCTCACGTCTTTCAATTACCGCAAAATCAAGGGCACCATAAAAAAATTGATAAACGCCAAGTGGGCCATAGTTTTTAACGGAGTGTGCTTAAAAGAAAATATTACGCCAAGCTACGCTCGAAATAAATAATATATATATATATATATATATATACATATACGATCGGATGAATGGTGTAGCAATGCATGAATAACATATATACATACATACATACATACATACATATAAAAAGGCCAGACATAGTTGTTTTTTCGAGTCTGGCCAAGACATTTCTTCTCATCGAGTTGACAGTGCCTTGGGAAAGCAACATGCAGGCCAGTAACATCATGAAATTAGAAAGATACAGAGAATTGATGTTGGATTTGGAAGCAAATGGCTCAAGAGCTGAGCTTTTTGCTGTTGAAGTCGGAGCACGCGGTTTGGTTGGTAAATCTTTGCTAAAGTTGCTGCGGGCCCTGGGAATGTCTAACAGAGAGCGGACCCATGCAATTAAACAGATTTCTGAAGCAGCAGAATCGGCTTCATTCTGGATTTGGTCTCAAAGAGAGAAAAAAGAAGATTTTCCAAATTTAGAAGCCGCTCTCTCCGCTCCGCAAGAATAGAATTGCTTCGTCTTTGTTTACGTGGCGATATTAAGTACCGCTACGAAAGCGAAGCCGTTATGTCGTCGAAGGTTTTTTCACTTGAATAGTCTGAATTTCTCTAAAGTCGCGAGTTTATTTGCATGACAAATATCTGCCACGATGCAAGGAATGATAGAAATTCGATGTCGGAAAAGAACAAAAACATTTTCTGCCGGAGGACGTTCGTCCGTCGAACGTGGCACGCCCCCCTTAGAACGTCAAGAAATTAAAGAGCCGAAACGTTTGCTCGAGTGGGGGTTTTCTTCTGATGACCTCCACAGAAAAGCTCTTCAGGAGTGCACACACATTTTTGAGGCGTTAGCCATTTGACCCCCGGGAAAGACCGGGTGACTCTCGGGAAAGACCTTGTGGCAACTGGGAAAGACCGGTGACACCGTGGAAAAACAGGTGGCAACTTGGAAAGACGAGTATTACGGGTATCCTGGCCCAGCTTAGCCGGGATACAAAAAACACCGTTCATCTAGCTGCGACAACGAAATCGAATTTATGCCCCCAGAGCTCCAACCGAAAGGAGGGGGAGTATGATGAGCTCACAATCGGACCTACGGTCATCGACCTTGATCTTCCAACGGACCCTAATGGGGGAACACTTCATGAGTGTGTGTGCGGTAGAGGTTTCGCAACAAGCCGCGGTATGAAGGTTCACCGTACGAAAATGGGTTGCCTGCTTAAAGCTGTACAGGATCATCGTACTGTAGCAAGCATTGCTTTAGGTAAAACGCCGGGCCAAGTCGGGCCGGATGCCAACCACAGCCCCGACAGGTTCCACGATCCTGATAGTGACGAGAATAGGCAACCTCGAGCTAGAATTAACTTCCCCGCTGCTGCTAACAAAGCGGATTGGTCGAAGCTCGACGAGATACTTTCCAAGCTTCTCAAAGTGCAGATAAAAGAACTTCCAATGTTTCAATTGAACAATCTAACTGACACCATTTACAACAAGTGTTTAGAGATTTTCGGTTCCAAGGAAAAAGTTCTCATGGACAGAGGCGAAAAAACTCATATTTCAAGGCGACAACGAGAGATTGCTAGACTCAAAAAGGAAAAAAAACGACTTCGTCAACAATGGAGGAGAGCTCCAGACAACGAGAAACCAGGGCTCTCAGCATTACGACATGACTTGAGGCAACGATTGAGTGCACTCTTGCGAGCAGAACGTTTGCGGGTAAAGAAAAAAGAACAAAAGAAGGCAAGATTCCAGTGTGTCAGAGATCCATTCCGTTATGGTAAAAGCTTGCTCGATCCACCAAAGTCAGGTACTCTGCAAGTCAGTAAAGAGCAGCTTGATCATCACTTCCGAGCTGCTTTCATTGACCCCTTGGGCGACAAAGAACTAGCTGAAAGATCAGATCTTCCCGAGATTCCTCTTCCAAAGGTTGCTTTCAACGAGGGAGTAATTTCAATTTTTGACATATCCCAATTCCTCCGAAAAACAAGAAATAGATCTGCTCCAGGTCCAAATGGTGTACCATACCTGGTGTATAAAAAATGTCCGGGTGTGTTGAAAGTTTTACACTCATTGCTCAAGTCTGCTTGGACGTCCGGGTCTGTTGATAAAGAGTGGCAAAAAGCTGAAGGCATTTTTATACCAAAGGAGAAAGTTTCAGTCGACATCAATCAGTTCAGACCAATTTCTCTTCTCAATGTTGAAGCAAAAATATTTTTTGCTGTGCTTGCCAAGAGGTTGACGAGCTATCTAACACAAAACGACTACATAGACAAGTCAATTCAGAAAGGAGGAATTCCTGGTGTTCCTGGTTGCATCGAACATTCTACCATGATCTGGGAGTCTATAAAAAGAGCAAAACAGAATCGACTCAGTTTGCACGTCGTTTGGCTTGATCTTGCAAATGCTTATGGAGCGGTTCGTCACCAGCTGATTTGGAGAGCTTTGACGATGCACCATGTTCCAAAGTTCGTTATGGATATTTTACGACAGTATTTTCAAGATTTTCACCTGAGATTATCGACAAAGACGTGTTCAACCGATTGGTTTCGTCTTCAGGTCGGTATCGCCATGGGGTGCTCTATTTCTCCCATATTATTCGTGCTAGCAATGCAACTACTTCTGAATTCAGTTGGTGCAAGGGTAGAAGATGTTTATGTCGGCCGAGGTATTTTCATGCCACCTCTGAGAGCTTTCATGGACGACACGACAATTAGTTTGAATAAGTGTATTTCAATGAGACGGACACTTGATGTCTTCAGCGATCTACTCAAATGGTGCGGAATGAGTTTTAATAATAATAATAATAATAATAGTCAATTTGTAAAGCGCCAGTAGCAGAGCGTCAGAGGCGCGCGGGATCTTGTCCGAAAGCCTTCGAGAACAGATGAGTCTTTAAATGTTTTTTGAACGACGTCAGACATGGTGATGATGTGATTGATGGCGGCAGTGAATTCCAGATGGCTGGGGAGCTGTAGCTGAATGATCTATTGGTGAGTTTTGAGTGGCTAACCGGTTGGTAAAGTAAGAGAGAGTTGGAAGAACGGAGTTGTCTATTGTTGGTCCTAATGGTGATGAGTTTATTTAAGTAAGGTGGGTTATTAGTGCTGAGAATTTTGTAGGTTAGCAGTGATATCTTGAAAATGATTCTATATTCTATTGGAAGCCAGTGAAGTTTGCGGAGATGAGAAGAGGAGGAAGTGACAGTGGATGAGTTTGTGGTGACTTTGGCGAGTTGATTCTGAACACGTTGAAGTTTATTTAAGCGAGTCGATGATTTTCCGTAGAGCAGAGAGTTGCAGTAGTTCAGTCTAGATGTGACTAGGCTGCGTGCAAGGGTGGTAGCAGTCTCAGTAGAGAGTAGGGGGCGTATGTGTTTCAGGGCCTGTATATGATAGTTGCAGGCCTTTATAGTTGAAGATATGTGACGGTCGAAGCGTAGGTGGCTGTCAAGGGTGACGCCTAGCAGTTTAACGTGTGAAGATATAGGAAGGGTGGCTCCAGCGATGTCTATTGAGGTTAATTCTTTAAATTTGGTGAGTTGCTGTGATGAGCCAAGGATGATTACTTCAGACTTGGTAGGGTTTAACTGTAAAAAGTTTAAGCGGTGCCACTGTTGAATTTTGTGTGTGCAGAATGTAAGAGTTTGGATCATGTTTGGTGAGTCGTCACAAGAGAGAGCAGTGAAAAGACAGGTGTTGTCAGCGTATTGGTGGAAAGAGACGTTTGATTGTTCGATGATGGCGCAGATGGGTGTGGTGTATGTTGTGAATAGAAGAGGTCCCAGGACAAAGCATCTAAATCGAGAAGTCTCTCCCTGCGTCGCGGTAAAATTGATGAATACACCGTTTTCTCTGTTGATGGTAACAAGATTCCAACAGTGAGCGACGAACCAGTGAAAAGTCTCGGGAGATGGTATTGTAAATCCCTGAATGACGTTGATCAGGGTGCTTCTATTCTCCGTATGGCAACTGTCTCCATGGAAAGCATTAATGCTGCTCCGCTTCAGAGCAGGTTCAAAGTGTGGATTTTGCAATTTGTTTTAGTGCCAAGACTGCTTTGGCCTCTGACAGTCTATGAAATTGGTCTGCAAGTTGTGGAGAAACTAGAAAGAAAGATAGCTCGTTTTACACGTCAATGGTTGGGTCTGCCTCCGGGATTGACGTCTGTGGCTCTCTACGGCAAAACAGCCAAGCTGAGACTTCCATTGCGGTCTTTTGTTGAAGATTTCAAGATCAGCAAACTGAGAACTCAGATGATGCTCGGTAATTCAACGGATCAGAGAGTCGCTGAGGTAAAACCAACTCTAATCTCAGGAACCAAATGGAATGCTAGAGTTGAAATAGAGAATGCCACGGTTTCTCTCCAGTGGACTGAAAGGACCGGAGCAGTTCAGTTGGGGCGGCATGGTGTTGGATTGAACCACCATCTCTGGTGGTCCAAGGCAAACGCTCAGGAAAGATCAGACTTGATTGTTCAGGACTGAAAGCAAGCGATAGAAAGCGAGAGAGTTGTGAAGAGCGCACAATTGTCACAGCAAGGCGACTGGACCAGATGGGAGGAGACAGTTCAGCGGTCTCTGTCATGGGAAGATATATGGCGCTATGCTCCAGTACGGCTATCGTTCCTCATTAGATCGATGTAGGATCAGCTGCCAACAGCCAGCAATTTAAAGAAATGGAAATTAATTGAGAACGATGAGTGTCAGCTCTGCGGTCGGTCGCAGTCATTGATTCATATTCTTTCCTCCTGCTCCTATTCCCTTTCTCATGGTAGATACACGTGGCGCCACAACCTTGTTCTCCAAAAGCTGCTGGGATTTGTAAAAGAGGCCTGCCGAAAAGCCAACTCAATGGAGGTGAAACCTAGGAGGAGGATTTCTTTTTTGGGAGAGGGATTGCCGCAGCTAAATCGCCCAAAAAGAACCCTCACGGAAGGAGAGAATGTTTTCCATGCGGCGAACGACTGGAGGGTCTCTGCCGATCTGAAAACGGAAAAGTGCTTCCCAGTTTCAATAAAGGAAAGTGGAAAAAGGCCAGACATAGTTGTTTTTTCGAGTCTGGCCAAGACATTTCTTCTCATCGAGTTGACAGTGCCTTGGGAAAGCAACATGGAGGCCAGTAACATCATGAAATTAGAAAGATACAGAGAATTGATGTTGGATTTGGAAGCAAATGGCTCAAGAGCTGAGCTTTTTGCTGTTGAAGTCGGAGCTCGCGGTTTGGTTGGTAAATCTTTGCTAAAGTTGCTGCGGGCCCTGGGAATGTCTAACAGAGAGCGGACCCGTGCAATTAAACAGATTTCTGAAGCAGCAGAATCGGCTTCATTCTGGATTTGGTCTCAAAGAGAGAAAAAAGAAGATTTTCCAAATTTAGAAGCCGCTCTCTCCGCTCCGCAAGAATAGAATTGCTTCGTCTTTGTTTACGTGGCGATATTAAGTACCGCTACGAAAGCGAAGCCGTTATGTCGTCGAAGGTTTTCTCACTTGAATAGTCTGAATTTCTCTAAAGTCGCGAGTTTATTTGCATGACAAATATCTGGCACGATGCAAGGAATGATAGAAATTCGATGTCGGAAAAAAACAAAAACATTTTCTGCCGGAGGACGTTCGTCCGTCGAACGTGGCTCGCCCCCCTTAGAACGTCAAGAAATTAAAGAGCCGAAACGTTTGCTCGAGGGGGGGGTTTTTCTGATGACCTCCACAGAAAAGCTCTTCAGGAGTGCACACACACACACATACATACATACATACATACATACATACATACATACATACATACATACATACATACATACATACATACATACATACATACATGCATACATACATACATACAAACAAACATTCATTTATATATAAAATACTTTCTACTTTTTATTTTGAACTTCTAATTTACTTTTTAACTTTAGTGCAACTTTGTCTTTTGATATGTTTATCAAGTTTTATCTCTCTCCTTTACCTTTAAAATAAATTAACTTATTAATTTAATATGTACGTAGTTTTATATAATTATTACTTCTCTTTTTCAACCATTTCAATATCCTGTATAAATTGTATCTCATTTTTTAAATTACTAAAATTGAGTCTTTTTTGTTTTTACACATCACTATTCATTTTAGTTTGTTTATAATCGCCCTGATGATGACAAAATGTTGAAACTGGCCAGTTGGCGATTTAAATAAAAGATGAACATTAATAGTCGTAGTCTTTTTGTAGTTAAAAAACGCAGCCTAGAAGTGTATTGCAAAAAATTCGTCAACTTAAAATGGAGAGTTGTATTTAATAGAGCATGTTTAGAAGAATATATATATATATATATATATATATATATATATATATATATATATATATATATATATATATATATATATATATATATATATATATATATATATATATATATATATATATATATATATATATATATATATATATATATATATATATATATATAAACCACGTCCTGCAGATGTTGAAGTTCTTCCAGCTGGCAATGCTGAAGAACTCATCATTACAGATCTGGTTAACTTCGCCTCGCTAATTGCGAGCCAGTCCCAAGCCTGGAGAAAGGAGGAGGGAAAAGTATAAAAGATCAAATTCTGATCCACGACAGGAAGTATTTAAGTGCTTCCTACATACAGACATTAGAGTCTTAAAACACCTGGTGTAAAGGACTATAAACTATTATAAATAAAAACCAGATCTGGTTGCTGTTGTCACTCAAAGTGATCACAGCCTTCAACTTCAGCCAAGGGTGATGATGAAGATCTCATTGCAGCTGTGGCTGCGATAAATCACTCTAATTCCGAAGAACTTGATAGAACAATATGCTATTCGTGCAACTCCAGTGTTTCCTCCGCCAAAAAACCAAACATAGAAAAGATGAGAGTCCAATTCGTTGGACAGGTTGTGACGCGTGTACTCGATGGTACCACTCTGAGTGTATAGGTGCCGTTCCGAAAAAGAAATTCAAATGCAGTTTTGTAAGAATAATTGAGAAAATTATTTTTATTATTTGGTTCTAATTGCAATTTATTATTTTATAACATTTAAGAATATATTTATTGAAAATTATATATTTGTTTGCGTTCGTACTTTGAGTTCGCCTTTACACATTGGTTCGCAATAAGGTTCGCTATTTAGTGACTGGTTCGCATTTTAGTTCGTGTTTTCGTTTGCGTTTTAGAGGTTCGCCGTTCGCTGGTTTGCCGTTCGCGTTTTACAGACACCCCTCGAACAACATCAATAATTCTGAGCTTAGTACATGTATCCCAACTTAGTTAAGATCCTGTTGAACATTTCACAACAAAATTCAATGTCAGCTTCAAATTTTCTAAGAATTGGCAATGCAGCTTTGCTTCAATATGGAAAGATTTCCATTTTCGTGAGTGACAATTCTGACCAATGTCGTAACTTGTTATAATTTTTTTCGTCAAGAACATTGACGCTTGCTCCTGAATCAGCTATGACTGTAACTATTGAACCATTAATCTTGATCTCAAATTTTGGTTGACTGGAGTTGGATTTATTTATTGAATAAATGTTTCCGTCTTCGGAATCTGAATCATGCTTTGTATGGACTTCATTCAATTTAGACTTGGAGTGATGTCTTATGATGTGGATAAAAAAACATGGTTTTACTTTGGCAAACACTTTCAAAATGATGTAACTTTTGACATGATCGACAGGTTTTTCCGAATGCTGGACATGATTGTCGACCACCTTTGTGCGGCCATTGCTTTCCGCAATTTCTGCATGTTTCGGTCTTTCTGTTAGGGTTTCTGTTAAACTTTGGACGTGTGATTTGTTTTTTCATATGGTCTGAATAATAGATTTTGATTCTATGCTTGATGCTTGCTGGTCTGCAACTTCTGTTGCTCTCGCGATGTCAATCAGTTTCACCAGTGTCGTCGATGGATCACTCAGATTTCATGCATACTTCAAATAAAAACTAAATACATTAAAAATGATTCAATTAATATAAAAAACTACTTGTTTTTGAATAAAAGTAGCGGTAGCGAATAGCGCTGAGAACAGCTAAGAAAATTTAGGGCGCTGCCATAAACGTTCTTATGAGCCAATAGTACCGCTCTTAACAACCCTGGATGCCATCATTATTTTTTTTAAATTACTGATATGTTTAAAATTTATTTTAACAAAGATGAAGAACTGTCTTTTAAAAATGCATCAAATTACTTTACGCTGAAAATATCTTGGGTATATATTGATAAAGGTTGTTGAGAAGGAGTGGCTTCAAAATTTGATGAATAGTCTTCTTGATGAATAGACTTTAGATGAACAGTCCTTATGATGAACCGTCCTCTTGATGAATAGTCCTTTGATGAATAGTCTCTTGATGAATAGTCCTTGATAAACAGTCCCTTGATGAATCGTCCTTTGATGAAAAGTCGCATACCGCATTTAAACATTTGGCAGGTTTAAAAGAAATAAATTCTTAATTTATTTCACCTTCAAAAACAAATCTCAATATAAATGATAATTACTCCGTCTTTGATATATACTTTGTCTCATAAACTATTAAGGTATAATAACCACTGCTAGTTATATCAGTAGCTATCTGATTTCTGATAATTATGCCCATGTTGAATTTTGAATGTCATGATGCAGGTACTTCGCGTTTTTAGGACCATTTTCCAATCTACTTTTGACAACAGCTTCATATGTTTTAGCATTTCACGAACATTACCATTTACACCTGCTTTGTCATTCTCTTAATGTCCTCTTTGTGAAATCTGTTGTAATGCTGTTAATCGCAATACTTTTACAACAGTGCTTTAACAGACGGTACAATTACATTAATGTTATATAGTAGCTATCTGATGTTAAGATTGGTATTAGCCAAATACCAATACACTATTGGCAATAACTTTTCGTTATTGGGAATGGTATTGTCAATACTTTTACTGAGAGGAATTGGTATTTTTTATCGGCGATACATTTTAAGCACAAATGGGCCAATATCCAATACCAATATTTTTTTAATATTAAAAATTGAAATTTGTCAAAAAATTCGAACATAAAAAACATATTTTTGTACATTTTTACATTTGTTTTGTTAAATTATTTTTTCCCGTTTGATTGAGCTCCACTGATCTCAATATGTAACTGGATCGCTCTTAGTCTATTAAATGAATTATAATTTTTCTAACCTCTTTCTGCAGTAATTTTAGCATCCCATTTCATTAAATTCATCCTTGCCAACTTAAAATTTCAGCAAAAATGAATCTTTAAACTTTTAAATTAATACAATTTAATAATAGGTATTGAAGCTCACATTAAATTATTTAGGCTGATAATAACTGTTAGGAATGTTAGGTCGTTAGCCGTTGGTTAGTGGGTTTTATATTATAGCTCAGGTGACAAATAAGACTTTTCAAAAATTGCAATAGTTGAGTACAAACGACTGAAATGACTGTTGTGCTCCCTTATATTGTTAACTTGAGCAAATATTAGCGGCGCAAGTCGGCAATTTTGCACTTTTGAAGATTTTCCGTAAATAGCATAGGGGGTGTCAAAATGGCTAAGTGTGACCCAGTTATATATAAAAATCAGTGGTTTTGTAAAATGTTGTAATATCTCAATCAACAAATTTTGGTGATATGTGGTAACAATTTTCCGGGAGTTTTTTTGACACTTTGCTTTTTATATTGTAATTTTTTTAAATTTTATTTGTTTTTCATTTTTGTGCACTGTATGATTTTAAATTTGTGTGCTAATAATGAAATACTTAAGAAAACAAGTTTTTGAAGTTTTAGTGTTTGGTAATTGCAATTGGCAGCAATACGTTTTTAGTTGAGTATTAATATTGGTATGGTCAATACTTTTTCAAGTGCCTATTGGGATTGGTATTCCCAATACAATTTCTGGCTATTGTTAACAACCCTGTATATATGTATATATATAATTAGATTAATTGTCTGTTCAAAAGTAGAAAGCAAGACCTACATTATGGTATATACGAATTGGTTTTACTCTACATAGTTTCTGAGTATAATCATGTCCCAGCACTACTGGTAAAACTTAGACGGAGCAGGCCAACTAGTCTCTGCCAACTAGTCGCCGCCCAACTAGTCACCGCCCAACTTGTCGCTAGCCCAACTAGTCGCCGCCCAACTAGTCGCCGGGCCAACTAGTCTCCGCCCAACTAGTCGCCGGGCCAGCTAGTCGCCGCCCAACTAGTCGCCGCCCAACTAGTCGTCGAGCCAACTAGTCGCTGTCCAACTAGTCGCTGTCCAACTAGTCGCCGCTAACATTCATTCAACACACAACATTCAAAGTCATTAAAAGGAAGGTTTGTGTGAACAAAATTTGCTTACTAATGTTCATTTGTTTAGCTTAATTACATTACTTTACATTTTATATCAATAACTAGCGGGATAACGGTGTTTTCCGGGGGTTTTAGACGCTTTTCTATCGTTTTTCTCTCGCTTCCGGGAACGCTTCGAATCACTCCATATCATTATTCAATATTTTATACCAATATTAAACGTTTCGTATCAACATACAATAGTTCATATCAATACTTAATTTATTCTTATATGTTTTAACTCATATTTATGAAATTAAATTAGGGGCTCTGAAGATGGATACGTCCGAAACTGGCCAGTTAGCCCAATTTAAAAAAAAGAAATCGTTATTCTTCAAAACTTTTGTAAGAAGCTTGTTAATGCAGAATGGACTAAAAAGTTCAACGAAACTTGTCTAAAAGAAGATATCATTCCGAAATATGCCTTAAACATATATATATATATATATATATATATATATATATATATATATATATATATATATATATATATATATATATATATATATATATATATATATACATATATATATATATACATATACATACATATATATATATATATATATATATATATATATATATATATATATATATATATATATATATATATATATATATATATATATATATATATATATTCCTTAAGGCACACTCCATTGAAAATAATGGCCCATTTTGCGTTTATCAGTTTTCGCGAAAAAGCCTCGATGTGTCTAAACTTAGAAGACGAAAAAGGCACACTCCATTGAAAAACAATTTTTAATGTCCGTCATTTTATTTCTATCTTGACATGGACTAACTGCAGTTTCGGAAAACTTTTTTCCATCCTCAGACCCAGAAAACAAAATAACTGTTTAACGAAATAAAGTGAACCTACCACGTGCTATAAATGGAAAAGTCAGAACAAAAATTAGAAAATCAGAGGGCACAACTGAAATGTAAAAGGTAAACATATATATAGATATATATATATATATATATATATATATATATATATATATATATATATATATATATATATATATATATATATATATATATATATATATATGTATAAATATATACTAGCGGGGTTACCCGGCGTTGCCCGGGGTTTTTAGAGGTTTTTCTAATGTTTGTCTCTCTCGCTCCCGTTCCCTTCTCCACTTTCCCGTTTTCGTAGCGTTCCCGGTCGCTTTTCCGCTCTCGGTCGTTTTCCAGCTCCCGGTCGCTTTCCCGCTCAGAAGTTTTGTTATCGATTTTCTCTCTTGCTCGCGTTTCCTTCCAAGCTTGCTCTCCCGATTCCAGTCGCTTTCCGCGTTCCCGGTCGCTTTCCGCGTTCCCGGTCGCTTTCCGCGTTCCCGGTCGCTTTCCCGTTCCCGGTCGCTTTCCGTTCCCGGTCGCTTTCCCGTTCCCGGTCGCTTTCCCGTTCTCGGTCGCTTTCCCGTTCCCGGTCGCTTTCCCGTTCTCGGTCGCTTTCCCGTTCCCGGTCGCTTTCCTGTTCCCGGTCGATTTCCCGTTCCCGGTCGCTTTCCCGTTCCCGGTCGCTTTCCCGTTCCCGCTCACGCTTGCTCTCCCGTTCCCGGTCATGCTTGCTCTCCCATTACCGGTCACGGTTGCTCTCCCGTTCCCGTTCACGCTCATTTTCTCTTTTACATTCTTTCATAACTTCTGTTAGCCTATAAAACGTAAAATAGATTTGCTAAGACTATATATATATACGAATGTTTGTGGGTTAGTTTGTCTATTATAGAAACGGGAAAGCGACCCGGAACGGACAGCGAGCGGGAACGGAAAAGCAAGCGTGAGCGGGAATGGGAGAGCAAACGTGAGCGGGAACGGGACCGCGACCGGGAACGGGAAAACGACGGGAGCGGGAAAGCGACCGGCAGCGGGAAAACGACCGAAAACGGGAAAGCGAACAGGAGTGGGAAAGCAGGTGGGAAAGGAAATGGGAGAGAAAGAGACAAACATTAGAAAAACCTCTAAAAAACCTGGGCAACGCCGGGTATCTCCGCTAGTACATACATAAACACACACACAGACACACATACATGCACATACATACATACACACATACATACGCACATACATATATATATAGTTCCCGCTCGCTCACCCACTCCGCTCCGCTCATTTTGTGACGGATTTCAAAAAAAAAATTTTATTTTTGACTCCCATTGACTCTCAAGGTTGTGTGAAAATTTCATTACGATCGGATGAATGGTGTAGCAATGCATAAAGGACATTAACATATAAACATATATACATATATACAAACATTCATTTTTATATATATATATATATATATATATATATATATATATATATATATATATATATATATATATATATATATATATATATATATATATATATATATATATATATATTTATATATATATATTTAAATATTTGGCGGCGACTAGTTGGACAGCGACTAGTTGGCTCGACGACTAGTTGGGCAGCGACTAGTTGGGCGGCGACTAGTTGGCCCGGCGACTAGTTTGGCGGCGACTAGTAGGCCCGGCGACTAGTTGGCCCGACGACTAGTTGGCCAGCGACTAGTTGGCAGCGACTAGTTGGGCGGCGACTAGTTGGGCGGCGACTAGTTGACCTGTACCCGAGCCTGATGTAGCTCCTCTTCATCAAAAATATAACTTTCAGACTTATTAATTTTTTATGGCTAGATTCATAGACGTTTTTTATATTTTTGGTTCTGATAATAAACAAATTCAATTCAATTCATATATATATATATATATATATATATATACTGTCCTACCAAGGCAAAAGGAAGCAAGTCCCCGAAACATGATTTCGTAATAAACGTAAAACAAATCTAAGTTTGGGTACAGGCTCCTCTATACTGACAGAAGCTGGAGGACTTGCGACTCCTAAGAGATGCGGTCCTTGAAAGCGTTTATCGTCGGGGCGTCAATTGCGTATTGCGTAAGCGCATTCCATGGAGCGACAATCCGGTTTGTGAAAAAATTGTATCGCTCTTCGCAACCTCTAATTTACAGTTGTTGCCACGCAGGTTGTATGCCGTGTGGCCGGCTGCTCGAGTTTGTGGAACGGAAAAGCTGACGTCGTCAATGTTGCGGGCGATTTTGAACTGCTCGATCAAGTCACCTCTCGAACGGCGGTATTGTAGCGTTGTGATCCCAAGCTGTTGCAGACGATGTTCATAGGGCTGATGTTTTAGTGTTGCAATGATTTTTGTTGCCCGACGTTGGACCTGCTCAAGAAGGTTAATATCGCCTTTTTGATAAGGCGACCAAGATTGAACAGCAAATTCAAGATGTGGGCGGACGTAGGAGAGGTAAAGTGTACGCCACAGTATGAGGCTGCGGCTGCGGAAAAGCTTTTCTGAGGCGGCTGAGCATATGATTGGCTGATGACGCTGCTTTTCGACCTGTGCTCGGACCTTAAGATTATCTGAGACGAGAACACCAAGATCACGTTCGACTTTTGTGACTTCGAGTGGTCGCCGCGTGCCGTCAATATGTCTCATAGAGTATTGGTAGGTTATTCTGTGTGAGCGACCGACATGCATGATTTTGCATTTCTCGACATTGAAGTGCATTAGCCAAGTGAATGACCACTCAACTGCACGGTCAATGTCAGCCTGGAGAGATGAAATGTCGGAAGCTCACTTGATGATGCCGATGATTTTGCTGCCGTCCGCGTACATTTTAATTTGGTGTGTGATAGTGCCCGGTAAGTCGATAATATATAACACAAAAAGTAGTGGACCAAGAACAGAGCCTTGAGGAACGCCACTGGTCACATTCTTCCACTCGAACTCGCAGCCTTCAATCAAAATGCGCTGCTTCCTATCTTTCAGCCATGCTTCGATCCATGTGAGTAGCATACCACGGATGCCGTAAGCTTTTAGTTTATGCAGTAGGCGTTTGTGAGGTACTCTGTCGAATGCTTTGGCAAAATCTGCATATACTACGTCAGCCACATAGCCGCAATGAACAGCTTCAGTGAGTATGTCGCGAGTTTCAAGTAGATTTGTCAAGCAGCTTTTTTTCTTGAGAAAACCATGTTGATGTTTGCTGATTAAGCCGTTGACGACGCAGTGCTGCATGACGTGTTCATGTAGAATGCCTTCCATTACTTTACAGGGCACAGGAGTGAGAGAGACAGGCCTGTAGTTAGAAGGCTTGAGCTTGCTGCCTTTTTTGAAGATAGGGGAAACATTTGATTTTCTCCATGTGTCCGGTATAACTTCGGACATGAAGGAACGCTTGTATATGAGAGCCAGGGGTGTGGCAAAGGCAGCTGCGCAATTGCTGAGAACGCGTGGGTGCAAACCGTCAAGACCCATCGATTTAGTTTTGTCTAAGCTATGGAGTCTTTTTTGAAGAATAGCTGTAGAAAAACAACTTTCATTTACATCGCAGATTGATTCGGTGCGATCTGTAAAAGCAGGCATGTAACCCTCAGGTTCGATGACAAAAACAGATTGAAAATAGTCATTGAGTGAGGAACAGATTTTTTCACGGTCCGCAGTTATGGTACCGTCGGCTGTCTGAATAGAGTTGGTGTGGTCCTTTACATACTGCTTGCTACGGACATGTGAATGAAGAAGTTTTGGATTGGATTTGGAAGCGCTGACTAGTTGTTCCTCATACGTGAGAATTGCCGACTTGACTGTTTTAGCTACACGCTTGCAAGCCTCTCGATGAGATTCTCGTAGAATAGCTGCGGTGTCGCGCCCCGATGCGATGTCTTTAGCCCAGACCTGGCGCTTGACTCTGGTTGCTTTTATAACTTCGGGTGTTACCCAAGGTTCTTTTTTCTGGACAAATGGAGTTGTTGTAGATGGGATGTGTAGTGCAACCACTTCGTTGTATCGGTCGATAAGAAGCTGATAAGTGTCAGGTACTGAAAGGCCATCAAATAAGTTTTTCCAGTCGGTGTTTGAAATACAAGATGACAGCGCATTGTAGTCAGCTTTGCTCCATATCAAACGTTTGGGCGACGGAGAAACACGTGAATTGTTCAGACCGGCCACAGCGAACCGACCGGTTATAAAGCAATGGGATTGGCCCATGGGCGTGTATCCAAGTGAGTCAGTTTCAAGTATCTCGATAGCTCGGTCGGGGTAGTTGGTAATAATAAGGTCAAGAGTGCTGCTAGGTGCAACATAACGATTACTGCGGTACGTGGGAAACGTGACAAGCTGTGTAAGGTGCCAGTCGTTGAGGCACTCTTGAAATCTAATGTCACTAGGATGTTCGTTACATATATGGGCAACTGTTGCCACGCCAACACCCACGTCGATTGGAGCATATTTTGTGTGAGAGAAATTAAAATCGCCATAGAGCAACATAAATGAGCAGCTCAAGGCGGAAAGTGAGCTACGAGCTGTTGTGACTGAAGCAATACATTGTGTGAGATAGTCGTCGTTCAAGTCATGAGGGCGATATAAACAACCAACGAGGAAAGTTTCTCCACCGAAACAAATGACACGCCAGACTTGTTCAATAGCTGGAGAGTTGAGCTGAGGAATGCCGGTCTCACTGGTCGCAACTTCATCCACAACGTAGATCGCAACACCTCCCCCAGCGCTCCTCTCTCTGTCTTTACGGTGCAGTTAATAGCCAGCTATGGAGGTGTCTGAGGATTCGTAAAACCATGTTTCCACAAAAAACATGACATGTGGTCTAAGCGATTGGTCGAGGGCTGCTATTCTTGCTGTTAGCTCATCGCGTTTATCTTTAAATATAATCGCGCAAAAGATAAGAAAACATGTAATAACTAAATATACAAATAAAATAATATCATCATGGAATTATCTTAATAGAAGGATATTAATAAAAATAATCAAATTTAGACACTGTAATTAAATTAACGTACATAAAATAAACTGGAGTTATGAGGATAAAATAAGTATAATTAAAAACGTTTAATTAAAGGATAAAAAATAGTAACAGTAATAATAATAATAATAATAATAAAAGAAAGTATTATGATAATAAATGATTAAATTAAGTCGAAATTACATAAAATATTTAAATAAATAAAATCAAGAATATCTCCGCTTTCGTCGAACAGTGATGTTCTCGTTTGAAAGTAAATGGAGGAAGGAACTGGATGAGTACGAACAATTGTCATCAATCGGACATTCTTCTTCGACACAGGTGAGCGCGGTATCATCAGGACTAACAGGTTGATCCAAGTCATCAACAACAGTCGTGAAAGAACAAGGACTTTATGTGAGGATATTTTCTAAAGTATCTTTAGATGACGGATCTTGCGTTATATCGAAATATTGCGAAAAAGAGCATGCGTCCAAAACGTCAGGACTGTTTGTTTTATACATATCACACTTATGATTAAACTGAAACTCATCAGGTGAATCAGTCTCAAGAGAATTATCAAGTGAATGAAACAGAGCAGCAGTTACCGATGTCATGGAATTCATTAACATTGGAAACATCAAGAGTCGCGTTAGAAAAGGTATCGAGAAGATGACCATTTGTAAGATCAACAGGACCCATGCTATTTCCGTTAATTGAAGTGTCAACATTGTCAGAGGCAGTCAAAACATTGTTACTCTTTTCAAAATTCGGTCGTGAAGCAATGTCCTCAGTGAATCCAAATAATCTAAGAGTTGTAGAAAACTTTTCAAATTGTTTATTAATTGAAGGGCAGAGTTTCTGAATATAAAGAGCTTCTTTTATTTTAAATCGAAGAGGATCGTATTCTTAAACAACAATATTCGAATTAGCAACGAGAACTTCACGTGTGAGTTTTCGATGATGTATTGTTTCAAAATGCTGTCGAATACTGCCGGATTGCAGATGCATTGTTAACCTAAGAGACAGTTTAGTTCTGGTATGACCAATATATTTTTCCACCTTACTGTGTGGCAACGGACATTTAAACTGGTATACCAATTTGGTTTGCTGTAGGATATCATCTTTCGTACCCCTTCCAAAGTTGATATGCATCCCGCTATTTTAGGGCACGTGTCGCGTTTACCAGCCAATGGTGAATATCCTGAAACGGGTGATTGTAATCTACCAAACTCTGACGGTACAACAGATGCGGGGCCCTCTTCGGTGGTGGCATCTAATTTTTGTGTTAAAAGTTTGAAACTCAAAGTCTCATCGGATAAAAAGAAACGTAGTCAAAGCCTGTGCATAGCAAGAAAATCCAGTACAGCAAATGGGAGATCCTCTCCAGTAACAACATCTGTTCTCTGTGTTAAGAGTTCTAAACCTAAGGTCTCTTCAGAAATGCGTACGCGTTGTCAAAGGACGTGCTTGGCGGCCAGGTCTTGTATCCCTCCACAGTTTGTCCTAATAGATAAAGACATACCAAGAACAGGTGGTACTGCTGTCTTCTCTACCAAAGATCTCACAGAAGTGGTTGTCTCAACGGAAAAAAATCTGATGTCGCCGGTGGGAGTTTCAGTTCTTCCGATTCGAAGTTAGGCGGAGGAAAATCTGGCGTCGCCGGTGGAAGTTTCAGTTCTTCCGATTCAGAATTCAACCGTTGAATTTCCGCAGTGCTCGGAAAATCTTGATAATGATCGTAATCAGCAAGCTAAAAAACTTATGCCTTCGCATATCACTGTTGATTCTGATGATTTTGGTGATGATGATAGCGTTAATTGTGCTTATGTTGATTGTCTTGATGGTCGTGAGTGTGGTGATGAGGAGGGGGGAGATGCAGGCTGTGGTATTGTTGTAGACAATGCTTCTTATGATTGTTGCGTTGCTTAGGCTGATGATGTCTTTGAAGGGCTTGCGAGACTTGAGGTCGATGTTGGTGATTTTTGTATTAACCGCCATGATGAGGTTTCTGTGGATGATGGTGGGGTGGCGGATGATGGTTGTTCTTTACCTAAGAAATCCCATGTTTCTTCTCGTGATGATAAAGAAGTGGCTGTCACACATTTGTTGTATGAATCTAGACCTGAGATATTACCAATCTCCGGTCGTGATGGGGTTTTGCCGTTTGCACATTTGGTAGATCATGGTAATATAACGGTGCGGCGTGTCCGACGCTAGTTCTAACGACCTTTTCGCTAGTATATTTTGATTTTATTTTTTGTTTATTTTAATTTTGGTTTATTCATTTCTTTTTATTTTATCTTTTTATTTTTTATTTTTTATTTCTTAATTTATTTTAATTTTATTTCTGGTTTATTTCATTTCTGTTTTAATTTAATTCTGGTTTACTTTATTTTCTCGTTTTATGGTCATGGGACGAAACTTTATTTTGCTACTTTGATTTGCTGTCGAAATTACCCTATTGTCTTTTTAGTAAGTTTAAATATAAATAATGTTCCTGTAAATTCAGTGCACCTGCTCCCAGGTGAGTTATACGTAAACAGTTTCGTTAGCGGTTGTATTGTCGTAGCGTTGGTCGTTTTAATGAAAGTTGTATCGCTGGTATGTTTTTGGAATTCTATGTTTTTAGTTTTATATTTGAATGGTTTTATTAGTGTTTCTCTATCTTTATATATTTGGCTTTCGTCTAATATTCTATACATTGATTTTCCTTACTTTATTATAGGGGTTCTGATGATGGATGAAGCCGAAACCGGCCGGTCAACCCCTTGTGACGATAAAGTTTTGTGCACTGTTGACTGTGTAGTTAATTCGGGAAGAAAATTTAGACGGTTTGAAGCAGTAGTAAAGAAATGGTGTTTATGCGAGAATTTGATACCCAAATACTGTCAATACATGTATATCTATATATATAAAAATGAATGTTTGTATGTATGTATGTATGTATGTATGTATGTATGTATGTATGTATGTATGTATGTATGTATGTATGTATGTATGTATGTATGTATGTATGTATGTATGTATATAGGTATTGTATTCATGCATTGCTACACCATTCATCCGATGGTAATGAAATTTTCACACAACCTTGAGAGTCAAGGGGAATCAAATATAGAAATTTTTTTTTTGAAATCCGTCACAAAATGAGCGAAGCGGAGCGGGTGAGCGAGCGGGAACTATATATATATGTATGTGCGTATGTATGTGTGTATGTATGTATGTGTATGTGCATGTATGTGTGTCTGTGTGTGTGTTTATGTATGTACTAGCGGAGATACCCGGCGTTGCCCGGGTTTTTTAGAGGTTTTTCTAATGTTTGTCTCTTTCTCTCCCGTTTCCTTTCCCACCTGCTTTCCCACTCCTGTTCGCTTTCCCGTTTTCGGTCGTTTTCGCGCTGCCGGTCGCTTTCCCGCTGCCGGTCGCTTTCCCGCTCCCGGTCGTTTTCCCGTTCCCGGTCGCTGTCCCATTCCCGCCCACGTTTGCTCTCCCATTCCCGCTCACGCTTGCTTTTCCGTTCCCGCTCGCTGTCCATGATTTATTTACATACGGCCGTAACATATATATATATATATATATATATATATATATATATATATATATATATATATATATATATATATATATATATATATATATATATATATATATATATATATATATATATATATATATATATATATATATATATATATATATATATATATATATATATATATATATATATATATATACATACATACATACATACATTAGCGTACGAGCCGGGAGGCGAGGGGAGCTGCAGCCCCCAGTTTCGGGCAAAAATTCGGGCAAAATGGGCTGAAAATTTGGGAAAAACAGTTTAATTTTTTTTATCTCAATGTCACAAACACTTACATCTCAAATTTTGACCAGGTGGTCATGTAGATATGAATCAGTAAAAGCCTAATATCACAACGGCCTTGCTTACTTTGACAGATGATCATGATCCCAAAACGTATATAAGCAGTACAGCCTTACTGACTGCAATAATGTGACTTTGATTTTTTGTTTGAGCTGGTTGTGTTAAAAATAATACTATCAAACACAAATAGTCTCAACAGATATTTGCAGGAAAAAACTGTCGACGTGATAACAGCCAAGAAAACAGCCACAAACACCTGAGACACTCTCCATCAATGTAGAAATGAAGAGCACTTTGAAAATGTTTGGATCTACACTGATAGACTTGCGCAAAGTGTAAAGGCAGTTATCTACGGCACACGATTCTCGTTCAAAAAAGCAAGAGTTGGAAAGAAAAGACAAGTTTCTCGTAGAAACCAACCCCTAGTTGGCGATAAGCCAGCAACAGACGCTCAACTATTTCAAACTGCCAAAGACTGTCATAGAATATCGGCGTTGTATTTTAGTCTTGATAAAGTTATTGGCGAATTAGACTCCCGATTTAGTGGAAACGACCAAAACACGCTGTGCTCACTATACAAAAATTGCCTCGCGGAATGGACTTGATCACGAGTTTTTTAAGACAGAAAAGGTAATTTACTTAAGTTTCTCACTGATCACACTCATAAAGCAAGTTGACAAGCATCCGCCGCCAATGTTGTTTCAACCTTTTACAAATATAACCTTCATGTTGTTCTACCAGTTTTCAATCAAGTTGCTAATATTTTGGCCGCAATTCCAGCCACATCTTGTTCGGCCAAACGTTCCTTCAGCGCGCTCAGACGCATTAAAACATATTTACGGAGTACAATCACTGATCTCTATAATATAACTGGATTGCGCTTAGACCTGCATGGGAGTCGCCGCTGGTCGCCATTTTGGAACTCTTAGGCCACGCCTACCTACCTGATGCTATTGACGGTATATTTTTTGAAGTGTAAAAATACCGAATTTCGCTGCTAGTAATAGCTTTAATAAACAATATAAGGAGCAAAACAGTCATTTTATTTGTAAATACGTAATTAATGCAGTTTTCTAGCAAAGTTTATTTGCCGCCAGGGCTATATTTAGCAACACTGTCGTAAGGCGTTTGGCTGAGCAACCGTATTATTGCCTAAATAATTTAATGTGAGCCTCAAACTCATGTTGAAAGGTTTAAAAAATAGTTTTTGTTTAAGTTCGCAAAGATGAAATGTAGAATTTCTGACTTTGTTTCTAGCTAGGAAAGCAGTAGCAAAAAATTAAAAAAAAAATTAATTGATACATTTTGAAAGACAATTTAAACAAAAACCATAATATTCAAACAACCATTTAATCGTACAATTTATTTTCACAAAGATATTTCGATTTTAAGATCATGAATCGCAACATCAGTTCAGCCTTGTTAAAGCATCCAAAAAGTGAGTTTGTGGGAATAGAATACGCCTTAGTTATAGAATAGAGCCGTGCATAGCAAAGAACCTTCACATCACATCATATCACATGTAGCCCATTGTTATAAAAACCTCAAGTAATTGGTTTGTATATAAATCAATAAATATTTAAAGAATACAAATAAAATAAAACAACAACGTAATGGCAATTAGCTTACGTGTTTTGCTGCGGCGCGGATGTGCTGCGTTGCACGTTAAATTACCTCAAAGCCTGAATCAAATTAAACACCTTTACGAATGATAAAAATTAAATGAAATTTTAATATGTTATAGTTTACATGTAACTTATTCAGTCTAAACTAAATATATTATTCGCTGACCAATTGTTATGGACCTAGATAACTTTTAAGATACCGTTTACTTTGAACAAATGCTCAAAGAAAATGTGCTTATTGAATTTTTTTATATACACAACATAACTTTCTACTACATTTCACAAACATTTTGATGTTAAAAATTACTAAATAGACTCAAAACTTTTAGAGTAATACAGTTTCTTGTACAACCTAATCTGCACTTGCTAAACCAAAGCGGGGCGATTTAGTTACGGTGATCTGCAAAGCGTTTCATCTGTGTGTTACCGAATAACTATCATATTGACCGTAGTAAAAAAATGTTAAAAATACCGAATAACTAAATAAAATTTTTTATTTTCAAGTAAAATAATTAAATTTAATTAAAACCCCTTAGTTGTTCGTATTTCATGCGACGATCGACGTAAACACGACGGCTGCATTGGTAATTGAGAGTGGTAAAATGGCGGCAGACTGGCGACAACATTTCTATTGCAATAATGGGCTAAGCGCAATCCAGTTATATTATAGAGATCAGTGAGTACAATGGCCAAACACGTCTAAATAGTGTGGCAATTTTAGATATTGAACGAAGATATTCTAATATAGTGACCAAACATTATTGACATTTTTGCTTCCAGGAAATCCATAAAACAATATTTTTTTGAATGTGTTAATAAAAAGGTTTCGTTACTATTGAAGTTTTTTTTATAAATATACAGACAAAAATAGAATTGATAAAAAGGTAATTTATTATAACGCCCATGTTCATTTATCCCTATTTTTTGAAAACTTCCAGCATTCGGGCAAAAATTATTTCCAACAACCCACTTCGATTAGACCCCGTACGCCTATGTATATATATATATATATATATTGCGAATAAACTGTGGAATCAATTTATCTTTGAGACACGCTCTAAGAAACACAACTCGCCATTTGGCAGAAACAACATTTCGAGCCAAATTCTCGACCTTTCGGCACAAAACTCTCTGTTCGAGACTACAATTAGCCAAAAACTTTTCCATTAAACTTTTATTGTCAGACCGACGGACCGTTTCAGCTATGTCAGCCATCCTCAGGGTCAAAAGTAAAACGAGAAAAGTAAACCAACAGAAAGAACCAAAATTGTCAAAGAATTAGCACACTAACAAAAGAAAAAACGAAAAAACACGCTACCTATCAAATCAAAAGAATATAAAATTTATACTATTGGAAATCAATTTTTGCGTTTTCGCTGTGTTATATTAGACGAGACAAGAATTTCCTCCGATACATTACAATGAGATTCGTCAGGAGCAGCCTCAACAGCCAAAGTATTTGTGTCAGAGGACGAGTCAGAAGTATCATCATTTATGTTATCCTCGTCGTTAGAAGGAATACAGGGTAACCGATGCATATTGCTTTCTTTGACACCGAATAAGTGGAGAATCTGTGGAAATTTATCAAATTGTTTATTAATTGCGGGTCTCATTAATAAGATATAGAGAGCCTCTTTAATTTTCAGCCGGAAAGAGTCGGATTCACTTGTTAAAATCGAAACACCTTCTTCAAGTTCTTTTCGTGTTAGCTTTTTCAAATGAATACATTCATAATGATTAAGAATACTCCCAAACTGGAGATGCATCGTGAGTCTCCTTGACAACGTAGTGGTAGTGTGACCAATGTATGTATCCACCATATATATATATATATATATATATATATATATATATATATATATATATATATATATATATATATATATATATATATATATATATATATATATATAAATACTCTAATAATAGTTTGAAGCAAAGTAATGTTGTTTATAAATTTACTTGCCCGTATCATGAAGATATACCTCATTGTTATATAGGTCATACTAGAACGACACTTGCTAGAAGGATGACGATGCATGTTCAAGGTGGTAGTATTGCAGATCACATGAGGGTACAACATCATATTCGTCTTGACAGAAAAATATTGGACAGCAATACTGAGATTTTGCGTAGAGAGCATTGTCCGATTCACCTTAAATTATCTGAAGCTTTGTATATTTCACAGGAAAAACCTAAAATTAATATGCAAAGAGATTTTACAGATGGCACATTGTCTCTGTTCAATATATCTGATGTTGGTGATGTTCAATCAAATAGAATCAAACTTGATATTAATACTTTGATTTGTTCTGATCCAGCCAATGCAGGGGCTGCACAACCGAGTCTGCAGTCTGCAAATATTCAACTTGCTATAGAACATCAGATTGAAAATGCTGTCTCTGATGAAAACAAATCCGGACATGTAAATGACAAAGATACAAAAGAATGTTGTTCATTCAGGGTCGTGACCGCTGATGACGTCAATATTGATAATTGTTTTTCTCCCTTACATGCATCTGATGGAAATAACCAGGATGGTGATTTCAAAGGCACCTCAATTACAGAT
The DNA here is from genome assembly GCA_963978895.1 of Erpobdella octoculata. NCBI lineage: Eukaryota > Metazoa > Annelida > Clitellata > Hirudinida > Erpobdellidae > Erpobdella > Erpobdella octoculata. The sequence goes on from OZ022241.1 coordinate 22,655,515, forward strand.
AGCATTATGCTTGATTTAAAGTGCGACGATATGCATCCTTCTACAATATGTTTTTCTTCCTCCCAAGCTTCTGAAATATGTAACATTGATGGTGATAAAAAAGGCGCCTCATCTACAGATGACTTGTTGCAGGGATTTAAAACTGTAGATACATGTTGCTTGTCGGGTTTGCCTGGTCAAAGTCTCGTTGATCGAACAGATGTTGAGTTTTATGATGGTTGTTTATCCGGTTGCCATGATTCCGTCCGAATGCACCGGATAAAGGGTTGTGCAGAGATTTCTCAGGTGGATGACGGATCTTCTGGAGTGTCTGTTGATGGTGCATGTGTTTCAGAGGGGATATCTGGTCCGTTGAGCTTGTCTCACTTAACTGATAACATTAATATTACAATTAGACGGAGGAGATGATATTGTTTTGATATGATATATAAGCCTCTTTGTCTGTTTCACATTTCTTAAAACTTTTGATGAATTTTATAAATTTAAATTATTATCTCTCGATTTAAATTAATATAATTTTTAAATTATTTTTATTTTGATTTTATTATTATTATTTTATTTTTATTATTATTTTATTAATTATTTTCTGCTTAATTTAACGTTCATCGTCCCGATTTTAATTATTATTATGTACTGTATGTATTAACTTTTAGTTACATTAAGACAATCAAAACAACCCTGACGATGGCCGCAATGGCTGAAACTTGCAAGTTGGTTGCTAATAAAACGTTTGATTTTAGATTTAGTAAAAGTGTTTTCTCTCACTTAAAATATTTTAAGCGTTTAATTGACAAAACCGTGTCTTCTAAATGGCGTGTATATTTCAACAGAGCATGTTTAAATGAATATATATATATATATATATATATATATATATATATATATATATATATATATATATATATATATATATATATATATATATATATATATATATATATATATATATATACATAGTTATATTTTAACTAATTTGTAGTTAAAAAATGCAGCCTAGAAGTGTTTTGCAAAAAATTCGTCAACCTAAAATGGAGAGTTGTATTTAATAGAGCATGTTTAGAAGAAAATTTAATTCCTCGCTATGTGAAAAATAAATTAAGGAGCTCAGCGAAAAATAATAGTAACGATAGTACAATAAATATTGTCAAAATTGAATTGGCTACTGCAGAAAAAGGTTTGGCGAATGTCGAAACGTTGTACGAAAAGGAGAAGAAGGTTGCATGTGGCGAGTTACCTGACGAACTCGCTGAAGAATTGTTGAAACATATTGCTGCTTTTCATTTAAGATACGATTCCGTTAGAAGAAGTATTGTAGCTCGTAAACTTTCAGAGTTATATGGTAGAAAATTTCTTCTTAAAAACGACGTGATACATTATGTGAATACTTCTTCGTACAAGCCTACTCCAGACGAGATAAAGTTTCTACAATTAGGTTTAAATTGTCACATCCAGTCAACTTATGATCCATTAATAAAACAAACTGAACTTGAAATACTCTACTGCGACATTATGAATCACGCTAAATATGGCCGGCTACATTTTAACGAAAAGTTACGAGCTCACCGAAACACTCCGTTCAAATATCTACCAAAAAAATCTACGTCTAGCAGCCAAGTCTCTAAAGAATAACTCGAAGATAGTCATCCGGAAGGACGATAAGTTTAAAACCTACGTGCTGCTAAACCGTGAAGACTATATTAAAAACCTTGACAATATTCTTGCCGATATCTCAAAGCTTAAAAAATTAACGTCTAACCCAACCGATATGTTGAAAAAGAAAGTTAATGCGATCATAAACCAGTTAAATGCTAAAGGTTACAAGTTTCGAAATGTTGTTGGTGACTATAATCCAGGATATATTTACGGTAACGTGAAAATCCACAAGTTTGGACACCCTCTTCGACCCATCATCTCGCAGTGCCCTACACCTGTTCACCAGCTAGCAAAATCCATCAATTCGATTATTTCTCCTTATTGCCCCACTCAATTTTCTCTTTCATCATCAGTTGACTTCATCAGCCTTCTTCGTGCCGTGCCTGAACACTCTGGTATTATGGCTTCGCTTGATGTCGAAAGCTTGTTCACCAGTCTTCCAGTTTCTGACACCATAAACATTATCTTACAATACGTTTATAGCCATCCCACTATGGCTCCTCCAGTTTTTGACAAAAATCTATTAAAGGATATTCTTCTACTTTGCACCACCGAGGTTCCCTTCAGACATCCTAGTGGCCAACTATATATTCAAGTCGACGGTGTGGCGATGGGTTCTCCTCTTGGTCCCACCTTTTGCCCTCAGAAATATAAAATTAGTGTGATTCTGAACTTTTTAACAAGAGCACATCGGATCATAGAAAATGAAAAAGATTTCCATATTGAAGTTGGCAGAATTAAGTCTCTTCTAATAAACAATAACTTCTCCAATACATTAGTTGATAGTGTTATTGATAAGTTTGTCAGTAGAAAATCTGTACGCTCTACAAATCATGTTAATCCATCCGATAATTCGATTCAACTCTATTACCGTTCTCAGATGCACGACAACTATCGTATTGATGAAACGGTACTTCGTAATATCGTCTTTAAGAATGTCCGACTAATGGATCAAGGTCAAAAACTAAAATTACATATCTATTACAAGGATCTAAAATCAAGAGACTTGGTCATCACTAATAACCTTGCCTAAGATAAAACACTTATACGGAGAGCTAACGTTGTATACAAGTTTTCCTGTCCTCATCACCATCTGGTGCCACAGTTTTAACTTGGACATACTCGCCCAACACTTGCTAGACGATTAACTATGCACGCACAAAGGGGTGCATGCAACTGGAGCTTGTAAGTTTCTATAGCTAGCCTCCCGCCGTACACTTGTAGAAAAAGTAACTGTTAGTTGAACGTCCTCGGCCGACAGACAGTTGGTGGAGGTCAGTCAACTACAACATCTCAAGACTCAACTTATCTATATATATAAAAATGAATGTTTGTATATATGTATGTATGTATGTATGTATATAGGTATGTTATTTATGCATTGCTACACCATTCATACTATCGTAATGAAATTTTCACACAACCTTGAGAGTCAAAGGGAATCAAATATAGAGAAAAAAAGTTTGAAATCCGTCACAAAATGAGCGGAGCGGAGCGGAGCGGAGCGGGAACTATATATATATATATATATATATTGCGAATAAACTGTGGAATCAATTTATCTTTGAGACACGCTCTAAGAAACACAACTCGCCATTTGGCAGAAACAACTTTTCGAGCCAAATTCTCGACCTTTCGGCACAAAACTCTCTGTTCGAGACTACAATTAGCCAAAAACTTTGGCTGTTGAGGCTGCTCCTGACGAATCTCATTGTAATGTATCGGAGGAAATTCTTGTCTCTTCTAATATAAAACAGCGAAAACGCAAAAATTGATTTCCAATAGTATAAACTTTATATTCTTTTGATTTGATAGGTAGAGTGTTTTTTCGTTTTTTCTTTTGTTAGTGTGCTAATTCTTTGACAATTTCGGTTCTTTCTGTTTGTTTACTTTTCTCGTTTTACTTTTGACCCTGAGGATGGCTGACATAGCTGAAACGGTCCGTCGGTCTGACAATAAAAGTTTAATGGAAAAGTTTTTGGCTAATTGTAGTCTCGAACAGAGAGTTTTGTGCCGAAAGGTCGAGAATTTGGCTCGAAAAGTTGTTTCTGCCAAATGGCGAGTTGTGTTTCTTAGAGCGTGTCTCAAAGATATATATATATATATATATATATATATATATATATATATATATATATAAATATATATATATATATATATATATATATATATATATATATATATATATATAAATATATATATATATATATATATATATATATATATATATATATATATATATATATATATATATATATATATATATATATATATATATATATAAATATATATATATATATATGTATATATATATGTATATATATATATATGTATATTTTTCAAATAATTAGGAACAAGATGTTCTTTCAAACACGCTTTATTAAAGACTATGGCCCATTTCTTATTACAAACTTTTTCTATCAAACGTGAAACTTTTCGAAAATCGGAAATACCAAGACACTTTTGAACAAACTGGTATATATTTTTATTAATGTTATGGTCATGAGCTGACCTGCAGGTTTCGGCTTTATTAGCCATCATCAGAACTCATAAAACTAATTTACAGCTACAACGAAAATATATAAAGTGGTGTGGCGAGACATATATATATGTATATATATATATATATATATACATATATATATATACATATATATATATATATATATATATATATATATATATATATATATATATGTGTGTGTGTGTGCGTATGTATGTGTGTATGTATGTATGTGTGTGTGCATGTCTGTGTGTCTGTGTGTGTGTTTATGTATGTATGTATGTATGTATGTATGTATGTATGTATGTATGTATGTATGTATGTATGTATGTATGTATGTATGTATGTATGTATTTTTTTTTATTTTTTTTTTATTTATTTATTTCTCTTTCACAACGACTTTTCCAAGACAAGTCTTGTTAGTGATATCGATTGGTTTTGTTCTCTACGTAAAAGAATCCACTGTTTTAAGTTGATCTCCAGCTGAGGCCACTTAGCAGTGGGTCCACGACGGGCACGTTCTTGAGGATACATTTCCTTAAGCTCGTTTTTCATTGCTCTAATATATTGTTGTAACTTCGTATGGTGTACTAATTATAAATATCGAACTTAATCTCTGGCTATTCTTCAAAAACGAGTTTTAAAAATCAAATTTTGTCATCCCTTCTCTTCCCCGGTGGAACCTACTGCTACCAATATTTTAACAATTGATCAGATTTTCATTTATCAATCACTTTTATTTATGTATAGATATCATAATAACTTACTTCCTCATACCTTACTAAATTCTTTTTCAATGACATCTTCAGTTCATTCTTATAATACTAGATCTACTAATCATTATCGATCTAATGTGATTCATACAACTCTAAAAATGTACTCAATAGGATTTTTTGGTCCCCGGTTTTGCAACTTTCTGCCTTCGGACTACAGGGCTCTGAGCATTGATGCCTTCAAAAGAGCGGTTAAGCAGCTAGTTGCGTCTACACGCTTTTGTGACTTTTTACCGTGTAAATAGGTTTTATTGTAATTTTTATAGGATGTTTCACTAGCGGGATTAATATCCCTTTCAAATGTCCTACAGGATTTACTCTTTTAGGTTGATATTATTTCTGTTCTGATTTTTGATTTTTTTTTGTGAATAAACGTCTTGAAAAAAAGCTTGTCTTTTATTTTTCTCCATTCACCAACGGAAGACTCGCCAACATTATATTCTCGTGCTGTTTCTCTGTTGCTCGTGTCCTCCGCTCTAGCAACAACTTTCAGTTTAAAATCGCTAGTGTGGGATTTTCATTGAGTTCCTGGCATGATTCTGAAAAGTTTTAAAATTCTTTAAAAAAAGTTGCCCATACAAAATATGATTTTTTTAAATAAAGAAGCATTGCAACTCACTTTTTAGCAAGTCAAACTATAAAAGTTATTCAATGCATTACTGCCATTACTCAGAAAATTTAAAATAGCTACTTGTATAAAAATAAATTAAAGCTTTTAAGACAGCGGTTCTCAACCTGTGGTTCGCGACCCCAACGGGGGTCGCCTAAGACTTTCAGAAATTTGAGTTTTTTTAAACAGACTTTTTAAACTTGAAACTTATTTGCATTGCTCAAAATGGTACTTATCCCACAAGACACCTTTGTGAATAAGGCTATTGAAGTTTATTAGCTATCAAGTTGAAATACAGGAGTACACCTAATGCTGAAAATGTTTTGTGTTGTGCTCTATCAAAAACTGCAATTTGTTTTTAAAACTGCTTCCAAAAATAGCTGATGACCGGGGAGGGTATTCGGATGTACTTTTCCAAGAATTTTCTAAAATTCTTTACACTTTTGCCTCCTAAAATAGCTGATAACCGGGGGTAGTTGGAGGTCCATTTTCCAAATTTTTTTCCAAAACTTCGTTTTTATTTATGTTATGCGGAAAAAATTTCTCTTTCAAAACTTCTTAAAAAGGCAATCGCACTCCTGTTCCACAAAATGACGCCCCTGAAAGACCACTCCAGATATTTTGAACTTATGAGAATGAACAAGCACAGTCTTTTCACTGACAATTTAGTAATTTTATTTAGGAGCTCATTTGCTTGTAAATTGTAAAAAATATTGATAAAATATAATGCTTAATTTGCTTGATAATTAATTAAGTTATAATTATTATCAACAATTTATAGTATACAATTTATAATTGAGAATGCCTAGAAATAATAGGCTAAAATTCTAAAATCAAATTTATCAAATTAGAACACTAAAATGCATTGTCGGAACATGTCTGTACATTCTAAGTGCAATGGTAATTGTTTTAACAAAGCAGTGAACCAGAGTGAAAGATGAAATACCCACATAACGGGGTCGCCACAGCCTGGAAAACACATTCAGTTCCTCCGTCGAAAGCAATCTGTGGAGTATGGATGGGTTCTGGAGCTTCTTGAGCCGACGTAACTGAGCCCGCACTGAGAGATAATGGGCGGCGAACAGAAGCGGGAAGACATCCCATTTTTGTTCTGTGAACTTTCATTCCTCGGACTCTCTTAAAACTTTTTCCACACCAACACAACACGGACAAACCCCCATCAGGGTTCCTTGGAAAAGCCGGTTAATCATCCTGTAGTCCATTGATGAGCTCATCATCCTCACCCCCCCTTTCGGTAAGAGCTCAGGGGGCATAATTCTTTTGTTGTAGACGTAGCATGCAAAGACGGAAATGTGCCCCGGGTAGCCAGGCCAAGACACCCGTAGTTCTTGTCTCTCCAAGATGTCTCCGGTCTTTCCCGGTGCCACTCGGTCTTCCCCGAGCGCCCCTCAGTCTTTCCTGAGTGTCCGATGGCTAATGCCCATGAAATGTATGTGAAAACTCTTCTTCGAGCAAGTTCGTCAGAGGTCTTCAGAGGAAGACCCTCCCAGCGTTTCGGCCCTTTTCCTGACGCTACCACGGGAGGGCGGGCCACGACCGTGGATCAGACGGCCGCCCCCTGACGAAATTTGTGTATCACATGCCGTTTTCGACCAGAACCATATAACCGGCAAAACTTCAAAGCACCAGAACCAAGAAGTCATTTTGAAACCGTCAAGCAACTGTAACAAGATGAGAAACTGTCTTTCAAACAGGTTCTATATATATATATATATATATATATATATATATATATATATATATATATATATATATATATATATATATATATATATATATATATATATATATATATATATATATATATATATATATATATATATATATATATATATATATATACTAGCAGTGCCCGTAGCGGCTTCGCTCGCATGAAATTAGAGAGTTTGAACCGTGCATCCATAGTAGAGATCATTTTTTTAGGTCTCGGCTCGCCCCGTCGACAAATTAGCCCAGCCCGTTTTAAAAACCCAAACTCCTGGCCCAGCACAGCCCGTCTGAATTAGGCCCGGCCCATTTTTACAGGCCTAGAAGTTCTATATACTTGATGAAAAACTTCGGCCCGTCCCACCTTGACCTCAGGTTTGGCCCGGCCAAACTGAAGACCCTAAAATCACTAAAATATCTATATACTTGGTGAAAAACCTCGGCCCGTCCCACTTTGATTTAAGGTTTGGCCTGGCTCGTGTGAAGACTCTAAAATAACGGCTTGGCCCGGCCGATGATAAACTGGACTTAGCTACTTTTAACCGGCACAAAACTTCAAAATACTAATTTTTACATTTGTAGCACTTACAGTTTTTGAGTAGCAGTTATTTTGAAATCAAATAACGTTTATTTCCACCCCACATTTGAGGTCCTGGAAACCAAATTTTCAAAAAACGCTAAAACACGTATTTCATTATTTTTGGAGTAGAAACTAAGTACTAATTTTTACTTCTGTAGCATTAACAGTTTTTGAGTAGCAGCTACTTTAAAAACCAAATAACATAAAAAATGATGAAACACGTATATCTTTTTTTTTTTGAGTAGATACTAAGTATTAATTTTTACATCTGTGGTAATTACAGTTGTTGAGTAGCAGTTACTTAAAAAACCAAATAACCCTATTTTCCACCTCGCATTTGAAGTCCTGGAAACCAAATTTTCAAAAAATTGTGAAACCCGTATATCATTATTTTTAGAGTAGAAACTAAATACTAATTTTTACTTTTGTAGCATTAACAGTTTTTGAGTAGAAGCTACTTTAAAAACCAAATAACCCAATTTTCCAACCCACATTTGAGGTCCGGGAAACCAAATTTGTAAAAAATGGTGAAACACGGATATCTTTATTTTTAGAAAAGAAACTAAATAATAATTTTTACATCTGTGGTATTTACTGTTTTTGAGTAGCAGTTACTATAAAAGACAATTAGCCCTATTTTCCACACCACATTTGAAGTCCTGGAAACCAAATTTTCAAAAAATGCTAAAACACGTATTTCAATATTTTTGGAGTAAAAACTAAATACTAATTTTTGCTCCTGTAGCATTAACAGTTTTTGAGTAGAAGCTACTTTAAAAACCAAATAACCCAATTTTCCAACCCACATTTGAGGTCCGGGAAACCGAATTTTCAAAAAATGGTGAAACACGTATCTTTTTATTTTTCAAAATGAATCTATATACCAAATTTCAAAATCTCCTCATTTTTGGTTTTCGAGATATACATTGTTTTAGAAAAAAGTTTGTTTTCCAGTTTTTTCCCCTCAGGAGCAAAATTTTCAAAAATCCTTTTTTAGCGGATGTTTACGCTATAAAAGTAATATAAGTTCCAAATTTCACGTTCCTAGGATGAGGCGTTTGAGCTCGGCGTTGATTATCAGTCAGTCAGTCAGTCAGTCAGTCAGGACATGTTCTTTTATATATATAGATATATATATATATATATATACATATAGAAAATCATATGATTTTCTATAAAGAGAGATTTTCTATGTATGTATGTATGTATGTATGTATGTATGTATGCATGCATGTATGTATGTATGTATGTATGTATGTATGTATGTATGTATGTATGTATGTATGTATGTATGTATGTATGTATGTATGTATGTATCTAAGTATGTATGTATGTCAGTATGTATATGTATATATATATATATATATATATATATATATATATATATATATATATATAAATATATATATATATATATATATATATATATATATATATATATATATATATATATATATATATATAAATATGGCTATAAAGTCCATACTCCCATCCCATTCCTCTCTTTATAGAAAATCATATGATTTTCTACTGGTGTCCAGTACTATCCGTTTTGGAGGGTTGCAGTAACGTTCAGGTTTTGCCTCCGGTTCTATTCTTGTTGGAATGTGGTTCAACTCCTCCGGATTGACTTCATTATCCATATGACCCGGAAAATGGTCTTCTTGTCTATTCTCTCTATCCCAATTCTCTGCAACCCGAGGGGTTGCGTTTATGTCTGGTGTCAACATCTCCTTCTCTTCTGGGAAGACAATTCTTACAGATGCTTTCTCTCCATCACTTTTATCTTGCAGAGGTAATGGCATGTCGAATGTCTCAATAATTTCTTGGTCTTAATTGATTTGTATGCCTTTTTGTAATCCTTCTGTCAATCTCATTTTTGTAAACCATTTTTCCAATTATTTTTAAAATCTTTCCTGGTATCCATCTGGGATGGTTTGGATTTTTAGTATCTCTAGCGTACACTGCATCTTGTTTTTTAAAAACTCTCGGTCTTGCCCCATTTATTTGTCAAACTGTTTCTTCATGCAAGATTTTTTTCTGAATACTTTTCGTCTTTTTAGTACTAAGTTGTAAGTCTGATAGTGGTGTTCTAATTTGTCTCCCCACAAATTTTCTGCGGAAGATTTTTGATGTGGGCAGATGGGCATGGTGAAGATCTATAACACAATAAAAACTTTTGCACCAATTCCTCGGTAATTCCTTCACCTTTTAGCTTTTTATGGTTCTTTTGAAAGTATCAACAAATCTTTCTGCTTGACCATTACTTTGTGGATAAAACGTAGGTATTCGGATATGACTGATAGAACCTGACAAAATCTTTCAAATTCCATTGAAGTAAACTGTGTTCCGTTACCGAGCAAACATTCTGTTCAGCTCGTGAATTGTCGTTGTTGAAGTAGCCGCACTTATTTGTATTATCTCTGGGCCATTTTGAATATTTTTATTTTTATTTATTTCTCCAACAGAAGGGCCCGTAGGCCACTAACACCGTTCGGACAAAATAAAGCGTACGTTCGAACAGAATTCAAAGCAAAAATATAAGAAGAATAGTAACTCAAACTAATACGCAAAAGAAACATATAAGTCATCGGGTATTTAAATCGGCTATCTGACCATTAGGTGTTAGAAATTTTGAAAGGTCGAATTCATTTATCAGACATCTGAAACGGCTGTAGGTAGTTGAGTTGACCACGTCGTGAGACAAAGCATTCCAGGATTTTATTACTCGCTTGGAAAAAAAAGAACTTGGGAGCATCCATCTTGTGTAGGCCAGACCTCAGCTTATAGCAATGGCCTCTTGTGGCCTGGTAACAAGACGATTCAAAACTGGTGCCTAAAGTTGAGTTAATAAGACCATTTAGTATTTTGTAGCATAGACATAGGTTAGCAATAAGTCTGCGATGTTCCAAAGATTTGAGACCAAAGATGTTGAGGCGAGTTAAATAAGGGAGACGACTGACAGAAGGAATTGTTCTTGTGAATAGTCTTTGGAATCTCTCGAGCCTGTCGATTAAACGCCAAGGTCCCTTGCGTGACCAACAATCTCTAGTTGATGAGAGTCAATATGATAGTCGGGTACATCAAGCTCCTTACTTGCTAGACCATAGATGGAACATACGCAGCACTTTGTCAGGGCCAAATTTAACTGCCATATCCCACTCCAGGACACCAATTCGTCAATCGCATCCTGCATCGCCAAATTTCCAGGTTGGAATGTTTTGTAAATTTCGATGTCATCGCGAAGAGCTTGACTGAAACTTGTATTCACAGCTTTTCACCATACTTTTAATATCTCTATCGATTCCATGCCAACACACCGACTGTCTAGCCAGCATTTTCATTCTCGTAATTCCTGGATGACCCTGATGTAGCATCCTCAATATACGCTGTTGCAGTTTTTTGGAATTACTGCTCTTACACCCATAAATAGAATGCCATCATGTAAAATCAAATCATTCCAGTTTGATCCAGGTTTAACTTTTGGCCAAAATCCCTTTTTAATAATCTCACTTAACTCTCTGAGTTCAGAGTCTTCTTCTGTCAGGATTTGAATATCTTTCTTACTAATAAGTAATTGTCTCATCGTATCCTCTTGTATCATTGTGATGACTTCGTTTACACCTGCTATTATCAAATCCTCATTTCCTGTGGTTTTTTGGAATAAATGAGTTTTGATAAAGCATCAGCTTGACCAAAATTTGCTGTTTGTCGAAATTCGATCTCAAAATCATAAGCTAAGAGTATCAGTTCCAATCTCTGCATTCTGTTTGCAGCGTGTGCAGATATTTCTTTTTTTGAACCAAATACTGACAGGAAAGGCTTTTGATCGGTCAAGAGTGTAAACCGCTTTCTATAAACAAATCTATGGAATTTTCTTACCGCAAAAACTAGTGCCAAAGCCTCTTTTTCTATTTGGCCGTAATGTTTTTCTGCTTGGGACAGCGCACGGATGCATGAGCAACTGCTTTTTCTGTTCCATTAAGAAATCGGTCGGAAATCACTGCTCCAATTCCGTATTCACATGCATCAGCAGTTATAACGATGTCTCTTTTGGGATCATAATGCGTCAGCAATAAATTTGATTGTAACACCTTCTTAAGATTTGTGAATGATTCCTGGTGTAACCTTAACAATTCAAACTTCTTATTTTTTTAGGTCATCTAGTGGGCCTTTAATTTGTCTCATCTTTGGTACAAAAACAGAATAGTAACTAACCATACCCAAAAACGATTTTAACTGTTTTCTGTGTTTTGGTGGGAGCATTTCTACAATTGCTGTTATTTTTCCTGGGTCTGGTTTTTTGCCCTTTTTTGATGATAATATGACTTAGAAATTTAATCTCTTTCTTGGCATGATACTATTTTTTTTGCTTCTGGCGATGACTTAAACAACTTGTTTAATTCTATAAATAATTGACTTACATCTATTTACAACTGGTTTTGCAGCAACAAACTTTCATAAAATATGAAAAAACAAATTATATTTCATTTCACCATCGAAACAAAAATGTTCTTGTCGATTCCTGTTTGCACATATACAATGTTCCTATTATACGTGTCTCATATAGTAAATTTTTAGGAGTTCTGTTGGATGAACATCTTACATGGTTGGAGCATATACGTTATGTTGAATCTAAAGTCTCTGAAAATATTGGCATATTATCACGTATATGTCGTTTTGTAAATATTCAAACCTCTCTGATGCTTTA